>CM072339.1:23607500-24207500 GCA_036874045.1 Cymodocea nodosa
ATTGATTAGATACAAAGTAGTAAGGATGACATTAGACTAGAGGAATTTAGGTACATTCATTTGAAACAATATAGTACAAGCAACTTCTAAAATATGATAGTGTTCACACTCAACAACCACATTTTATTGAAAGTATGGGGATAGGTAGTTTGATGCATTACATCAAGAGTTGCACAAAAATTTTGAAAGTCATTCTTTAACTTCAAGTAAACACAAACATTTTGGAGTAATAGAGAATTGATTCTTTATTTTAGTAATTTTTTTTTAACAATATCTAGAACATGTTGACAATTTTTAAGCAAATAAACTCAAAACACTTTAGAATAATCATCAATAAAGATAATATAATAATGCTAATCTGACACAAAAGTAACATGGCTAAGACTCCATACATCACAATAATAAACTTAGAGAAATTTTTAGAAAACACTAATTGGAAATAATGAATGTAGTATAACAATGTTTGCTTAATTAATAAGACTTACACTTAACAGAGATATCAAAACCTAAGGAAGACCTTGTTGCTTTCAATGTGACAAATGTCTCAGTTGATAATGCCACATGATAGAAGAGCCTAAAGCAATCAACAAGACAACCAACCTACGTGGTAGCTCATGATAGACCAAGAGGTATATATTGTCACCTTGCTTATGACTAAAAAAGTCCTCATTTTCATCAATAAATCTTGAAAAGTACAATGAAAAGGGAAAAATGTAATGGAGTAGGAAAGTTAAACAGTAATGACATTAATAGATAAAAGGTTGATTGAAAAATCAAGTACATAAAAGCTTTGTCTAGCTGTATTAGAAGCGGCTTGGATAGTGTCTTCTCTAAAAACAAAGGACCATTCATTGACAATGATTACACTAGTGATACTAGATAGGTTATTTAAATTTGTAAACAAATCAGCAATACCAAATATATGAGAGGAAGCTCTCAAGTTTGTGATCTAAGAACTATTATCTATAGCTCCCACTGTTTTACTTATATTTGAAGTGGAAGCCTATAGCTATATTAGACACTTGTAATCTGCCTTGGGGATGGTGATCGCCAAAGAATTGTTAGAATCAATAACAACAGTGGTAGAGTTAACTAGATCACTAGGAGTTTCTGCAGCTAACCATCCCCAAGCTAGTCATCCAAACTTCACCTATCATTGATTAGATCAGTGGTTGGTGTGACTACAACCCTAGCACAGTATGCGACCCTTGCCATCACCTTGGTCACTTCGATTGTCACCAATTTTGGGAGTTTTGCCACAACCATGAGTGGCTGCTATAATAGATTGCTCTCCATCAGGGCTATGACTGGAAATGCATAGGACTAATGCAAAAGCTGTGGAAAGGTCTAGAAGTAAGGCGCTGCCAAGAATCTATTCTTGAACTTGAGAGGCAAGTTTAGGAGTTAAGGTGAATAAGTAGGTGGTGACAACAAGGACATCTAGATATTGTTGCATAGTAGCAACATCAGAAGTAATGGATTGATAGATCTCTAATTCTTCAAACAATAGTGTAAAGTTACAAAGTGCTCCTGAATGAATCAATCACCCATGTGCAAAGAGGTCTGCTCGTATATGTCATACAATTGCATGATGTTTTTCTGATGACTATAAGGTGTTCCAAATTTTCTTGGCTGGGCATAGTGTCATAACATCATGTGCAATACTGTGTTCCATGCTGTTCTCTAACCAGGGGACCACTGTTGAATCATTGCATACCAATCATCATAATTGCTGTCTTTGACATCTAGGGTGGTTGAGTGAGATGCTTGACCTTTTGTTGTGTGGCAATGAAGGTCTGAAAACTGTTTGACCAGATTAAATAGGTCCGACCATTAAACTTCTTGGATGTTCCAGTAAGATACTTGATAGTGAAGTCCTTTGCAGACATTTTTGGAGGAGATACAGGTCTGTCCAATATGATTTCAGTAGCAAACAGTGGAAACAGTGCCCACAGTGTAACAAGTCATGTCTAGTAGCTGTACGGTGGAGCAAATGTCAAACTAAAAAAGCACCTACAGTGGAGGTCGTCCAAAGAGAAATACAGCCTTGTCTAGTAGCTGTGCAGGAGGTGAACCACCAAGAAGGACGTTTGGCAGTAGGAGGTAAGTCAAATGACCTCACGTGAGTCTTGAGTACCAAAGAAACAGCCTTAGAATAGGGCTGTAGGAGGGATGACCCTAGAAAGGGCCACAGGCACCTTGTTCAGGCCAGGAAGTGTATGTGAAGAGAATGGCCACAATAGGTGTGAGAGAAGGGCCACAATAGGTGGGAGAGAGCTCCACAACCCTCTCTAGAGGGTGGCAGTTGTAGCCATGCCTTTATCAGGGCTAACAGAGGAGAGAGAGGTCCGATGCCCCTGTATGAGGTAGACAGGAGGCTGGTTGGGGTGGTGGAGGACTGATGAGTGGTGGTTGCGTGTGATGGAGGGTGGCTGAACGTTGATGGAGGGTTTGGAGGGCCAGTGGTGGGGTATAGGGTACCTGGTACTCTAATACCAAATGATTAGGGTAGAAAATCAAAGATTAACATTGAGTAGTGAGAGTGAATACTATATATATATATGTTGGGGGGGGGGGAGATGGTCCTTATATAAACAAATATTCATTTACACACGTACACAAGTATATATGAATAAATCATTAAACATCTCTCACTCCCTGAAAATTGACACTTTAAGAGATTTCTTTCTGTAGAATTGGTTCTGAAATGGTATCTTTATGGTTAACTCCCTCTATCTACAGCATTCTCAAGGGAGGGAGAGATAGATACTCATGTATAAGCATGTGTGGAATCCAAGCTTACCAACAAAAGTGCAGTTTTTTGATTGATAGGTGATGCTGGATGTTCTATCAGACATGGTTTTACAGATAAGGGTTGGTGCTTGGCTGGTCAATCCTGTTTTTGTTGAAAAGAATGTGAGACTACCACACTTCTTTTGTCTTGATATAGTGTCTTGGTGGTCAAAATATCTGGTTTCCTATGGTATGCAGCTGTCTTCTGTCTCTCAATCTAGGTCAGTTTGTCTAGCAGCAAGTAACGGGAAGTGATCTCAGGCTATGGTTTGGAATCTACTACCCAAATTATCATCGTGGGAACAGGAGAAGATTTCAAGACCAGCATCAGACTTTGATAGCTGGATTGAATCTTTAATGGTATTAGCAGATATGCACCTACAGAGGATTCAATATGTATGACCAGTCATGATCTGAAGTGTTGGTTGTGCTTTTAGGATCCATTCAATAACAATTATTTTAATTTAGTGTATGAAAATAAATCAGAATTTTTAAAAAGGCTACAGAACCTAGCTTGTAGAATTTTCCATTCAATTGTTTTAGTTCAAGGTGTAGTATTTTAAAGCTGTCTTGTAGAAATAAGCTAACGTATAGAAGTAAGCTGACATATAATAATATGTTTAGTAACAATTGTTAAAAAATACTAATGTAATTTCATATACTGGCTGAAATAATCGTTACCAAACATTCCCTTGCGGTTCTTTCTCAGAACCCCCTTTTGTCTTGTCTGTTTCTTTCCTTTTTATTTTGCTGTCATCCATCTGTTTGTCTTTCTTTCCTTGTGTTCTTGTTTTCCTCCTTTAAATATATGATTGCTTTTCTGTTTTCAAAACTTTCGTGCTTTGTAAAGAATGCACAACATACTGATTTGTTTTTCTCAATCGTAGGGTTCAGCCCATACTGGTCCAGCATTAACACCTACTGAAGTGTTGGTTGCAATTCATAATATTGATCCTGAAAAGGATGGAATTCCATTAAAGAAGGTAAGTACTGGTGCTCTTCCCTCTATTTATCGCATTTATGTTCCAGAAACTTACATGAATATCCTTGAAATTGGTGCTTTGCAGATAATGGAGGTTTGCACTGCTTGTTTCGAACAACGTACAGTATTTACACAACAAGTTCTAGCTAAATCATTGAATCATCTGGTAAGTATGACTATGCTATGGTGTTTATTTATTTATAGTTGCTAGGTTTAATCAAAATAAAAATAGTTTTAATTGAAGTAGAGGTGCTATTTTCAGGTGGACCAAAAACCTTTACCCCTGCTACTAATGAGGACAGTTATACAAGCAATTGATGCTTTCCCTAAGCTGGTAAAGGATTGCTTTGCATTTTTTTTTTGCACTTCTATTGCAAAATATATGATCCTTAAGTTTTTTAAGATTTCTGCAAATATAAATGTTCCTACGGTAGGACAGTTATACTAGTAATTGATGCTTTCCCTACAATCCAGCATTGTTCTGACTTATAAATCTCACACAAAACTAAGAAATACGTTCTCATTAGTGAATTTTATATCTTGATATTTTTTTGGAATTAGGATCCTACATTGGTAATTTCTTAGTGATGATATTTTTATTTTCATTTTGTCGATGCCTTTTTCATAGTGTTGATATTTAGTATAAATATATTTAATATGGTCATTTAGCAAATGATTTCTGGTATATATTTATTTTCATCTTATCAATGTCTACATATTTTTTTATATATAGTATAAATATGTATTTTAAATTTTTAATGGGGAATTTGGAAAGTGGTTGTCGGTAGTCCTAGACATATATTAATGTTTAATTTGGCTTATCTTGAATTTCATTATGAGATTTTGTGTTTATAGTGGATTTTTGCTAGTTTTTGTCCTTTCTCATGTTTACCCTAATATCTGAATGTCACTTTGAGATATGTTTCTTACTTTGAAGGCGCTAGATCAGAATCAAATCTAAGTTTAGTCCATGAAAGATCTGCATTCATATCCATAAATATGAATTGTCTGCTTCTAGGTTGATTTGCTTTACATCCTCTTTATATTTTCTAAAGCACTTTTCTTGTTTTCTGTATTTTGTGTGTCTATGTGTGCACATACTCCAGCACATGTAGTGGTATGAGAAATTCTATCTTTATATTTTAGAACTTACTCTAACTTATATCATCAATTAATTTCAGGTTGATTTTGTGATGGAAATCCTCTCCAAACTTGTTGCAAAGCAGGTGTTCAAACTATATATTTGCATTTGTTTTTGATCATATCTCTTCTCCTTTTATGATTTCTCTCAGGAATTTCTGTATGTTAATTGTATTTGAAAATGTTACCTATGGTGGTTTATTACTGTCCGGAATTGTTGGCTCATTTGTGTTATGACCGTGGTGAATAATGGAAACATGATAAATATGGTGGTAGGTTTAGAATTTTTAGGTAAGAAGGATGTCCTTGGAAATGATGTATAGATCCTATCCCAAGTGTTATGAATTTATAATTGATCAGATGAATTGCAGGGAGTCAGAATTGGGGGTGGTCTGTTAATAGTGGGGGTTTTCAACAAATGGGTCTGTGTTTGATGTGATGGAGCATACCATTTTCTGGTCAGGTTATGTAATCAAGGCATCACTGGATTCATGAATACTTGTTTTACTTTTCAATTATTCTTTTCTCTTTAGTTTGTTCTTCTGATTTTTATTTGTACTGTTTTCCCTCTGCCATTTATCTGGTTGTATATAAATTTTTGCTTCTTGGTTAATAAAATCCTTTTTCCCTTGACTTGTCAAATCGAATTTTCTGCTTGAGTGTAGATTTGGAAGATGCCAAAACTATGGTTTGGATTTTTGAAGTGTGCAGCCCAAACGCAACCACACTCATTTGATGTCCTATTACAGGTAGTCTAATAGTTTCATAACTTACAATTATTACATGGTAAATGCATGCCTATGATTTAACTTGGTCTGTTACTTCCAGCTGCCTCCTACACAGCTTGAGTTTTTTCTGAGTAGACACTCAAGCCTGAGAACTCCTCTCTCGACTCATGCAAGTCAGATGAACGTTATGAACTCACTACCGAGGTAATTGCCTTTTTCACTTATTTATTAATTGTAATTTACTTTTAGTATTTGTAATATTTTGTAATAGCTTGGTAACTTTGATGATTATATTCTTCAAATTTAATTTCAATTTTTATGCAAAGGAAAAACATTTGTTTTTATAGTTTATTTATTAGCCTATTTGTGTTAAGGATCAAAGGAAATATATAAAGTAAAGGGGGAAACAATCTAACAGTCAGTGTTTCACATGCGTAGATAGGAAAGGAAAATATTCCATCCCTAACCCTTAAATTTTCTGTGTGGGAGGTAAGGAAGTACTTCGAAGTTTTATTGGAAATCAAAGTAGTTTGCTTTCTAAGAATAAGTGTTGAGAGCATGGTTATCAAAGTGAGTGACCTTGGCCTATCTTGACAAGTCTTTAAGTGGTTGCATTCAAATAGTTAATCATCTTAGGTTGCCTTGATAAGCCTTGGTCACCTTAATCACTTTAATTGCCTTATTGAAATTCAATACCTTTATTAGTGTTTCTTTTTATCTTTTGCGTTTTATTTTTCTCAAATGTTCTATACTTCTATTTTCTATTTTAGTTTCTAACATCTCTTTTTATTCTTCTCATTTATTTTATACTCTTCATCTCTTGGTGATTAGTTCTTGACACTCTTGTACTCTTTTCCTTTTTATCTTCATTTTCTTTTATTTCTCAATTTTTTGTACAACTACATGACTTTATATATTCACAAATACATAGGAAATTATTATAATTTTCTACAGATTATATTTAGCTCCAGAGATGGCTAAAGGTGAGAACAACACTTTCCAATAGCATAGAGCAAGAACTCATTCATTTCGCTTATGAAATCACATTGATTGCCCAAGAAAATCAGGAAAATGGTACCATGAGCGGAGGAAGGTAAGACTTGAAGGGTACAAGTTGAGCAAAATGACCTGATGCATAAGATGGATCATGCTATAGGCACATAGAACACACATAAAGGACAAAAACAATGTACAAGAACGCATGGATTGCTTTCATAGGTGCATGCAAGAATGGCAAATTCTCTTATGGTGCCTAAAAATGTAGGATAGACTAGAAGAAGCGGTGATGGTGAAAAAGAAGGCGTTGAAGAGCACTTGCTAGGGGATTTGCTGCCATTATAACAACGTGTTGGCATCTAAGGTTCTTTTTCTCACTTAATACTTTCCTAAAACTTAAGTTCTAATACTATATTGAGAAGAAGAATAATGAGATTATTATTAGTGACCAGGGCCACAACACTTAGAAGCACCAATAAAAGATGGAAATTTGTATATGTCATTATCCAAATTTGAGGATTTTATAATTTTCTAAAATTTAGAATACAACTTGACTTGAGTATGGCATTAAATAAATAATATATTTAAAGATTTAAAATAACACATACAAATGCCATGAAATTAGCATATAAGTCATACATCACATTATATTATAACAGTAAGACATGCATATAAATTATTAAGAGTTATCATATGTTATTTTAGTAACATGTAACTAAAAAATACGTATCCTGTTAAATCCATGTATTCTTAACGAGTTTGTGTTATATCCAAAGCAAATTTTGATTATTTTCTTGCTAAAAAAATACCTTAAACCCTTCATGTGGTGTGTTCAAAAGGAATCCTAAAGAATAGTTGTATCATATTTGACACATGTTAAGTGTAGGTATGTTGCATGTTTAGACGAATCCATGTTCCCATTTATTATTAACTATAACACTTAGCTCTAACATTTTTCTTTTACAAAACACATGGATAAGCATCATATTTTTATTAAATAAAAATACTTTATTTTTCATTGATTTACTTTAATTATTTTTCATACTTTATTTTATATTTGACACATGCTTGTGATAAAGATATAAGCAAGTTGTATTTGATGTGAGGTTTTCCTTTTACTTGTATTGTGATAAGGCATGGTAAAATGCTCCTCATGGCGGCACTATGAACAATTTCTAGGTGGTTCCTATTTTTTAATTATTTTATTTTAAAATTAAAACCTATCTATATAATTAGCTTATCTACCATATATTAAAGTTTCAATTTAACTTGAGTTATATTTGTCATTATTTTTCATTTAAAAATGAATTTTGAAATTTAGCAAAAATGGGTGAATTTTAAAATCTTTTGATCAATGATCAATATTGATTTAAGTAAAAGAAGTTCATCATGCATCTATAGTTATAATAAAATATATAGGGTTACTTTCACCTCCTTATGTATTTATGGAGATAAATAAGGGTATTGAGTAAGATTGGCTGACTAGACGTGCTCAGATTAGTCAGGGTGTTAGCCAACAATTCAACAAATTAGACTTAACTGGATGGGGGTTGTTAAGTTCCCTTTGATACTTCGGTCAGGTGAGTGGAACGAATGAAGATAGATTAAGTTTTGGGTTGCAATTAACGCACTTGTATGAGTGCATTTATTGTAATATTTATACCTAAAGGGTAGTTGGTGGTAGGTGATTTCCAACCAATTGCTGGTGGGTGCGTGGGGTTGACGTAGATAACATGCCAGTTCCAGTGTGACATTTGTACAATTGGCCATACGCCCTGTAGGCATTACGTGGCAGTTATACTTGATGGGTGTGGTCCTCATAAGTGTGCCTCGTTAGCTCTTGGGTTGCCTTGGTTGTATCCGGCCCTCCTGTTCCTTGAGGGTGATCATTCTCCTGGGATGACGATTTTGATGGTGAAACCTTGGACAGGAGACCCCAGAAGTACAGAAGGGACAGGTAGGATGGCCACCTGTGCTGATAGCAATTGCATGATGGCTGGCTCGCTGCTTGATCTCTCTTGGCCACATATGGTTTATGTTGCTACATTGGACAGGAGACCCCATTAGTACAGAAGGGACAGGTAGGACGGCCACGTGTGTTGATAGCAATTGTATGATGGCTGGCTCGCCGCTTGATCTCTCTTGCTACATATGGTTTATGTTGCTTGGGCAAGCTCGGCCAAATATCCTTCATCAAGATAGGTGGTTGGCCAATGCCAACCTCGTGTCGCTTGATGCGGTTCACAACATTGGGGCCCACTGAACCAGGCACTCCACATCAAGTGTACCTTTAGGAATGTTAATATGTCATCACTGGAAAATTTGATCTTATTTCTTTATCTATTGTTAAGCATATGAGAAAGGCCAATTTTAGATTATGTTTTTTTTTTCAGAAAGTATACACGTGTGTAACATTTTTCTTTCCGACTGAACCAGACCCATTCTGGCAGTATTGGGTATTGCAAATGAGCAGCAGCAACCATCACGTTCCATGTCGACATCCTTGCGAGCCTCAGATGCAAGCTCTTCTGTTCATGGCACAGCTTTAACATAGCTTCATTGGCGCTCTAATCCCCGATTCAAAGTATAAGCAGGAGTATTGACTGCCTGACAACCACAAACACCGATACTGGAAGGGATGCATCATCGTCCCTCCGACCATCCAAGGGAAAAAAAAGGCTCTGATTCAAAGGAAAGAGAAGAATTGTCAATCGTTGGACGCCTAATAACACACATTTCAGAGATGGAGGAGTTGCATTTCCACGGAGCTCCTCGTAGTCGTGGATAGCAGACATGTAAAATAGCGGTATCAATGTTTCTGGTTATGTAATTCTCTCATTCTTACCCCCTTTATTCATTTGTATTCAAAGGACGCAATGAAGCCATCATTAAAAGTTTTGCCTTAGTACGTTGCTTTGGTTATTTGCTTTTCCGCGTTCCCTTGCTTTCTCGCTGTAATTGTATCTCTGCTAAGTGATCAAGCCATAAGATAATTCCTGAGGTGATCTTATTGGTGGACCAGTAAATTTCCAATTTCTCATGACCGTCTAATACCCGTTTGAGATACACGTTTCAAGTTCTCAGAGTAGGTGCTTCTAAGAAATGCAAAATATGGAGATGTGCTAAAAGATGTTGGCGTTAGATGTTATAATGGAATATTATGCTTATCTCCAAGTCTAAGTTATGACACTCAATGGCCACTACGGTGGTCAAATCCCTGGTTGCAGGCTCACGGCCCGTCTCTTGAGGGGCCTTAAAAAGACCTTGACCTCTCGATCGTCCGGCAGCTGGGCTGCTGTTGGGCTACGGCCCATATAAAAAAAGGTTATGACGAGCATGATGGTTTCAAATTTTATGGTACTTGCATAGTTTTTTTTCTTTAAATATTAGATGTTACCATTGATGTAACATGTTTCAATCTTGATGATATACTTATTTAAATCAAGTCGTAAGCAAATTTTTTTGGGTGGCCTTCATGAAAATATACCGAACTCAAAATAATACCTAAAGCTTAGTGATGATGCTAACATGGAATTTATTCTGTATAAAGATAGGAACAAAGTAGATATAATAGTGCAAAACCCAAGGGTTTGTATAAATAAATAATGTAGTAATTACACAATCAGCTACCGGCGATTCCGCAAGGAGAAAGCGCATTATAGTACAACACCAATTTACAAGAGAACGCGTTCGTTAGGTTAAAAGAATATAAAATTCCTTTGACCTCATCTGCTAAATTAATTAAGCTAACCTTAAAATTATCCAACAATAATTCGATCGACACCCTGTCTGTTGATTCCTTATGTTGTTTCTTCTTTAATCTGACGACTTAATTAGTTAATATGGTAGGATCTCGATTAATCATATTCCGCCTGTTGTCATTGTCAAGCACCAAAGCGGTCTGCCGCTTCTATGCAAGCCCTAATCTCACTCACTGGCTTAGATTCCTTGTGTTTGGGTTCCACTGATCATGCCGCGTTGATTAATGTTAGTTAACCCGCCGGCAACGTCAACCTCGCAGCTTCTGTCATTCATCTGTTTATGAAACCACCGACCATGGAAACACGTCTGATCGAGGGTGGTTGTGTTAGATTGATTAATTAGATTCCAATATATCGTCTGATGAGAACATGTATACATGAATCTTATCAAGAACTAATGGCAACGATTATTGAAAATTTAGTACAAGATTCTTGTCAACCCACACTTTTCTGTTTTCTACCTACCTATCTATCGTCATCACACACATAATCATTTTTCGATAGTTGTAGTTTTTTTGCAAAATTCGAACCTTAAAGGAGACAGCAGGTATTACCATCCTTAAAACAGTTGAACTACTGCAGTTTTTTCTTTATATAATAAAATTATGAATAAAGAAACAGGAAGCGAGAGTAAAATTTCACGTCAAGAATTAGCCAAGGAATCCCAAAAATATAGGTATATGATACATACAATTGTATCCTCATTTGATGTTCACATCTGTTTTGAGTCTGTGAATGATGATGATCATTAAGGAATAAATAATCTTACCCACCACATGGATCATATAAATTTTTACCATATCAGGGTTCATTTTACAAAAGAAACCTAATTTTCCCTTAAAAAGGAACATCTTTCACTTGCTTTTCGCTATGTTGAAATATAGATATTCAACTTAATATTAATTAATTATCGGTGAAGAGGTTCTGTTTTATATTAATACATATTTTGTTTTGAAATATATCTCAGTAATGTGAGACCATATGTTCTTTCACTTTCACTCACGACATTTTCTAGGTTTTACAAGAGTCTTTCTTTTTGAATAGATGTTTATGAAAATATTTAGATACGATTTGAAAATGTGAAAAGGCCGATTGGTTTTGGGTTAAAAGATTCAATTCTATATTAATCAATATTTTATTTTATATCTCACCGATATGACGTTAATTATTCCACCACTACGTGACATACAAGAACACGAAAAAACACCTCACATGGTCCTCTGATTTTGCTTGTTATCAAAACCAAAGAAGAAGAGACTCGTTTACTTCAATTACTTACATCAATATAATATACGTCTTAATTGCAAATATAAAAGAGATTGGAGTCCCACTTTCAGCGGTTACAACTTTTTTTTCTTCCAGATATTCAATTTTACTCTTCAAAGAATAGTTTGGAATATCAATAAAATACATGAGATCTATGAAGAAAGATTTTCTCTTAATATAATAGTGTTTGCTGTATTATAATGTATGTATTGGTCAAGAAGAATACAGGGAAAATTAGGAAGATGGTTCAGATTTCCCAGCAATAATTTAAGGTTACCGTGGCATAGATTCCTTCAACATACATACACATATATGAATAACAATCCAACAAGAAATATGATAAGCTTGGAAATTTCCAATATCTTTCAAGTTTCTTTATAGCCTTTTCTATTATAATAAAAAGTTTGCTTATAGTTTTTGCCATCCATCATTTTTATAAAAAAGATATAGGAACACACCCACATGCAATTTTCAATTTTCAAGTCAAATAAAGCTTGAAGTTCAAGGTCATCTCTTTCATTACAAAAAACAGGTGATACAACATTTTAATTTTTCCTTTATACATTTGCAAAAATAATAATACATATATGCAGATCTGGTGTTCCTGACAGATCAGGAAGGTAGAAATTAAGAAAAAACAGAGTTGCTTAAAGAACTAGCCTTTTCCCTGTGAAGAACCCTAAGATTTTAACTTTGCTTTCTTACAAAGATAGGACAACATAGCCAGAAGAAGAAGACGACTTTTCCAAAGAGAAGTTGCCAAAATCTCCCACCTTCCAAGCATGCTTTCTCTGATTAGATTATGGCTTCACAAGCTTGGCGCCAGACCTTTGGCCTCAGATCCTTTCATTATCCTCAACCTTTTGCATGAGCAAGTGAACATCCTGCGACAACAAAATAACACATCCATAAATATATATATGAGACCCTTTAGTTCGTCGTCATCATCATCTTCTACTTCTACTTCTTCTTCGTCTTCTTCTTCTTCTTCTTCTTCTTCTTCTTCTTCTTTCAGGAGAAAAAAAAAACAAACAAACAAACATGCAAGAGATGACTCACTCCCATGGAACGTCTCCTGCCAACATCCAATCTCCATCTTTATCCTCGTACGCAATCGCAAATTCCGATCCATTTTCACCTATGATTAAAACCAAATCAAGATCAATTTTTCGTTGTAAACATCCATGATCCTTCAATTTGTTTGTGTATATATATAGTACCGGTGGAGAAGCACTTGAACATGGCATCCAAAGCATGGCGGAGTTGCTTGTATCCCTTGTAGACATTGAGGTCGATCTTCCTCAAGTACGGAGCTCCGTCCATGCTGACCTTCACGAAGAGCCCTGGAGATGACTCGGCCGCCTCCGGCTTCTTCGCTGCAGAGCGCAAGTTGTTCTTCCGGAAAGATCGGACCGGTGGCCACCCCACAACTTGGGTTCTGCAGAAGTATAGATGAGAACAAAACCCTAGCCAGGTATACATATACGATCCACCCTAATTAATCAATCGTGAATGAATTCGTGTGATAGATGTTGTACGCTTACGCACTTTGCCGGAGGAGTCGTTCCACGTCCGAGTTCTTCGTCGACGGTGCAACCATTTTTCAACGTGCTGTCGTCGGATTCCCGTGTCGCCCTTTTGGTCCGCCTTGCGACCGGGTTGTCCGTCCCCGGCAGTCCAAGCCTCAGCTCCGTGGCCTCAAGGCTTTCGACGTCGCTCCCTCTGCACTCCATATTAATTCCTCCGACGAACGGTGAAGAAGCTCTTCCTCAGTCTGTGGTAACCGATCGGCGATGGATGACTTCGATCGAGTTAATTATCCAAGGTAGTAAAATACCAAGACGATCGATGAGGAACGGATACTAAGGAAGACGGGGAGAAATGTACAAGTGTGTGATATTTTTATAGATATGATGCGATGCGATGTGATATTAGGAAGAGATGGAATAGAATAGTGACCGTGTCAGTTAATTAAGTAAATATTGCAAGTGGGTGGTGGTGGTCACGAAGGAGGCAAGAAAGCAATCAAGGCACATTTGTGGTCGATGGAAGTCCAGCTACGGTGGTCGGCGAGATGGGGGACAAGGCCCAGCCGAACAACGGCTTACCGATGACAATCGTACGGCCCGATTTCCATCAGATGGGCCCGCCCGATCTCCCACTCGGATGTGACAACCCATGTGGGTTCCGGCCCTGAGCTCTGCTTGTCCGGCACCGCATGTGGCTTTCCAAGTCATACGTCACGTAACATCCAGGTTGTGCACATGAGGTGTTCGATCTTTTGCTCGCTCCCCAGAGTGACGATGGTTCGTCAAATGCCAAATAATAACAATAATATTATTATTAAGATTGACGTTGAGTTGTTGTGTATACGAACGAGCTAGGGACCTTGGCATCCTTCTTCTTGGAAAGTTTTCGTCGATCTGATAATGTTATTTTTTAATATCGATATGTTAATCAAAATGTTATAGTTAAATTTTAGAAGTGTCATGCATGCTGATCGGGTTTTGTATTTCAACCATCTCATTGTACTTCAACTTAATTTGCCCAGATTCCTCGAGCTTTATTGACCGGAGGAAGAACTAATTAATGCCAGAAAATGTAAAGTCACTTGCTTAGGCTTCTCGTTGCTTGTCCAGCTCGTGGCAATAAATTGAACTTAAACTATTTCGAAATGAGAAGCGTCTATTACATCCAACCTCATATTATATGCTCCATTCATGGTAATCGCCGGTCTTGTTGCACTACAGACTACATATCTTCGGAAATTAAGGAGTTGGCAATATTCTAGCTAGAGATCGTTCAGAGATGTTTCTCGAAAAGATAAATTTGGTATTACCACCAGAAGACAGGTCTGTAATCACTGATCATCTTTGGACCAAACCCTAAACATTGTCTGGTACTAGAACTCCTTGTTTGACTAGAAGCTTTCTGGGGATTCCATCTCACTTCACGGTTTCAGATGACCTTGCCAGCGTCACCTGTTCATGTATCATGACATACCACAATAGTTTATTTGCAGTGATACTTACTATTAGTCTTCTTTTAGGTTCAAGCAAGCTGACACGTGTGTATGTTTCAAAAGTAAATTTACCAGACAATTGAACAGTATTGGATATATGTGTTTGGCATGGAAGTAGTCCATGCATGTTGCTTAATCATGAAGACAGGCCATGCAAGAAGGATTACAGGGAAACATGACCCCTTCGAGGATGAGATTTTGTTGCAGTAGACTTCAACAGCATGCACCCAAATTTATGCAAGTTAGATTTTTTTTTTTTTTTTTTTTTTTGGATGGTGATAATATTCTTTCTTTAGATTTTAATCCAATATGTTCTTCTTGTAAGATCTTACAAGGAGAAAAAAAAAAAAAAAATCAACCACATTGTCTACTGTTAGTTATATTTATAACTAGCTAGTTAACTTTTCTATGCAAGGAAGGAACTAGATGTATTGTATTCATCAAAAATAAATCAAGAATGGGATTCCTCCTCCTCTTGCAGGTCCCAACGCCCTAATTAAGCACGTGCGGATTGATGAAAAACGGCAAATGTAATTTAATTTTTTCAAAAAATGGGCTGCACAAGCTCACCTTCGATTAGATTTAATTTATGAGAATACTACCGCAAGGTTGAAATGTTTAGGACGTGCATGCCAATTTGGACGCGCTCTAGTGTGAATATATTGAAGATTAATTATATGCAACAGTAACATAGTATGCATGCATCTTCTTCCTAACTATTTAATTAAGAGCAAGTGTTCTCCCATACACATGCATGTGTTTCCCGGTTAACGTTACCTTACGAGAAAATTTCGTGTTAAGCTTCTCGTGCATGCGTTTTCTTCAGGGCAGCGAGCCTGCAAATACCGGCTGATCACACGGAAGCAAACGGGACTAGACGACCCAAACTGATGCGCAAGCCACACTGCCGGGTTCACCAGATGGATTAAGCTACGAAGACAAATCAATCACATGAAATATACCTGATCGCATCCACACTGTCAAAACTTGTACATTTTTGGGTTGAGACGTGAGACAAGAAATTTTTCATTCGTCATTAACTAATTTTAAAGTAAAATATTTTAATAATTTCATTGAATTATAAATTAGATAAGCATAAAATTTTTCGATTTATTTATTGTTAATTAATTTTAAGATAAAATATCTTGCAGACACCTCCCTTTCTCTACCTCACGCTCAAACGGGGTAACAACACTACAACCATCCAAATTTGAAGGAGTTGGTTTGGTTAAGATCGTGTGGTTTTATATTTCTTGTTAAGATTCCAAACACCGTAGAATTGAATAAGAGCGGCTAGACACACATAATGAAGAACACACAGAAGTGGCTTGTGTGGTTTGTCTCCATTTGGTTTTTCCAGGAGGAAGACAGATATTTGAATCGTAGTTCATTTTCCACCGCATATTTATGAGTCGTGCATTATTCCACTACATACATGATCGATCAACAACACAATAAATCTTGCTTCAGTGTTGTATGTGTCATCCATCAGACCACACCTGTGAGAACGCTGCACTTGTCTTGTTTTGTCTTCCCCCTTCTTCAAACACGCACACGCACCCAATTAATCATACCAGCTCACCCTCATCAATCCACCACCTCAACTTAGTTGCTTGGCATTAATTATTCCTCTTTCCTCCCACACCTAACTTATTAGTTCAACAAGAGAAATGACAAAACCAACTGCATTAACTACTTCATCGGAAAAGATAGAGGTATTGACCAATATACAAATTATGAACATAAAAACAGAAATGAAAACTAAAACTCTCTCTCTCTCTCTCTGTGAAATTTCAATTCAAATAAGTAGAAAAAATCATTCTTATATAAGTCTAATTCGTACAGAATGCATATGTACTGATTTTAAAATCCATTAGCTAGTTGGCCAATCTTTATTCCTCAAGGTAACGAAAGGCATGATTTGTAATATTCCAGCTATGGGTGATCCATAAATATTTGTGTCGATCCTCATATATATATATATATATAATATTAGTGAGTTCTCATCATACTTTGTCCACACTTGTAGATTTACGTGAGGTGTGTGCATGGATTAACTTCCCCATCACCCTCGTTCTCTCTCATTTATTGCCCCCTCATGCATGGCTCCTCATCTTATCCTCCTCCAGAAAAAACGACACTTGGATGGACATGGAGCATCGGCAGAGTCCAAAGAGGACCATGCAACCACGCGTGCACGGTTGCAGCGTATGTTTGCCCGCCTGCGTAGGTACGTAAGTGAATGATCTGCATGGGTCGGCCCGTAACATCATCTCGACGCACACGTGTGGTGGCCTAACCTTGGATCGATGACGGACCGACCAAATTATATATATATATATATATGTTTTTTGTTATACATTATCAATTAATTTTAAATTAAAATTTATGAGTGATGAAACCAGCCGCTCAACTGCCTCTTTGTCGAATATTCATGGCTTAGCCATTACAGTGTTGGACTTCAAATCGATGATATTCATGTGTGTTCGGGGACGAGAAATTGAAAACGATTGATCGTATATGATGTTGACTGATGAGCGTGATGGTCAAAATTGATAGATCAGCGGCGCCTACTTTTCTTTTATTGGATGATTGTTTTAATGTTTTATTCTGACCCATCCAAGATGTCAATGTCTTAGTTTTGAATCAGCGAAGTTAATTGCTATGATGAAAAAGAATTAGTTTCCTGTTCGAAGATTTTTTTGTACTCGATTGGTCATGTGGAGGGTTACACTTCTAGACTAAGGAAAGTAGTCGATCTCATTGGAAAAAGTTAATGCTTGTATCTTTTAAGGTGAATTTTGTTTTGTAAATACAAATTGATATTAGCGAATGATTAACTACGTACATTATCACAATATTTACAAGATAAGGTTGATGTAGTCACACATGAAGAAAGGAAATATTTTTAGTGGAAACATACATTTATAGAGAATGTCGAGGATGATCACGATGATTTCGTACGTCTAAGCTAGCAAAAAAATATGCCTATGAAACTTGAGAGTAAGAGTCCTGAAGTCTTTTTTCTTATGATTGGTGTGTTCATTAGTGGTTCTCACAAGATAATTAATAAATTCTTAGCATCTAGATTTAACTTGGCACTTAATGACATTATCATTAATATCCGATGTGCTTTACATGAAGTAATAAATTTATACAACTTTTTCTTAGGAGACTCTTCATTTCATGCATAGGAAGAAACCAAAAGGCTAGGTTTTTTTTTTTTGATGAAAATTGATTTTGAAAAATCATTTGATAGTGTAAATTAAGAATTCCTCTAAACTATATCAAAGATTTGGGTTTCGAAGAAAGATGAATGTTGTGGATTAAAATGTGCACACTCTCGAAAATGTTGTCTATTCACCTCCAAGGGTTTCTTTAATTTCTCAAACTTTCTTAGACAAAGAGACTCATTATCTCCTTTGTTATTTCTAATAATAACCTCCTCCTTTAATAGAATGCTTAAGCAAGGTGAGGAAAACAACATTATTCAAGAAATTCAAATCACCGATGGTAGTTCCCAAAATTTGAACATTCAATAAGCAAATGATACTACTCTTTTTAATAAACCCTCTGACAGTAATGTTAATTATTAATTTGAAATGCGTCCTTTGCTATTTCTAGTTTATATATGGATTCAAGATCAGCTTTAATAAGTCGTCTATTACTAATATTAATTTTAGTGAAGATCTACTACCACCTTCTCAAGGTGTGTTTGTTTAACGTTCTTATTTGCTTCATTTATACTTTAGATAGAGAGTAATTTGGAACCTAACAAACATATGTACCCTTCCTATTTCATTTGCTCTCCGTTGCTTCGAACTGCTCCAACTACAGTTAAAAATATGGGAGTCCAATGAGCAATCTTGGGGCTGCTCCTTGGGCTCTTAACTAATTTTGCAGATGTGAAAAGGCAAAATCATACCTCGAGTTAAATTTTTCTTCTCCAATCTTGAATTTAACGGTTTTTTGGTTAGCTAATTTTTCTTCAGGTACGGTGTATGAATAGACAAAATTAATAAGATTTAGAATCAACATGCTGCAAACATTCTTCAGAGTATCAATTAATAATGCTAATTAACTGCATGCATCGACAACTCTGGTCTTAATTAACCTTGAATCTGACTTCTCTCAAATATGGGTGGAGAAGGCAGGTAGGTGGTAACTTAATTTCTCCCCTCTGTGTTTTACTTGTTTTGGTTTTCTGTTAACTTAATTGTCCTTTGTGGTCTTCTTTATTAATAGTTGAAACGTGGTGACTCTCTTGATCTGTCCTTTTGAAATCCTAAACCCTAAACTCTGGTCTTAAAATGGTATATATCGATTCAACCAATTGAAGCCAACACAGGAGATGGCAGCTGTGAGAGAGAGATGGACCTGAGGTGAAGCGCGTCGGTGGGATCGCCGAGGGTCCCCACTGAACCAGTCGGGGGCCATCAAATTAAGTAAAGATCCTCATCAACCCCAGAAGGAGTTGCCTCCATGGACGCATGTGGTTCCCATGAAACTATTAAGGGAGGACGGAAGATAAGGATAGGAACAAAGCGTCGTCCGTCAATGACCGGCGTGTGCGTGGGTTGGGTCCCCATCGGCAACAACAGCAGCAATAATTGGTGCCGTGTCTTTCTCCGTCCGCCGACGTCCGTCCATCTCCCGCCCTGCGAATCCCGGCCGGCCCCACCGGCGTCGACGAGGTGACTTTTGTTACAAGGTGTCGCCCCGTGGGGGAAGGATGAGGATGAGGATGAGGATGAGGATGAGGATGAGCGACGGCCACCGCTCACGGCACTCGACGCTTGTTAATCCCTACCTAATCGACATACTTATCGTACGTACTTGAAATATAATTGCGTCGTTTATTTGAAAGTACGTACGCCGGTATCTATTTCCCGCGCAAAAACAAAAAAAAATATAACAGTAGTAAGAAATTACTGATTATAGACCGAGTGTTAAAGATATAATGTAGTTGCTCCCCCCTGTTCTATTCTTAATTAGAGATAAAATCTTAATTTTAAATTTAAAAAAGAAAGAAAGAAATTATATGTGTTTAATTACGAGCGTTGAATGCTCGTAGGGAAATGGGAATGACTTGTGAAAATAGCGGACGAGAATTTAATCGTACAAAATATGAAATTAAATAAAGTATCCATATTCCAGTACTCTTAACCACTAGATTTTGACGTCAACAAACTTATTATTATTGTGTGAGTGTTTGAAAATTCTTCCCAGCAAGAGTGGAACCACACCAGTGCAAGTTGAGTCATATGTATATCCCATTTATAAATCGTTTTCCTATATTATGTAAATTTCACTTTTACATGATCATCTTCGAAAATAACTAGCCTACCTTAAGGCATTAATCGTAAGCCTGTTTTTTGTTTTTTTTTTTGGAAAGAATCAATCGTAACCTAGCTAATTGTTGTCCCCAGGATTTACAATTAATTTAGTTGTATTCTTTTCTTTTCTTTTTTCCGAAAAAGAAAGAAAGAAAGAAGGAATGTGGATGGGACCGGCGGTGGCACTGAATCGATCGGTGCACACGAAGGAAGAGGGCGGCGATGGATGTCTGATGGAATCGGTCCATTAAAATTAAGATTAAAATTCCAATTACGTGATTGTATATATTATATAAAGATTTAAAATTTTGAATTTTTTAAGACGGGAGGTTGACCCGTCGCACCATCGTCCGGGAATCTTCCCCCCATCACGCAGACAAAATCATTGCAAGCCCAACCCACCATGCAAAGGCAGTGGGGCCCCTCCATCCATACCCCCAATATTATAATATTAACGACAACACTAGATCGAGATAATAATAAAATAATATAATATAATTATTTTTTCATATAATTTGCATGTGTATTATGTGATCTTAATTTGAATAGTAGATAGAGTAGGTTAAACCAGTAAAATGAAGAATCTAAAAATAACGTTAAATATTAATATATCTATACCACCAATTACAGGTAACAGGTCACCAGTTTTCGTCTATCAATTTGGACGTATACGAAATTATGTTATTCTGAGACATCGCTCGCATAATCGGTAAAATTATTTCTATATAATCTTATAACTAATTTATTTTTGATTACCAGATATTGTAATTAATTCGGTTGCATTACTTGTAACATTGTAGCTAATCAAAGGCCTATACGTCGTTAACATTTGTTGAAAATATATGCGTACCATCACTTTTTCTTTTTAGGTGCCATCTCTCTCTCTCTCTCTAGCCACCTCTGTTTGATTCCCTCTTTCTAACCATCTCTCTTCTAATTAACTACATTCTGATCTCTGCTAACTTGAAATGGGCTAAGAGAAAAATAATTCATACCATCCACCACATATATATGGCCAGGAGGGAAGGCATTGATTGGTAGAAATCGATGAAAACTTAATTTGCAGTTGTAAATACTAAAAATGAAGAAGAGAAGAAAAGGAAGTGAGGAAAATAATTATAACAACTAAAACGTCCTTAACGATGAAAATTTTAAATTAAGATAGATATATACCAAATGAAAGAAAAAAAAAAATCTTTGTAAACACTTACAGTGAAAAATATAATAAGTATTCTATTTTTGTCTTTGTTTTTTTTTTTTTTTCTAAAAATCGTATAAACAGAATATTGAAATCAAATTCAATATTATATCATTTTGAAAGCAACAAACAATATTAAATATTTTAATCATTTTGTTGAAACAATTATCATTATAAAAACAACCAACCTATAAATGTTTAATGTTGGAGATGCCCGTAGACGTAGTAGTGTTATCAGACAGTTAACATCTTTTTTTACCTAAATCAATTGAAGTAACCGAGTTCACTAAAATTGTGTGATATAGCGGTTGTCACAAGGATTTAAATATTTTTGAGTGATTTAAGTCTAAGATGTGACATGAATACGGAAGACAAATTATTATTATCGTCGTTGTAAGTGTGGACGATCGATTACACTTAACGCCACCGAGCGTGGGTATTACCGATGTCAAACAAAAGCCATCGTCACCCCTTCCAGTGATGGGACACGTTCATCCGTACCTCCAGCTGTTTCGAGCAGCACCGTCGGATGGAAGATCAATGAAATCAACACCCACCACCACGTGAAAACTTTTCGAAAAAAAGAAAAGAAAAACCAACAAAACTCGCTCGCTCCAAAACCTGAGCTCTCCGGTACAAAAAGGGTGGGAACCAAAAGATAACCAGACAACGCAAGCGCAAACAGCAACAACTAGAGAGCTGTGGGATTCGGTTGCCAAAAAGAGCTGGTCCTTGTGCGGTGGTGGTGAGGAATTGGCTGTGGATCATATGGCCGGTGCATTACTGAGGGTGGGAGATCAGGGAGGCGGCCTCGGGTACGAGGAGACGGAGCTCCGGCTCGGCCTGCCGGGGCCGAAGGAGAGCGGAGGAGACTCCGGGAGGAATTCGGGCAAGAGGGTGTTTGAGGACACCATCGATTTGAAGCTCAAGCTCCAGACTGCTGATGCGCCCAAGAAGGACGCCTTCGCCGAGGCCAAGGAGATCATGAAGAAGCCGGTGCCCGCCGCGGCTGACCCCGGCAAACCTTCTGCTCCAAAGTAGAGATCTTTCCTCACTCTCTCTCTTTTCTGGTTGGTTAAGCATGATTCATTCTCTCACGTATTATCGTAGTATGGGTGGCTAATGAATATTTAATACTAGGATTTGGATTTGTTTTAAGTAATGGCTACTGTTCATATGCAAATTTTTTTGGGCAAGGGCAGAGAGAGCAAGAGAATGTAGGGCGAGAATTTTCTTTCTGGTTTTGTTTCTTATTTTATTGGAATGTGTAGTTTTTAGCATGGAAAGCTGGAAATATGCGTTGGTACTTTTGATTTTGTATCTGTTTCCTGTGCATGATACATTTTCCTTTTCTGTTTTTGCAGGTAGAAATTAATTTTTAAGTTTGGTGATAGAAAAGGATACCAACATTTTCCCCTCTTCCTACTTATTAATTTGCCCTTTTTATTTTGACGATTTGATGTATATGCTTAAGGGTAGCTTTCAGATCTACATGCTGTTCATGCGAAAAATAATAATAAATCTTCTCAAAAGAAACGAAGGCTTTGAGAGATCAATCACCAGATGCTTTCAATATTCTTCGTTACTAATTTGTCTGGTGAAGAGGAGGAAAAGGTTGAAAGAATCAAAACATAAAACAAAAATGGCAGATCACATCACATGGAAAAGAAAAATTTATTGTTTCTTTTGTCAGAGTTTTGCCTTGATTTTTTTCATGGCCATGTTCTGAACCTCCCAAACAAAAATCTCTATCTACAGGGCACAGGTGGTAGGATGGCCTCCGGTGCGGTCGTTCCGGAAGAACGTTATGTCCGTCCAGTCCACCAAAGGTGGCAAAGAAGATGACAAGTGCGGCGCCGGCGCCAGTGCCGCCCCGGCGGCGTTCGTGAAGGTGAGCATGGACGGTGCGCCGTACCTCCGCAAGGTGGACCTGAAGATGCACAGAAGCTACCAGGAGCTCTCTGCTGCTCTGGAGAAGATGTTCAGCTCCTTCACCATTGGTAAGCGTTCGGTTGTCCGAGGACCAATCGGATCGATTCAGGTCCAGCTTGGGTTTTCTCTGGTAAACATCGGAGTTTTGCTTTTGGTAGTGACTCGTTGTCCAAGTACAAGGGATTAGGATCTTGGTGTCTAGGGTGGTGTTGGTGCACAGTGACCTCTGACCAACACCACATGTGAATGTCAAGCAACGCCACCATTTCCCCCACAAGTTAGCTGTTCCACGCTTTGCTCGGTTGGTTTTGTCGACCATGTCACGAGAGAAATGCTGCCATCATTCATTATTTCAATTTACACCTGTCTAGCTGTTGTGCCTTCATTTATGCATACGAAGGAGCTGGTGCTTTTGTGTGTGTGTGTGCGCTGTACTGATCTATCCTTCCTTCGGAGTTTGGGCAGGATGGCAGGTCATCTTGAACTTGCACGTCACCAATTTCACCGTTATTTCTTGACGAAGGCCGATTGAGCACCGGCGGATCGCAGGTTCCAAACCCATTATATCTCATAGGTCTTGAACCCACAATCAAAGGCTAGGTAGGGTAGGGGACCTCTCCACCACCCTGTACGGTGTGTAATTTTACCATCGTCATACCTTTCTTTTTTATCCTTGTGGATTAGAATAAGTCCATTTTTATATTATATCACACACATGAAACATTCATTAGAGATCTAAGCTTCAGAGTTACGAAGAAGTGGATACCATTATCCTATAACTAACTGTCACATGCATGCAAGGTCTAGTTTAATTTGTGGATGTGGTTTTGAAGGGAACTGTGGATCTCAAGGCTTTAATTTCATGAATGAGAGTAAGCTAATGGATCTACTGAACGGATCCGATTATGTGCCAACCTACGAGGACAAAGATGGAGATTGGATGCTTGTTGGAGATGTTCCATGGGAGTAAGTTCACCACCAAGTTAATCTGAAATAAATAATTTAGCAGCTTGATCTAAATTTAAGTGGAGTACATTTCCTTTTAGACAAATCTTTACACCTTTTCTACTTCTTCCTTCAGGATGTTTGTTGATTCATGCAAACGTATGAGGATTATGAAAGGATCTGAAGCCATTGGCCTTGGTAAGTGCTATCAATCTTATTAACCATGTAGCGTAAATTCTCACATATTTTTATAAATATAAATTGATGTGAAGCAAAATGCCAAACATACATAAAAATTTCGAAGGCTAGAATTATCTTTGACGATTTTTCATGAGTTAAAACTCCATTTTTTAAAAATGATTTCTTGAATAGTAAACTAGTTATATAACAGCACCTCCTTTATTTGTTGATAGTTCTCATAGGCCACTTCACGTACGTTCTTACAGAGCTGAGGATACTTGGAGAGTGAGTTCCTAAAAATATGTCAGGCTTTGACTCGGTGATCAAGATAGACGATGTAACAATATCTGACAGAAAAATAAATATTCAGACAATTTGAAGTATTATTTCTGACAAATTGCAGACTTAGGAACCGAGCGTTAATGATCTGAAGAAAAATTTACTTTATTAGCATGCAGAATACATGTTCTTTTTCTTTCTGATAATGATAGTATTTCTATTGAGGTTAAAAAAGGGATGCATGTGAGTTCCTGTGATTGTTTGGAAACTGATCAAATAATAATCCTCCATTGTTTTCAGCACCAAGAGCCATGGAGAAATGCAAGAACAGAGGCTGAGAGGAAAGCAACCAACCTTCGTGGCATGCTGTTTGTTTACTTCATCCCAGAAGAGACAAACAAATGCCAGCATCCGGCGTACATGATGGACTCAGCCTGCCTTGCGTTCTCCATCTATACATAAAAAAAAGCAAAAAAAAAAGAAAAGAAAGAAGAAGATGAAGAAGTTTGGCTAGTAATCAATTGTGCATGTGTTTCTTCCCCTTTCTCTCCTTTGTTTATGTGCAATAAGCAATGATACTGGGTTTCTGTTTGAAGGCTTGTTGATTAATGTCCCATGTCTACGTCTCTGTCCCTAAGACTTATTATTGTTCTTGGTCACGACTGTGTGGCCTAATAATGGATGGACTCCACTGTCTGTGCTGTATCTGTTTTGTGCTTTTTATTCCCTCGAGAGGGATAAAAACAAAATAAAAAGCCCTAGTAAAAAAAAGAGAGAGAGAGAGAGAGAAGAAGACAGCTTGCGTGCGTTTTCTTGACGAGATTCCCTGGATTTTTCTTGAAGATTTTTGGTCCGCGAGGCAATAAATATCGTTCGAGAGGGAGCACAACCATGTGGTAGGAGATGGCAAGCATCTTTCTGGCCGATGGTGGTTGGTTGTATTCCAGTATTTGTTTACATACCCGGTTGTCTGCCATGGTCTGTACTGCACTGTACAATAATAATAGTGTTGGCGTCGGACGTGGGATGGACTTCCTGTGCTTCAACGTATGAATTGGTCGTCGTGATTCCAAGGGTGACATGCGTGGACCGGCACTCACTCGAGCTCATGGTTTTGGTGAACTGTTGGCGACAGAATGGGATAGTGGAATTTTGACCGACAGCATTTTCACGCTTTACCGTACCTCTCACCCACTCCCTTGGTCCTTTATCTTTCTCGCTCACCATGATCTCATCTCACCCCCACGCTTTAACAATCCATGATTTCATTACATATGATTCTTTTTTAATCTTTATCTGAAATATTTCAACTATACAATTTTAGATCTTTTCTACTTCTTTTAGCTTCTTCTATATTAATTATTTCTTCTTTTTTTCCCTAACTATCGTATTCTTTAGTTTGATTTTCTCCTTTTTTTTTTTTTTCAATTAATGCAACTCTCACCCTATTCTTAATAAAATAATTTTTAGCCTACTCCTTACAATATTACCACTCATCTATTTAAACATATACATCTACATCTCACGTTGCAGCAACTTAACATTCTAAAATATAAAATATAGTTAGACGAATAGATCTTTTATAGATTTTTTTATTTTATTTTAAAGATATCTTTCTACCATGTAACACTCTTAAAAGTATTCCTTCACTTCATCCATCTTGTTATAATCTTATTAACAATATTCTCTATAATTTTTACCATTACTACTTATTATATATCTTAAGTATTTAAAAGTCTTACTTTTATAAATCTCATGAATATTTAAATATATATATTCATCATTATTCCTATTTTCATTAAACCTACATTTCATATATTCAATTTTTAATTTATTTAATCTAAATCCTTTTGACTCTAAATTTTCTCTTTATAATTTTAATTTAAAACCAACTATTAACTTATTTTCATCAACTAAAACTGTCATCAGTAAATAGCATATATTAACCTATTTCTCTTTAAATTTCCTCTGTTCTTTCTCCTTAACTTCCCCAACAAAAGGCCCATAAGTATTGAGAGTTTTTTACAATTAGTTTACGTAATGCTAACCCTCCTCTTTTATTTAGACTTAAAACTAGTTATGAAAGGGCTAACTTCCACAAACAGCGTTCACGTAATCTATCATAAATAAATGATATTAAAATCACACACGAATAATATTATCATTTTTATCATTAATAAAATTTAAATTCACGTAATCTATCTCATCACAAGTTCTAAATGAGCTTACGCTTGCCAATCTCAAGCGTGGTAAGATTGCAACCAAGACATCGGCCCATGTAGCCATCAACATTAACGAGGAACTTGAAAACGAGACTTTGAAGATTGGGGGGAGGTTGACATCATCGAAGAGATTTTTCTCAATTTATGAAAGGAAGATGACTTTCACGGAAACCAATTTTTGTTTTTAAATAGGCAATAAATTTATAGTAAGAGAGATGAGAGTGTTTTCATATCCAATCTTCGTTGAATTTTATGTTTTTACATCTTAGTTCATCCTAATGACTTACTGGTTATAAAAGTCGTCCAAATGTCATATTTAATTGTTCGAGTGATTTATACACTTTCAAAATTCGCATGTGAAACTGGCTCAAGTTTAAAAATCCACTTTAAACTTTATTTGGATTGGAGTTTTTTGTTCCTATTTGTGTAGTCCCTGTCACATGTATGTGACTTAAGGTTGTTAACTTTTGTCATATGTAAACAGGATGTTAGATGTATGTGAATATGTTGCTGGTGATATTTGTTGTGAGCCTTTTTATTATCATGTTCTTATTTCTCGCGATGAGTTTTCATTTCCCATGATATGAACTTTTGGATTTTGGAATATGAATTTTTTTTTGTGATGTCAGTTTTCGTTGGTTACGATATGAGTTTCTGTTTATTATGATATGTGTTATATAAACAGCACATCTCACAAAAAATAAAAACTCATCATATACAAGGAAAATGAATTCTTTGATATGAAAAATGGGAAAGGAAATAGAAAAAGATCCATTTTTGCCAATTCCACTTGTTAGTAAGTTTTTCATCAAGTACACAAGAAACTTTTCACGTAACATTTAAGTGTCATTTGCACTTATTTAATATTGATTTTAGTATTTTTTGCCATTTTCCTTCTTTCAAATGGCGGCTTTTACTTGTCCTTTGGAAGGAGATTAACTTTTTTGTATCCACCATGACCCGTCCAACTTCATATTTAATATGATTTTTCAATAATGTAGTATTAGCTGGGTTAAAACTTAAGATCTCATCTTTCATAATAGAGTAGATGATCAACCATGATATCAAGTAGTAGCACATCTAATATATTGGAAATGAATGAAATTTTACCAATATTTTGTAGAACACATCAAGATTAATGATTATTCTATCATGAAATTTTCAACAACAAACAGACCGAATCTAATCACAACAAAAGCAACTCAATATCCACCAATCAAATGTTCCTTGATCCCACCATGGGATTGGCAAGAACAAGAGTACAGATGTTGCATTAGTGGTATGGATAATATTGATTCAAGCAAGGAACTAGGGGGAAGTGACCATCAAAATAGAACATGTGTTTCTCATTTCTTTTCTTAAAAAAAGACCTCTAAAAGTTTCAGATCCTTGCTATTTCGAAATATTCATCTGTAGTTTGATTTTCCAAATTAAGTTCTGAAAAAATAAACTGCTCAAGAAAACCAACAATATTCATCTGTGGCCTATTCCATATTACACTTAAGATTCATCCACAATAATTTGTTTTTAAAAATGTTGGATAACTAATGTACATTTATATGCACATGCTTATCTATAAAATGTAGTATGATTCAGCAATCGTTTAGAAAATGTGATGAAAAATGTATTTAATGATTGTCTAGCAATTTGCAAAAAATAAATATTTACTGAATGTTTGATAAGAAAGAATTCTGGGTGCTTGGAGGTCATTTTATGAGATATGACAATCCAGCATATGCACAAACTCCATGCAGACGTTGACAACTTTCAATTTTTGCTTAAGTCGAAACATATGTTGGAAAAACGACCCTTATGTTTGAGCCCCCTCCCCCTAAATAGACTGGGGGTTTTTACCAAAAAATTATATATATATTGGAAAAATGACCAAAAATGAATAAATCGTATCTGGATGGACTCATTAAAATAAATAACAACTCATATGTGATATACCTGCCTTTAGCAATGCTGGAAAATTCACATGATGATTGGTTGTTCACCCTCCATTTCAGAAATCACAATTAAAGCATCAGTCATTTCAAGAAAAAGAGGCTCTGATTTTCCCTTAGGATTTATAAACTGGCACCATAAGAAGCCTTGTTATTGAAGGAAATTCCATCAGAAGAAATATAACTTAAAGAATGTCCATGTACCTTCTCATTATTTTTGACATAGCCAATTGCAACTTCCCTGCGCAAAAGTGCTCTTTCAGTGAGCTCAAAAAATGAAGGGGTTTCGCCATCCTTCATGTAGAGGTTAATGTCCTGCCATTTAAGTATGTAATGCTGCACATTAGAACAATCATAAATCTACCAGGTATCATTGCCATTGTTTTTGTTTTTTATTATCTTATCAAGACATGCCTATCACTGGTGTTAAAAATCATAAAATGCAAAATAAATTTGGCCATTATAGGATTCTGTAGAAAAGAGATTATCAGCTGCTGGCATTCTCACTTTGACATAAATTTCATCTCCCTCTTCATTGAGGATTTCTTTCCACACTTCATTTAGTTCAGTGCTCACGGCCACTGTTGTAAACAAAAAATGGAAAATTTGTATAATTCCCCAAAGGAAGAAAAACAGAGTTGGAGAACACAGACCTTGAGCTGTCACAAGACTCATTACTTCTTCTGCACCTATGAAGGCAAGTGATGGTTTTATCCTGCTGATCTGTGAATATAATGAAGTGCTTAATGGAAGAAAAACAGGTTCACGTGCAAAAGTGACATGCGAAATACCCAAGCAGTCAGTAAATCTACGTCAATTGGAGATGAGATAAAAGTAAGTACTTGTTTTCCTAGTTTACTGTCAACGATCTCAGCAACCAAGTTTGATACCTGCAAGACATGCATGTTCAGAGATAAATAAAAGTAAACCTCAAAAATTCGTTGATTTTGCATGGTAGAATAAAATAATTTCTATTCTCTAGTAAAATTCTTCTGACCTAGACTTTCTCAAGGGCAGCCAGTGAATCAGTGGTTTTAAAACTGAACCAAACTGGCTGGTTGAACTGGTGAACCACTCACAAAATAGTTGAATCAATTAAAAAAATACTGATTCAACCTTAGTTCAACCTGATTTAAAGTAGTTTGCCCTTATTCACCTTAGTCACTGATTCAATTGATGAAGGAAACTCAATAAAAAATACTATGCCCTAGTCTTAAGATTCTAACCTGATTATTTGATCTCGTTACTTACCATTATATATTTCAACATCTTTGGTGATGACAGCATTTGATAACTTCCACCATCATTGACAACAACAACAATCAAAGCCTTATTTTTATCCCTCTCTACTCTCTAGCAATTATCTTATTTCATTCCTATGCAATGAGAAACCCTAAAAGGAAGAAGTTAGGGAAGAAGGAGAAAAATTGGAGAGCTCTTCCTTGGAATGAAGGGAAGTACAATATACATGGATACTAGTTAAATGTATCCTTAAATGGATCTTTAACTAGAACCTAACTTAAAAACCACAATTTTCACACTTCCTCTCAAGCTGGTAGATAAATATTTATCATTTTTAACTTGTTATAAATATAAACAAACACATTACAACCTAATACCTTTGTAAGAACATCAGTGAGCTTTTCAAACGATGGGGTGAATGACTCCTAAATGATACCTTTTACCACTAAGTCCTAGATGTAATGACAATTGGTTACAATGTGTTTAATGTGCTCATAAAAGGTCTCATTTTTAGTAATGTATATAGTCATCTAATTATCACAATATATAGACATAGGAAGCTGAACTACTACTTCAAATTCTTGGAGAAGTGATCTTAACCACATCATTTCACATCTAGTTTCTCTCATGGATCTATATTCAGATTCAACACTTGAGTAAAAAACCACATTCTATTTCTTACTCCTTCAAGTGACTAGATTACCCCCTACATAAGTAAGATACCCAAACGTAGACTATTGATCTCCCTTGTCACATGGAAAAACAACATTAGAGAAAGGCCTTTACCTGCAAGTGACCATTGAATTTGTATTAAAGCATTTTTCCATATGTACAAGTGACCATTGGTTTGCACTCTTGATGTAGGCAAGAACTCTATATGCCTTTATTCAATGAATCTGACGAGACTTGTGCATAAATTGACTTAGAAGTTCTACACTATAAGCAAATTAAGCCTCATAATTGTAAGATAGATAAGTTTGACAACAAGTCTTCGAAACTACGTCGAATCCTAACTCTTTAAAAGAGGTTTCCCAAAAAGGTGAATTTCATTTAATGAGTATTTTCTAGTTTGCACTCTAAGTGCTCTGTCTCTGTTAGAAGATCTAAGGCATATTTCCTTTAGGACATCATCTAGTCTTTTGAATAGGCAAACAGAATGCCAAGAAAGTATCTCAAATGCCCCAAATCCTTTGTTTGGAAGACCTTAGCAAGGTACTCCTTAGTTTTGAAAATGTCTTCATCATCACTTTCTGTAAGAAGAATATCATCTACATATATTGCAAGAATAACAAATCCCTTGACTGACTGCCATATAAAAATAAAGTGATCCAATATATATCGCCTAAAAACACCCTTGAACATGACCTAACTGAATTTGTTAAATCTAGCCTGTTGACTCTACTTTAGTCCATAAATTACCTTCTTTAACTTGTACACTTGACTCTCCTCTTAAGTAATATAGTTTGACAGTTGTTCTATATAGACTTTCTCTATAAAGTCACCATAAAGAAAGACATTTTTAATATCAAGTTGATGCAAAGGTCAACATTAATTCACAATAAGAGAAAGAACTCTGATAGAATTAAGATGGGCAACCAAGGAAAAGGTCTTTGCATAATCAATACCATATTCTTGAGTAAAACCATGAGTAATCAGTCTAGCCTTATAACATTCAATAAATCCATCTGGTTGATACTTAATAGTGAATATCCACTTGTAGGATATAATATTGGCATCAGGAGAACAAGAGACATAAAAGGTCTCATTTTTAGTAATGTAATATAGTCATCTAATTATCACAATATATAGACATAGGAAGTTGAACTACTACTTCAAATTCTTGGAGAAGCGATCTTAACCACATCATTTCACATCTAGTTTCTCTCATGGATCTATATTCAGATTCAACACTTGAGTAAAAAACCACGTTCTATTTCTTACTCCCTCAAGTGACTGGATTACCCCCTACATAAGTAAGATACCCAAACGTAGACTACTAATCTCCCTTGTCACTTGGAAAAACAATATTAGAGAAGGCCTTTACCTACAAGTGACCATTGAATTTGTATTAAAGCATTTTTCCATATGTACTTTTGATGTAGGCAAGAACTCTCTATGCCTTTATTCAATGAATCTAATGAAACTTGTGCATAAATTGAATTAGAAGTTCTACACTATAAGCAAATTAGGCCTCATAATTGTAAGATAGATAAGTTTGCCAACAAGTCTTCGAAATTGCGTTGAATCCTAACTCTTCAGAAGAGGTTTCCTAAAAAGGTGAGTTTCGTTTAATATGAGTATTTTCTAGTTTGCACTCTAAGTGCTCCGTATCTGTTAGAAGATCTAAGGTATATTTCCTTTAAGACATCATCTAGTCTTTTAAATAGGCAAACTGAATGCCAAGAAAGTATCTCAAATGCCCCAAATCCTTTGTTTGGAAGACCTTAGCAAGGTACTCCTTAGTTTTGAAAATGTCCTCATCATCACTTTATGTAAAAAGAATATCATTTACATATATTGCAAGAATAACAAATCTCTTGACTGACTGTTATATAAAAATAAAGTGATCCATTACACATTGCTTGAAAACACCCTTGAACATGACCTAACTAAATTTGTTAAATCAAGCCCGTTGACTCTACTTTAGTCCATAAATTACCTTCTTTAGCTTGTACACTTGACTCTCCTCTTAAGTAACATAGTCTGATAGTTGTTCTATATAGACTTCCTCTATAAGGTCACCATAAAGAAAGACATTTTTAACATCAAGTTGATGCAAAGGTCAGCATTAATTCACAATAAGAGAAAGAACTCTGATAGAATTAAGATGGGCAACCAAGGAAAAGGTCTTTGCATAGTCAATACCATATTCTTGAGTAAAACTATGAGTAACCAGTCTAGCCTTATAACATTCAATAAATCCATCTGGTTGATACTTAATAGTGAATATCCACTTGTAGGATATAATATTGGCATCAGAATAAGAGATTAACTCCAACGTACCACGAGACTACAAAACATCTATCTTAACATCCATAACCTCTTTCCTATATGACAATTGTAATGTCTCTTGATATGTCTTTGAAAGTGACTCAAACTGTATACCTAAAGTAAAATTCCAACAAGAAAAGGTTAATTGTTCATAAAAAATAAATTGAACAATAGAATGTTGGGTAGAAGAGTAGCTACCTTTTTAAAGGGCTATGGGAAGTTCACTAGTGGGGAAAGGAGGATTTACATCAAAGAACATGATGGCGGGTGCATAAGGAGTCTCTAGAGAACCTCTCATCTGTCAAGAATACACTTACAATGAAGGTTGGGATGCATTATTACCAACATCAACTAAGTTCTCATGGCCCTCACTGGTAGAGTCACAAGAGGTATCCTCATACAATTCATAAGGGATAGGAACAATGATAGAACGACTAGAAGAAAAAGAAACCTCAGAAATGTAGGTTTAATCCTCAAAGAAAGTAACATCAGCAGAAACATAATAACATCTGGTAGGACAATCGTAACATCTATACCTTTTCTAAGTCTTAGAGTAGCCAACAAATACACATTTGATAATCCAAACATCAAGTTTATCCAAACTAGGCTTAAGGTCCTGAACATAAGCAACACACTTGAAAACATGAAAAGTTAATTTAAATAGTTCTCGATTGGAATAAAGACAATGTAGAGAAACCTCTCCACCTAGAGTAGTGAAGGACATCTAGTTGATCAAATAAGCATGACATTAGACTATAAATACTTAAGAACACACATCTAGAGAAGCAGAGTCCTAGTAATATTTAATAGGTGGCGATGTTTCCTTTCAACCACCCTATTCTATTCGAAGGCATGAAGACAATTGGTCTAATGGATAGTCTTCTAAGAGGTACAAAAATGTTGGAAAGAAGTGCTAAGAAATTCTAAAACATTGTTAGTACACAAATATTTAAGGGTCACAGAAAATTAAGTCTTGATTTCATTAAAGAAATTTTCGATAACAGTCATAATATTTTGATGATCCTTCAAAAGATACACCCAACAGACTGTAGAAAAATCATCTACAAGTACAAGATAATAATGATAACCAAGAACAAACCTAACACGACTTGATCCCCAAATATCATAATGAACAAGGTAAAACATAGCTCAATTGATAGTAAGTTAGACACAAGAAAAGGTAAAAGGATTATGTTTGCCTAACTAATATGACTCATAATCAAAATCTAGAATTAAAACCCATGATAGAGCTTAACAAAGTTTTTGAATAAACGAATAACCCAGCCAATAATGCCACAATAGAGAAAACTCAAAAGTTGAAGGTAATTGAGTAGCTAGTCCTTGAGGAAGTGTATCTTAAAGTAGAACGTATTCTCTAGTGCTCCTCTTCTGACCTAAACCAAACCTTACCGTTGTTTGTAAATCTTGAAAAGCACACTAGAAGGGAAAGGTCACATAACAAGATAATTAGATAGTAATAACACTGATAAATAAAAGATTAACTAAAAGGTCTCAAACATAAAGTGTATACTCAAGATGAATGTTGGAAGAGGCCTAAATAGTGCCAATTCTAGAAATTTGACATGAGTGGCAATCAATAATGGTCACAAATTGAAGATTAGATAGTTGTCTTAAGCGAGAAATAAGGGTGAGAGAATCTATCATATGTTGAAAGTCACTAGAGTTAACTATTCAAGGATTATCTTCTTTAACTACCATAGTCATTTTCGTACCTGAGGTGGATGTTCAAGTAGTTATGACGAAAGAGTCAGAAGCTTATAATTGCATGTCTCTTATACTCTACTTGTGAGATAGTCATTGTTGAGGATCCAAAACTCAATGTAGGCACACTAGTAGACTCAAAACTTTCAGTAGCTACACGAGCTCAGACTGGTTTGCCGTACTTTTTCTAGTAATTGTTAGGGTGATGGTTCATCTTGCCACAATGGGAACAAGGGACATTTCCTTTACTTGAACTAGAATCCATGGAACCCCCTTTTATGTCAGATTGTCCCCGAACTACTAGAGTTGAGACTTCTAAAGTGGTTGAAGTGCCCACTCTAGAAATACAGAGTACACAAGCAAATGTGAACTCCAAGTCTAAAGTAGTCTCACCTTCCAAAAGTTGTCTCCAAACTTAATCTTTTAAGTTTGTAGGTAGCCCCAATAAGAAGGCAACCACTTATAGATCATTTCGATATTGGTGCAAGACAGTAGGATCAATGGAAATGAGTTGATAAATGTCAAGTTCCTAAAATAATGTGTGGATACTCCTATAGTACTCTTGAATGGTCTAATCAATCATTCATAATGAGAAAATTTGCTCATATATCTCATAAACTCGTAGAATATTCTTTTCTTCAACATACATTTATTTCAGTGTGTCCCAAATGACCTTTATAAGGTGTAACATCATCACACTTTTGATAACATTTGGTTTCTTACTATTTTTCAGTCATGTAACAATGGTCGAATCATCTGCAAACTAATCATTGTAACTAGTATCCTTGATATCCAATGGTAGACAAGTTAAATGTTTGTTCTTTTGTGTAGAAATAAACGTTAAAAAAGCTCTTAGACTACATCAAGTAGTTCCTATCATTGAGCTTCACATTCATTCCTGAAAGTAGTTAGATTGCTAAATCATTGAGCTCAGTCTTAACCAATCCTAACTCTACCTATAATTAGTCAACACAACCCTCACATGAGTTGTAGGAGAGGACACAATCTTCATGCGGGTTGTAGGAGAAGAGTCAATGAACTTCAATAGTTGTACATTTCCAAGTCGATCATCATTGGCCACTCATTTGCAGTTGGACTCATGTTGTACACACCCATGAGTCAAGTGTGCCCGCACTCCACACACATCTACAAGCAAGACATGTTTGGACAACATGACTAGAAGAAGTCCAACATGTGGGCAAGAGGAGGGGGTTGGCACGACTTGATGAAATTGATGACCAGGAGACATCCTTTGACAGGCAAGAGATGGTCAAGGGTTCTCACATTAGCTTTGATATGTTGTACAATGAGAAACCTTGAGGAAGGAGAAAAATTGGAGAGCTCTTCCTTGGAATGAAGGGAAGTACAATATATATGGATACTAGTTAAATAGATCCTTAAGTGGATCTTTAACTAGAACCTAACTTTAACACCACAATTTTCACAATTCCAATCAAGGTAAGTCAGAAATGATTAGGACAATTAAATTTAATTGATTAAATGTCTTATGTTCATATGGTGAAATTTATAATTTATATTGGGAATGATTTTAATTTCTATATTTATAGTATATAGTATATATAAGTCAGTTTCATATGCTACATTAAATAAAATCAATTCAATTGATTGAAGCACATGTTGAACCAGGTGAACAAGACACAAGGCCTTCTAATTTGGTTTTTTCAAGTCTCAAAAATATTGATGTCATGTTATCATCAACAATGATTTGTCCATGATTAAACAGTTTAGTTCAACCGAAAAATCTAGAATTAAAGTCATTAATTTGAAGACCAATTTAGTTTTGAAAACATTGCGGTGAACTTCATTGGGTTCCATGACCTTTAAAAAGTATTGTGCATATCACTCTGCTAAAAAATTTTCTCCATAAGTGCTGATATAGTGGCACCGCATGTGTTTATGTGAGCTTATTACTTACATGTATATCTTTTTTTCTGAAAATCAAGTCTAATGCTAGTTGATTCAGTAAAGTTTTCTCGGCAGATACAGCTGAAAAAAAGTTTGGTACACATCTTCTAGTTACATGCCCCATAGAATAGAAGAATATGTCATATGGACAAACATCACATTATATACAATTGAAAATTTGAATGGAACATGCAACCACCTTCAGCATTCATTATGGAATGCACGCCTGACTCTGTGACCACGTGATGCATTAATAATGCCACATTGGCTTGAAGAAAGAAATTCTTGAGAAAAGGATCCAATCTGACTGGAGTTAATGGTACTCAAGATATTTGACATATTCAATGAATACTGGTGTATTCTTCTGTTAAGTAAATAATCGTGATATACAATTTCTAACTGTTATGTTACATTTTTAAATAGATACATATAACATTGAGGAAAGACCAAAAAATCTTTAAATTTTTGCCATATCATAAAAGAATTTCCTATCATTTTATAGATTATTCAGTTTGTTTATGAAGACTATTATGGTCGCAGGTTTGATGATGTGTATGCATATACAATTGCAGCTAATTGATTCAACCATGACTGCCGTAGCCAGCATTCCCCAATTAGAATTCTTTCACTATAAAAGTCAGTATCAGTATATTTTGTTATATGTTTTTTTTTCACACCAGCTCATGGCATTCTAAAATCATATGCTATTTATTTGAAGAAAATGCAATACCAATAGAGAATTATTTGGAAAAAAATTTAAAAATATTTACCTATTATGTGGAATTAGCCACATAAATCCTTTTCTTTCGAATATGTTTTTTCTATGGTCAAATATATACTTACTCGATGCTTGATGTAAATAGTTTCAGAAGGTAGAGCATATGCAGAGCTTAACCTTTACTTCATGCTTGATGCAAATATTTTCGGCAAGAAGCAGAGTATATGCAGAGTTTCTATCTGCTGTACGTGGATCTGCAGATGACAAAGTAGCTCATAGTTCAGATCATACCCACAATAAGAGATTGAGGCATAATATTACCTCCATCCACCCAATCTTTATCATGTACCACAACAATTGACAAGGGAATATCATTGGCATCTTTTTGAGAACTGATATTTAGGATGGCCTCCTTTAAGACATTGTAGTCCATCGGGTTCCCAACCTGTAACAAGATGTCTCAGGAAAGAGAGAAATAAAATGCGAAAGCATGCACAAGAGACAGTGAGAAATAAAAGAGATGGACAATACCTTATGAGAAATCTTAATATTTTGAAGATGATGATGACCTACTGTGCTCTTCCTTTCAGCAATGGAACATTCAGATAGTATTTCCTATGCAATTCAGAAAAATGATAAGCTATTGCTTCAATAATATTTTACTGTTAGAAGGGACTTCTTTTATAAAATTCAAACAAATTTTAAAAAAAATGCATTTTAAGAAAGGCAGATAAATAAGAAATGGTGAATAATTAGTTTAGCAATTAGACAGAACAATGCTGGGAATGCATACCAATGTACTTCCTGGTCCAAGATAATTATCATATTCTTGAATCATTTCATGAACATTTGGCCTCCACCCAAGAATAAATATGGACTCCTTTGGTCCTAGAGTCCAATTACACGTCTACACAGAAACTTAGCTTCAGAAATTCACAATGCTTTCAGAATACATGTCACTAGATCAGTGCCTTCAGCTTAGTATACCTTTGACCTTGATACTGAAGGGCGCTTCGCAATGCTCTTCATTCGAGATTTCATTTTAGAGGATGTAGGTTCTGGAATAATATCATTTGCTACTTTCCCAACATCCGAGAACAAAGTCTGTATTTCTCTTTTTCCAAAAATAGGTGCTATATACAATATCTGAATATAAGAATCGTAGATGACAAACAAAGGAATGAATAGGATGTGTAATCATATCTTCATTTCATTACTAAAATATGTAACCAAAAAATTGTATAAAGAAACATTTCAAGGTAATGTTCTGTGTATTAAAGTATAAAAGGCCATTGGCATCGCACGTTTAAATCTCTATACAAAACTGAATTTATACAAGTTATTCAACTACAATAATTTAGTTGATAAAAAAAATACTCAACCTTCACTAACTTTGAGTTCTAATGAATGTAAAAACTATCATTATAAAAAAAAACTGAATTTATACTAGTTTATGCACCTTATCATCTGGTTTCAGTTCCTCGTCATCATCTGGATGAAAATTTGCTTTTCCATTTCTATAGATACCGCAAACCACTGCCTGGAAACACTAATGTAAAGAATTTATGAACATATAAGAAAGAGAACATTTTTAAGTTCAAACAGTTTTAACCTTATTGGTACCACGCCTAACACTCCTGTACTTCACCCCTGCTAACTCTGGGAAGCTGTGAAGATTAAATACGCTTTCTGCATCAGTAATGAAAAAGTATGTCAAGGGTATTTCTTGAAGATAAAATATATCGGTGAGTATAAGTAGTACAATAACAATAATGTTTATGGAATTTCATTACTCTTGATCAAGAAGAATACTAAATGATCCAAGATGATGTTAAGTCCTAAATATGTAAGAAGACCTGGTGAAAATTATGATTTTTGTACACTTCTCTTTTAGTTAGATTTTCATTAACAATTGGAAACATAAAAAGGTATCATCATGTGCACATCCTATAATCCTTGAAATTTTGGAGTTAGAACAGGCCTATACTAGATATTGTGAGACTAAACCATCAGAAAATGTGCAAACAATGCCTTAAAGATGCTGAACTTAAAATGCATGTAAAAGGGATACTAAATGACTTAAATTGGTAAAAGCTGATGCTAACAAAAGGGAGGGATCTATTGCCTTAAACAGCACAATCAAATGGAGAATAATCAGAAAACTCACTGGATTCAATATAAATAAACTAAAAGGGGCAGATAATGACACCAACATTAACATGATTAAAGTAGTAGAAAGAATTCAGCATGCACAATACTGAAGTGCCATGGCTGTTGATTAAAATTTCAATCCAAAATATCACGACTAAGCATTACCTTAGAAAGTGTCAAAAAGAGGAGCACAAAGCAAGATTCAAGCTAAATAAGCTAATAGAGGCAAATAATGTCCTTAACATTGCATGTCAAGTAGTAAAAAGGATATCAAATGTTCAACATGCAGAAATCAAGGTTGTGTCAGCAAAGTAGCTGAGGTTTTGTTTCTATTATACTTATATTGCTGGTAAAAGAAATGGATATATTTCCCAGTACAGAACATTCAGGAAGTCCCTCCAACATATAATCAAATGTAAAGAAGAGGAATTAGACATACTCAGCCATTGGGTGGGGAGCAAAGGTTGGTAATAGAAAGTGGGGAAAGTGGCTAGACACTCAACAACAACGATCCAAGTCATAATCTCACTACATGAGGTTAATTACATGAATTTTTTTTTCTTTCAAATATTTTTATCTATAGTCAATCTTCAGTTAAATTACATAAAATTAAATTTTTTTAATAAATTTTAACTAAGTAGTTTTAAGTCTACCTCTACTTTTTTTTAATTACTTCTACTCTAATCAATTCTCCTCTCCTAACTATTATATTCTTTAGTCACGTTAGAATATGATTAAACTATTTAAGTCAATTTTCTCTTATTTTCAATTGAACACTTCAGCACCAAAAAAAAGGCCTGGCTGGAGATGAAGATTATAGATTGTGATTTATGAGGTGAATACTCAAACTAAAATCAAAATTTGTAAAACCCTAGATTTTCATTCAATTACATAGTGAAATACATATCCTAGAATGCTACAATTCCAATCAATCAGTGTCTAGTGTGCACACAAGTAGTGACACCCAAGGAATCTCATTCTTTGTAACCTTCAATAGAAAATATCTACTACCAAGTCTCATTGACTTAATGGCCAATAATGACTAAATGTGTGTACTTTTCTATATTTAATAAAACAACAACTCATGCCATAAACCCACTATGTAAGGTCAGACACATGAATCTTTTTCTTCCATATATTTCTATTTATTTCTATATTTAACAAAACTGTTAGTAAGGATCCATTTATTATAAGGATCCATTTACTACTAAATGAATATCCATCTAGTGTACCAACATATTTGTATTAGCTTTAACCCTAATCAATAAATATGAGATAGTAAATTTTTATTCACTAAACTCAATTTGGTATCAAAGCGAGGTTCTTCACCATGCAATGCCATCATCATCTCTACCATCCCCTCTATTTTTTTTCCTTTTGTTGCTTGCCAATATTTTCTTACTCTTCATCGACTGGTTGTGCAAGTCTTCCAATCAATTTTTTCTATTTTGCATCTACATCAGTTGTTGTCGATGTCAGGTGCAATTCTCCACAATAGTCGTCTCTCCTGAAGGACACATCTCATTGTTGACAATCCCATCTAGCCGTATTGTTTCTTCTACATGTTTGCCCATTGGCAAGTCTCTCATTTGCAGGTTCGTCAATTCATCCATCCAATTCAACTCCAATCCATGCTTAAGGGTCTAGCAACTTCGATCAGTGATTGTCACCTAGTTCAGCTTCATCCAGTGATGCAGACTTGAGAACTGCCCGACTTTTAAGAACTATCAAGGATCGCACAAGGTCTGTTTGTTTGTTCCACCAAGAACCTTTCAATTTTCGTAAACCAACAGGGAAGCTCGTGATTGAAATTGATTGTTGACCTATAGTTGACTATTGACCATTTCCTTTGAAGGTTAATTTATCTAGCTTGTCTTGTTCTGATTGTCATGGCATCAGTAGATTCAGGCTCTACAACGTCTTCAAGGCATACCCCTCAACCATGACATGATTTTCTTATATACAATTTTTCCAGTGTGACTAAAAAATTTAATGGTCCTAATTACATACTTTAGACTCAAAGCTTTGAAACTATTGTTATTACTCACCATCAGTTGCATCATTTAACCAAATTGTCATCAAGTGAAAATACTTCAGGTTATGATAAGTGGCTCGTTGATAATGTTATAGTTTCTTAGATGTTAGTTAGCCTAGAACTTATTGTTGCTTGTGAAGTATCTATGATGCGACCTGCAAAGAAAATGTGAGATAACTTACAAAGGATTTATAGTTATGAGAAAATATTTCCAAAACCTTTCAGATATATGAACTTTTTAGACTGAGACAAGGTAATAAAACTTGTCAAGAGCATTACAGTATTTTACAAAGATTGATTGATGAGTTGGATATCTACCAACCTCCTATTGCCAATATTGTCACCTTTCAATGCTATCATGATGAACTAACAATTGTAGTTTATCTTGTTGGTCTCAATCCAGAAGTTGCCTCCCAACTATCTATGCAAGTCCTTGGTGCAAACTGCATGTCAAATCTTGATGAGACCTTTTACAAAAGTATTGTGAATTTCTACTCAATCTAGTTCTTCCCTCCCTCTATTAGTAAAACAGTCTACCTTGGTTGGTTCAAATAATTGTCATCGTGATCACGAAAATACCAAACGTGGAGACAAACAATGTCTCAAATGTCAGTAGTGTGGCAAATTGAGAAACATATCTAAGAAGTACTGAGATAAGTTTCCACATTTGAAATCTCAGGTAATTCATATCAGTATCAAGACTTATGATCATACTCGTGCATCTCCTTCTAGTCCTACAATTACCATTCTGTAGGAAGACTATAATCATCTTCTTCAGTCCCAAAGATAAAATTCTACTGCCATGAGCACTCATATGTCTACAAGTACTCCTAGTACTGCCTTGATTACTTTCAATGATGATCTTTGGATTATCGACTCTAAAGTCTTTTCCTACATGACAGGTGCATCTACTCTATTTGACTGTCTATCCTTCTTGCCTGATCCATCCTCTATCATCATTACCGATAGTTGTTCATGTCTTGTATTTGGTTAGGAAGAAATTCAAATTTCCTTCTAAATGCAATTGAACAATGCCTTATATATATCTAATTTCTCTTTTAATTTGTTATCCATCAATGCTATTATTGTTCAATTATCTTGTTTCATAATCTTTTTTCTTTTTCATTGCATTTTTCAAGACTTACCGATGGAGAGGAGAATTAGTTTGGGTTGTAGACCATCATCTTTAGGAGCATACATTTTGGTTTACGGCTATATACCTTGTGGTTTGGTTGCATCATCTAAGCCATTCATCTATTGAGAAACTTCATCAAGCTAGTCCTTGAGTCTTTCTTTCTTCAATTGTGAGTCATATCAACTTGGTAAACATACCCATGCTTCCTTCAAGCATTTGGATCTTACATCATCTATGCATATATTTGATTTAGTTTATTGTGATGTTTGAGGTTTTGGTTGTATAATGTTTGTCAATGGTCACAAGTACTATATGATTTTTGTTGATGATTATTCTCAAGTATCTTAAGTTTATTTGTTAAAGAACCATCGTAGTATCTTCAATATATTCAAAATTTTTCTTACTAAAATACAAAATCAATTTTCTGTGTCCAAAAATTTTATGTACTGATAATGCTCTCGAGTTTATGCAAGCTGAATTTCAATCTATATGCACTTCCTTTGGCATTTTACATCAAATTATATGTTCTCATACCTCTCAACAAAATAAGGTTGTTGAGCGAAAACAACATCATCTCCTCGATGTCACGCACATCCTTATGATGCACACCTAGGTTTCAAAATATCTTGGTCTGATGCTCTTCTTACCACTATCTGATTAACAGAATGTCTTTTATCCCTTTGAGTGGGACTATACATTTTCATTGACTTCATCTTGATCAAAAGTTGTTCACTATCTCTCCAAAAGTTTTTACCAGCATGTTTTTATTAGTTTTAACCCTAGTCAACAAAGATGAGATAGTGAATTTTTCTCTACTAAACTCAATTAAAACAATAAACAGTAATTACATAAACATTTGATTAAACATTACTTATTCCATTTAAACCCTTTAACCACACATCTACTTGAATGTTTAACTTTGTTCCATCTCAAGTTCATATACATCCCATACTATGCTAAAAACCTTCATTACCCAATACTAAATCAAACTTCCATAAAACAACCAATTAATGTTCCTTTCTTCCGCCATTCATATAAAATCATCAAGACACTTCAAAAAAATTCACATAAAACATATAGAAAACAATCTTAAATTTTCATTTATTATTACATCTTTTCCTTATTCTTATTTCTTAATCTTCTTTCTTAGTCTTATTCTTACTTTTTATTATTTTTCTTTAGCCTTTCCTTGTTCCTTATCATTTATAGGATTTGATTATCACTTTCATGTCTTATTTTTATTCATGTAGGTTATTTCACCCCTACCTACTCTAGTTAACACACACTGCCACATAATTTACATGTACAGTACAATTTATTTGTCAAATTTAGGTTTTCATCAAAAAGTTCCATACAGAATGGGTAAATTCCAGGTAACTAACACACCATTTTGTCAAGGGTACTCATATTTAGTGGAAGTATTGTTGCCATATAGGATTCCTTTTAAACCTTCCTTTTAACTAAGCCATGTCAGATTGCACCCAATGCTTTTTAGGTGAACCTTATTGTCATGCTTGACCTTAATCAGTTCTTGAGTCTTCTTGTCTTATCATATTTCTTACTCATGTCTTCATTTGATTTAATTTCATTCATTTCTTAGGTGTTAACAATATAAATCTTGACCTTATACAAATATATAAACATCAACACAAAAAATGGTACAAGTCAATACTCACTAACAAGGATTCAAATGTCGGCATCATATTGAGGATCAGTTCAAAAAAAGGAAACATATCAAAGATTGAGAATTGTATCAATGGAAACACAATACTTTTATGGAAATAGTAAAAAACTTAAAATTTTAACTTAAAATCTAAGAATAAGATAAAGTAAGTTATAATAAGTATATAAAAAAGCTTAGATAAATTTTCTAAATAATTATCCTATATAAATGTTAATTAGATATAAATATAGTGATTGCATATATTGATACTCCTAAATCATGTATAAATAAGTGAAGAAAACTTTTAATGACAAATAACTTCAATAACAATAGAATTGTATAAAAGTTAATTTCAATTTGAATGTCTAGGAAAAGATTGGAATATTTTGCCAAAATGCAATATTTTATAAATTATAAATTTATGATTTTATGGTAAATTATACATTTTTATTTCTATAATGTAGTTAATATCTTTTAAAAAATCTCATGTAAATAATTAAAAAAATAGAAAATAAAGTTTGCAAGAATATGACAAGTAGAGGAGAAATGTTATTCAAAGCAAGCATAATTTAAATATATACATACATATATATATTAAGATTTTTTATTTTTTTAATATTTCCATTATTTTTTATGCAATGATTTTTTCATTTTTCTTCTCTATTCCCTTATCTTTTCTTATTGTTTTTACCCTTTTTCTATAACCTCCATAATTAAAAATTGTATAAATTATAAGATTTTACAGTAAATTATAAATTTTTATTTCTATAAAATAGTTAATATCTTTTTAAAAAATCTCATATATATTAATTAAAATAGAAAATAAAGTTTGTGAGAATATAAGAGATAGGCACAAGAGGAATATTATTTACAAGAAAACATGTATTTAAAAAAAAAAAAAACATATCAAGTTTTTTGTGATTTTTTTAATACTTTCACCATTTTTATGTAATAATTTTTTCTTCTCCCTTACCTTTTCTTTTTTACCTTCCCTTCTTTATGAACTCAATAATTAAAAATTTAATATATTGTAAGATTTTAGAGTAAATTATAAATTTTTATACTTATAATGTAATTATAAATTTTTATTAATTAATTAAAAAAATAGAAAATAAAGTTTATGAGAGTACAAGAGAATGTTAATCACAAGTAAACATAATTTTTTTAGAAAATTACAATTTTTGTGATTTTTTTAATACTATCATTGTTTTTTAAACATAATTTTTTATGTGACAAATTTTCACTCTTTCCTTTTTCTTCTTTCTCTTCTCCCTTTTTTTCCACATTTTTTTAATTCTTTTTTCTCTCTTTTCTTTTCTTTTTTTCCTCTCACATGCATCACCCCCTTCCTTCTTTTTCCCTCTCCTACCTACATCGTTCGTCCCTTAGCCTGCAAAACCCTATTAGGTTTCAATGGTGGGTAACAATGATCAAACACTTCAATGGAGGCTCCAACACTCAACAAAGACTTCAATGGTCAGCAGAAAAGCTTGTGAAGGCTTCGATTGAGAATCTTATTGCAACACCAAAGACAATGACATAGAGCTTAACAAAGCTGTCTCTAGATCGATCAATCCTTTCAATGAATCAATTGATCCATGCTCCATTAAGTTCAAAGAATGACAAAATCTTAATAATTCATTGATCTATCACTGATCCTAGACGTAGGATTGTTTGAACCTTGGTAGTTTTGAAAATACCACCTATTTTGGGATCAAGCAAATCAAAAACTGATCCGGATCGCCAATATGTTGTCAATTTGGATCAATTTTTAAATCCTTGTTCACTAGAACGGTTGACCAAACAATCACCCATTATCAATTATAGTAGTGTACCACCTGATTGACTAGTTAGCAAGTGATGCACATCCAGTCACTGCAAGTGAAGTCTATCTACTAGTCTGGTCAATCAGTACAGTCAACAGGGGGGAAACAGGGGTGATTCCTCCCTCATTACTAAATCAAATGTCATTATTCCACCTTTGTTTGCATCAAATAAGGATCTCAAAAATCTAGATTATCATTCAAAAACTCAATCATAGGCAAAACCTTGCAAGACAGTGAAAACCATGTTTCAGCATAAAATCCTAATCTTTCTTAAAAACAGCATGGTTCCATTCAATTTATTTCTTTTTTTACCATCACAATCACATTTACATGTTTTTCTATTCATCAAACGTAGAAACACAGCAAAAATTCAAGAAATTTTCATAAAAAAAAGCCCACCTATCATATTCCTACCATTTTACTATTTTCGTTAAAACTCTTAATCTACCATGTAAATCATGAAAACAGAACTTAAAACTAAACGATGGCAAACATGGAACACAATCTCCTCCTTCCTATGAGTCTTGTGTTATTGTACTCCTCTTCGTTGCTTTTGCTTTCCCTTTTCTCTCCTCTCTTCTTTTCCATTCCTTCCTATCTCTCTTGGTTTCTAGTGGATTTTCTTGGAATATTAAGGGTGACGAGGTTCTTAGGAGAGGAGGGGATTCTGTGAAAGAGACTTATGATTTGTATCAGCCAGCATCGGTCGACCAGATAGTCAAAAATAAATGGCCTCACAAGTCCCAACCATCTTTGGGTATCTCAGGAAGGCTCCCTCAAAATGATCATCCGAACAGTTGACTGGTTCAAGCTTTCCTGGGTTCTCTTTCTCATTTTCTTCCCTCTTTCCAGCTTATATTATTTCTTATTTTCTTATTCATTTATTTCCCAATTATTTGGGCCTCAAAAAGTCAGGGTGCTACAGAATTATTATCAGAACATAAGATGAATAAAATAATTTATATCCAGATATTTCCAATAAATACCAAAGTCCTTATCATCTATAACCATGCACCCTTATATTGCATAACAAAACAAATACAAAACTGTACAGCAGAAAATTACAAGTTATAACAAAAGACACAGGGGCATACTTTGGTAGTTTAGTAAATGCCTGTAAATTTTGAGAAGTCCATTTTGTCGAGAACACTGGACAAAAAGTTTGGATGCAACCATCTCTACAGGTTCTACCTTCAGGCCTGATATTGATTTTAAAAGCTCAGACGTACTGGAAGTTGAGACCTACATTCAAATATTTTATATTATAATTAAAAAACTAATATGCATAATTAAATGTGCAAATCATTTTTTGTTCGTGAGAATACATACAGCTATGTGATTGCAATTTTTTTAGCAAGTTAATTGGGAAAAATTCTCAACGCAACTAATGTTCAATAGATCCTATTCTCATTCTTCTCTTCTTTGTTTAAATTTTTAAACTTATCTAAATCAAAATATTATCTCTGCCTGTGTGGACAGCAGAGTTTTTCTCATGCTTCAGTATGTATTAAGATAAATAGCAATCTATCGGTTCTCTATAAAAATATTATTTTCTGTTAGTGAAATAAATCTCATATGCATCATTTTTTACACAACATATTTGATAAAAATTAGTTAAATCTGAGGTAAGAAAATAAGAAAGTATTTTCAAAAAAAAAAAAGTTGCAGAACATAGTTTCTTTTCTTTAGCATTTTAGTTCAAACTTCAAGTAGAGAATTTCAAACTGGCATGTGGAAATAAGCTAGCATATGAAAAATACATTATGGTTTACTTCTTGAAATATGCTGACATAAATTTCATAGTCTAGATCAAATAATTATTAGCAAATACCTCCATAAAAATCTTAGCTTTTGAGATCTTTTAAAAAACTGAATATTCAACATTCCCATCATGAAGTTGGATCATGTTGAAATAGTCTTACAGTAAAAAAGTGAAAATAGGACTTGTGTCTATATATAAGGAGTAACTTTTATGCTCATAGTCAATTAAATTTGAATTAGATATCTAGAAAACAACATAGTAACAGAGTCAAAAATAGCCTTTTAAGTCCAAGACCTTACAAAACCACCTGATCCAAATAGGCAAAAAAAGGGTATTTTAGAACTTAAGAGATCACAAGTGAGAAAAAGTGTTGAATAATCACACATTGAAAAAAAGTGGATAGAACTTGCAAACATATAGGTGACATCTTCATTCATAATCAATTAATTTTAAATTGCACATCTACATTTCAATAAACCCAATAAGGCAACATATACTAAAAATTTTACAATATGGATTTCACTTGAACCTAAGTATCTTCTCACAATTTCTTAAAATAATAAAGATTCTTTCCATTAGAATTCTGTTTCTACTTTCTATCACATTTCAAATGGATCCTAGATGTACTTTTGTCCATAGAATCCAATACTATATGAGAGAACTCTACATTGGTTCTTCTTTTCAGCATTCATCAAATCACCAATCTTTCACTACCTTCAGCCAAAAAAAGAGATAGAAATGAAATGGATGTTAAGTGTCACAGAAATGTTGACAGCGAGCTAGGTGCCAATACAGTGGGTTGTCACAATAATATTTCTTGTCTTGGAAAGAAAAAATGAGAAAGATTTGACAATGATGGCTGATTTGGGATGAGAAATGCATGCTTAAGAAAAGTGTGTATGAAGGAAGACCCTCCACTCATTATTAATTAATTTTGAATTAAACTTTTACTTAGAATTAAAGCCAATTCCCATTCTAGAACACTTATAAGTATAAAAAATATAAAAAACCACAAGAAGGCATGTTGAAACAAAGTCTCACATCGATACAAAAGATAGAAAACTTAACCATATATGAAAAAGGACCTTCCACTCACTGTCAATTGGTTTCAAATTAAACTTTCACTAACCCAACTAACATGACCTTTAAACTTTTGTTTCCAAAGTCCATGTATCACCAATTCATGCAATTTTATTTTTAAAAACATTACAACTTCTTAAAATGAATTCTTACTACAAGTCCACATGAATTTTCCTAGCTTAGTCTAATATTATAAATTGTTTAAAAACATCTTTGCTAATGTGTCAAATCTAAGGGTGAAAATAATTATTATACGAATTATTACTTCAACTACTAATTAATTTTTGAAATGTAAAATATTAATATATTAAGGAATTCACATGCATGTTGTCACACATGTCATCTCTCTATCAGGTAATGACAACTTTCACTTCCCGAAAGAGAGATGAGATGTGTGACACATGTAATCTGATTCAACAAGAATGTTTAATATGGCCTACAAACAAGGTACAATTACCATAACTACAGAGTCAGCTAATTGAACTTTTCATTCTCTACAATATTTTCAATGAGAGAGCATAATTAACATAAAATTACTACAAATCCCCAAAAACATTAGTAATATTATGTTTCTAACATATTTAATACTTCTCTCATGTTAGTAACATTATGTGTCTAGGTCCTCTAGGCATCTTTATAATAATTTAATAAAAAAATATATTATTGACCTTTTCTTTTGCCACTATATACTATTTATGTAATTATGTATTAATATATGCATTTCTGCCAACATTGCACTGTTAAGCAAGATCGACTGAAGAATAACTTTTCCTCTAGTCATGCTGTTACATGTGCCGTCTCGGCTAATATATTGAAATGAGAAGGCAGACAAGATAATGCAGATATGATGGGGTCGATGGAACAAAGGCAAAAGCCTTATCCAATTAAGAGTTTTAATGATTAATGCATGTGACTTCTTTGTGTGTCTTATCATTATATGTAAGTCTCTCGCGTAACCTTGAAAAGAGGAAAGGACAAGAAGACTATTTTTCTTTATATTCAGTGCTAGATAAAATATATGAGAAATGGAAAACTCTAACAAACAAAGTTCAACTTGGATATTTTCCTGAACAGCATGCATTTATTGACTATGTATTACTTTCAAGAGATCCGCTCATGCAAACACATATAATAGATGAAAAAAAAACAATTGTTCTTTCATGTTTAGACTTAAAACTTTTAACTTAAAACTGACAATTTACTTGCCATGTGAAGCATGAAAGCAGCAAAATAAAATTGTGATATTTGGTAAAAATGGCATATATAAATTTTCCCAACCAGAAGTTTACAAACAGAAAAAAGATATAACAGTTAGTTTTTAACAGTAAAAATTTTAAAATTTTGATTTAGTTCAGCTATTTGCATACTTCAACAATCATAGGAACTGCTGCTATTTTCGGAAGAGGCTGAAGTGCCAATAAAGAGAGAAATGCCTCTGTATCCATTTCGTACCTGTATGGAAGTGATAAAAAATACACACAAATAGTAGTGTTATCATTCAAAAATATTATTGTGTTATAAGTAATCACAAAAACTATAACTCCAACTATGAAGGATACCATTCAGTTGGTCCTAAGTCTCAGAAAAGGAAAAGAGTTGCCATTAGGTGATAGCCCATTGTAAAAATTTGCCAAACAAATATGAATATGAATATACTAGGAATAAGAGGAAAATGATTCATTTGTCAAATCTATAAAGTGGGATAACGGCATTTGATTGTTGTTATTTTTGTAAATGATCACCATTTGAAAATGATGCAAGACAAAACACATGTTGTTCTTTTCTTCAACATACTCTCACTATTTCACCATGTAATGTAATTCTAAGCATGGTTTTCTACATTGATCCATATCAGCAATATTTTGTCAAATACAAATCAATACTCAGATCTATGATACGATAACAACCTTTTATTGGTATTGGACCCGTACTGATGGAAATTTCAATAAAGGTCAGTCAGATTGATACAATCCATTCAATTTAAAACTGTCCTCATTGCATATCGTCTGAAACCACCAACATAAACACTATCCATGTGTGGGTCATCTCCAGGCAATATCTGATATTGAATATTATAAGATAGTTGTTGACTACTAGACACATTATACCACTACCATGCCCATGAACTTACTTTGCAGAGTAGAAGGACAAATGGGGAAATATACGACCAACTCATGTATCAACAACAACTTGAAGGATACAAGTATGACCTCCCTAAGCACTCCTCATTGTATTAAATGATATTTTTCTAAGGTTAGTTAAAAAAAATTTACATTTTATTATTTAGTTTTGCAATTATTTACATGCGTGTAGATTGAAAATTTCAATATAATTAACTAAAAATTAAATCTAATTTATTTTAAATTTTTATTATAATTTATATTAAAGTTTTATATACCATAAAACCACATAGTTGGTGAGAGGATAGACTTACTATGTTATAGGTCAAGGATTTGTCATCAATTTTCCTGATGTGAGACTATTCCCTTCAACACTCCCTTGCACATGCAATGCAATTGGTCTTTCACTCTTGCACCAAACCATTGGAAAGGCTTGCATCTACACGTCTTATGAATGGACTGCACAAACTTGGACTTTGATATCATGTTAAAGTCCTTTGTACCATAAAACTACATGATTGATAAGAGAGTAGCCTTACTATGTTATAGGTTGAGAATTTGTCATTGATTTTTCCAATGTAAGACATCAACAATTTGTTTTACCTATCTTGGAGATTCTAGTTGAAATTCAACATTTCAGTGTCTTTGTATTGTCTCCATCAAAAATTTCTATTCAATACATTTCCTTTTTCTATAAGATCAATGCCAAATACCTTAATTCAAAGCAAGGGACACTCCTTGTCACATTTAAGAATCTTTTGCTTTTTTTTTCTTTGTAGCATTAAAGAACATTCACATTGAAATCCCTTTTTTGACAAATGGAAAAGTCATATCTTATTAGATAAGAATAACTAGGTTACAAGTATATTGGTTGAAGAGAAACAACCAAAATTGGAAGAACCATTACAAAAAAAAAAATCCCCGCACTCCTTCCATTACAAGAGACACTTCTAGTGTTTAAGAAGACCCTGTGCATGTAGGAAATATGTTCTGGATAACAAGGTTTCTTGGAAAAAGTAAAGTCATTACTAGCACTCCAATGGCTCCAACATGTGGTATGAATCACCTGCAGCAATCTAGGTTGGCAAGGCAATAATTTCCCCTTGATCAGATGCCAAATCTCCTTCGGCAGTTGTGATCACAAGCTGAATTGCAATTCTCCTTTCACCAAGTTCCCTAAAACATTTCTCCACACCATTGAAGCCATGTCACACCTAACGAAGAGATGATCAACTTCTTCTGTTTCTTTACCACAGAAACAATGCCTCGGTTGGCTCCTGGATCCCATTTATTGGCCATGCGTTAACAACCACATAAACACCCAAAGTTTCAATGGTGATTTACAGCACCAAACCATATTAAAAGAAGGCCAGATATTGGACCTCTCATGCAGTAAATTGTAGCAATTCTTGATTGAAAATTATTTTTAGTCATAATGTTCCAGGAAAGTGTCTACTTCATGTTGCTTGAGTGTAATTTATGTAGGTAGCAGCTCCAGTATTTCTACTACCACGAGGACTTCTTTGACTTTCAGTACTCTCCATAGATTAAAATTCCAGCCCCTCCCCCATTCACAATGATAATGGTGTTGGCCACCACTGCCCAAGCACTTGTAACTGGATATGGAAAGAGAAAGTTCTGCCAAGACACCTTCTCTAGCCATCTGCCATGCCAAAACAGAGCATGGTTTCCTATCTTTACACGAATAAAGCACTGCTTCCTGAACTGCTGGTTATGCATCACTGACTTCCAAAAATGGGAGTGTAGAAGAAAATGAAATGTGGGTATATTATTGGGCTAGATAGTATTTCTATTGAAGTATAGAAGTGTATGAGTGAAGTAGAGATTGAGTGGTCAACTAAACTTATTAATATAATTATAAAGACTAAAAAGATGTCAATGATTAGAGAAAGAGTTCTTTAATATTTATTTTTAAAAATAAGAGGGACATACAGAATTATAATAATTATCATGGTATTAAGTTAATGAGTCACACTATGAAATTATGGAAAAAGACAATTAAACAAAACTAAGATATGTAACTAAAATTATAAAAAATCATTTTAAATTTATGTCAAATAGGTCAATAATAGAAGCTATTAATTTGCTTAGACAACTAGTAGAAAATTTTAGAGTTAAGAAAAAGGACTTCCATATGATTTTCATTGATTTAAAGAAAGCTTATAATAGAATACCTACTATTTGTTGATAACATGGTTTTAATTGATAAGAGTAAGCCAAATTAGTTTTATATTAGAATTATGGGGTGACAATCTAGAATTCAAAGGATATAGATTAAGTAAGTCAGAAACTGAATATATGAAATATAAGTTCAGTAATAATAGAAATAATGATGAATGTATATATTTAGATAGTCAAGATTTATAAAAGTAAAATTTTTACATGCTTAAAATCTATAATAAGTAGAAATGTTGAAATTATGAAGGATGTCATTCATAGGTGTGGAAACACAAGATATTGGGTGGTAGTGGATTATCTTGATGAACAAACATAAAGTCTCTATGAAACTGGATCCAAGAGAAAAAACAACTCTAACTAATGTGAGACTAAACCTACTTACATACTCTAACACTCCCTCAAATTAGAGCATCCAACTTGAAATAAACTGATACATAAGAAAAAATATAACAAAATAAAAAAAGAGATACAAAAAGTTATATAGTAAACAAGTAGAAGTGCAAGAAAAATGGCCAAACCTTAGTTAACCAAACAAAGAAAACTTGCATACATATAAATATTATCAACCATCTAATAAAGATGCAAATTGTTAAATTTGAGGTATTCATAAAACCTCAATTTTACTAGTTTGATTGTTAGGGTGTTTCACAAAATCCCAAATTTACTAGTTTAATTAGAGATTAATAATGAAGTATTAAAGATTTTTTTGTCTCTTTTTTCCCCCCTCTTTTTTTAATTTTTTTTTCTTTTATTAACTTCCACCATTTTTTTTTCATCACCATCCTCTTTTGCTTTTTTCTTCTATTCCTCTCTCTCCCCTTAGTTTTTTTTCATTCCTCCTTTTCATTTTTTTTGTTCTTCTCCTTTTCTCTTTTTTTTCTTTCTCCTTTCATCTATCTCCTCCTCTGCAACCCTAAATCCTAATGGGTTACAAAGAAGATGGAAATGGTAGCAACACATGCAAAGAGAAGAAGTGGTGACTGACATGGAGAGACGACATAGGAGACTGTGTAGGGAGAATTTGTAGACACAACATCAACATGTACAAGCAACACATGCAAGGAAACAAAGAAAGAGAAGATGTACAAACACAAATGAAGGAGGCATTGACAATGTATTGATGACCAAGAGAGCACAAATTCAGCGTAGACACACTAATACACAACGGAGGAAGGTGTGTCAGTGTCAGATGGATGGAAGACAGAGAGGATCACCTACATTTGGGGAGTTGAAATCATCTATGCAGAGGGAGAAATCATTGTGTGCTCTATCTACACATTAGAGGAGTCGTAGGAGACTGCATAGGGAGGACACATGGATACATCAACATGCATAGGCAACACGTGCATGGAAACGATGAAGGAGAAGATGCACAAACATGAGCAGAGGAAGCATTAACAATGCATCAACAACCACAAATTCAACATAGACACACTAATGTGCAGTGGAGGAAGGTGTGTCGATGTTGGATGAAGAGAAGTTAGAGAGCATCACCTACATTTAGGGAGTTAGTCATCTATACAACTGTCTACACATTGGAGGAGTCAAAGGAGGGATATCACAAGAGTAACAATAAGGGAGAAACATTCTACATGAAGGAAGAAGAGGAGGATAGGTTTAGTTGCAAATTAATAGTAAGTTAGGAAAGTGGCCGCCAAAAGTTGTGGTGGAGAGGGAGGAGGGTAACAGCTAAGACTTCACTCCTTCCTGGCAATATCTTTTATCCTATTGAAATTTTACAACTTAAGTTCTGATACCATGTGAAAACACAAGATATTAGATGGAAGTGGATTGTGTTGATAAACAAACATAAGACTCTATATATAAAAGCTAGAAACAAAGGATAAAACAACTCTAACCAATGTAGGACTAACCTCACTTACATACTCTAACAAAAAGATTAAAATAGGATGAATGAAATAGAGAAATACTTCTAGAGTATTATGTGATAAGACAGTACCCTTAAAATTATAAATAAAAAAAATCTATAAAACTATTATTCATTCAACTATACTTCATGGCTCAAAATGTTGAGTTATAAAGTATGAGCATATATCAAAAGTTAATATTATTAAGATATATATGTTTAGATAGATAAATAGTATTACTACAAAAGATAAGTTAAAAAATAATTTTATTAGAAATAGAATAGGAGTTGCACCTATTGAAAATTAGAGAAAATCAACTTAAGTGGATTGTTCATATCCTTAAGAGATGAAAATTACACCAGTTAAAAAATAAAATTAATTACTGCAAAAAAAATTTAAAAAAATAAAAATAGGACCAAAACTACTTAATTAGGAATTATAAAAAAAACTTAAATTTATCTAATTTAATAATAGATAAAAACACTTGAAAAAAAAGGATTTCTGTGACCAATCCAGTAATGGAATCATGACTCAAATTATTGTTGTTGTAATGTTAGTGTTTGACTGTCACAAGATTTAAACAACAGATTGTGACGGAGGATGAACACAAAAAGGCCATACCTGTTGCTTTTTGTAGGTAAAATTATAATAGAACGAGCCTTATCTGCAGCTGCTCTAACAAATGACTTAGTCATGCTGAGACTGCAACTGAAAAATGCATATATTCACAAATCAGAATTTGAGAACGGTAACATTCTACAAGAATATAGAAATATCAGATACAAAAATGGATGCAAAACTCAAAACCAAGAGTTTAACGGAAATCACTTGGAATGCAGGACCACACATCAAAACTGGAAAAAGTTATTATTTTATTGAGTTTGTTTTGGGTTCTTGTGGATCCATCTGTAACTTGAAGTCCTTTGAATGATTTTTATTTTCATTAGTGAAATCATCCAACTTTATAACAAAGAAAAAAAAGACAGAAAAAAAAAAAGGCACACCAAGCCCATTTTCCACTAGAACAAATGAATTTTCAAGTAAAAGACTCAAAGTATACATCTTGCATTTTAGATTTGCTAAATTAGGTGATGTAATGCAAAGGGACAAAAATTAGATAGCATCATTCAAACTAAATGATTACTCTAAAACAAATGTGTGAGAATAAGAGGGAATGAATAGTATTTATGATTACTATACCTCTATAAATAGAGGTTATATAATGGACCCAGTACATAAAACATTTACTACTAGTTGATTCACAACATTACTCTAACACTACTAAAAATGAAGCATATATATCTACCATGTCTAGTTGATACAAAAACTAAACCTCTATTCAATCCCTTTGTGAAGATGTCAATAAAATGCCCTAAGGACTAAATGTAAGGTGTAGAGGTAATGACAATCAGCCTCTATATGCACAATGCACTCATGGAAAGTGAGATCATTAATGCATCAACATCAGTGTCTTGACTAGAAAACCAAGTTCCAACAAAAGTGGTCTGATCCATATCATCATGTACATAATCTAGGATATAAATCTATATTCTACCTCTTTGAATCTGAAGATTAAATTCTATTTTTTGCTACGCTAAGTAACTAAATTAGCTCCTACATACATACAAAAGCTTGATATTGACTTCTCATATCTCCTCTCCTACTTAGCCTAAATCAAAATAGGCATCAACTCTCATGTATTCATTTTTCTTGTAAATCAAACCCTTACTCTGCATCCTTGACATAAGCTAGAATGCATAGGGCTCCACTAATATACTCTCCTAAGTTCATGCATGAACTGACTTTTAGGAGACAAACTGCATACAATATGTCTAATTGAGTGACTATCAGGAATATAAGTTTTCCGATCAGAGTCATACCAACCAGAATCTTCCAGTAACTATGAAATGGTGTCCCAAAATGATAATCTATGCTGAACCAGTGTATTTTCTAGCTTTCTATCTTCTAAAAAAGATTAAGGACATACTTCCTTTGATATAATGTCATCCTTTCCTTAGCATATACAGACTCAAGAAGTGCTGAGATTTTTCCATGTTGTTAATGACAAAGTGTATCTTAAAGTATTTTGTCACTCTAATACTTATATCATCAATGTCTATTAATAGAATATCATTATCATTGCCAAAATGACACGCCCACTAATATTATCTGCGTGTCTTGTGATTCCTAACTATGACTATAAACAGGATGGGTAGAAGCTTACCCATATCAAACCTGTGGGTAAATGGATGGATAATGCTTGTGAATTAGCAGATTAACCTATAGGTAAATGGATAATAGTATAGAAATATCTCGAGTTGTACTCATTAAATGAAGTGGGTCACAGGTAGAAACCCACCCCATTTACAAGCCTATTCATTACACATTGCTAAAAACCACCTACCACAATCACCTAATTGAACTTCTATAAACAAGCTCTGGGACTCTGTTTTAGGTAATGAATGGCATTTTCAGCTTGCATATTCTATTCTCATAAGCAACATTACCTTATTGGTTGCCCCATGAGAATTAGATCAGTCAAGTCACCATATAGAAATGTATTCTACACATCTAGTTGACACATCTCCCATGATACTAATGGAGTTCAGCCGACAGTATGAGAAGCAATCATACTCGTCTATAGGGACAATTATAAGCTCATTGGTAGTAGTGAAACTAGTAGGAGAATATGTTGCAACTTGTTGAGCCCACTCTCGTTTATAAAGCTTCTCTTAGTGTTTCTCGAAGGCATGATTTGTTTAGCCACAATGCTTACATCTCCTACACCGATGACTAGGTTCTCAAACTCCCCTTAAAGAACTCACTCTACTTTGACCTCAAAAACTATATGAGTTAACTATGGTTGAGGGTTTAGTACAAGACAAAAGTACACCTATAGAGACTCATAGTACCTAGAAGAAGGCTATGTCAACAGATGGAATACTGTCACTTCCAAGAATCTATGCAGACTTGTAAAGCAATCATTGGTCAAAAAATTGAGAGAAATCTGGCCACAGTTAGTTCTTCTCAGTGGTCTCTCATCTTACTGTTGTTGGCAACCAATGGCCAATAGACTCAAGCTCATCCTATAAGGACAAGAGAAAGGCATATAAATCTTGAATGGATTGGTTACCTTATTGGAGAGTAAAGAGTTGTTCAAACAATTCTTCAATCCAGGACACATTTTCTCATGTCCATACATCCTTTTGCATGTGCCACATAATTTATTGGTAGAGATCAACATCATAACACAACAAGCAACTGACTCTCCTTACTATTACCAAGCCATTATATGATGATGCCATCTACAAACCAATCCTTGCCTGTTAAATGTTTGACGACAATTGGATCTTTAATGATATGCCAAATCTTGCTGAGTCCCCCAAGGATTGTCTAAAAGGACTTCTCCCATATAACACATTTTTTTTCCAAACTTGGTTCTTGTCCCATTAAGGTTACATGCTGAAGAATTGGAGCCATGAGAGGGTAAGGAGAAAGCCATATGGACCAAGGCACAGTCTGATATGCACAGAAAAACAGGAGTTCCAGTGAAATCAAGTAGAGAGAAAATCAAATCAGCATGCAAGCAGGCAGTTTTAGGACTATTTCCCCATAGATCATTGCTGAAGGAGGTGGGAAAGATTAGTGGAACCACAGGTAGGCAACTATGAGGCTCCTGCAGGATCAGCAGATGCTGACAGCAGTTGACAAGTCTACTCCAGAGATGGCAGAGATTCTCCCTGGTCTGGAGATGGTGCAGATGGGGGTCTGTCTGGCAGTGAAGAGGGAGGAGGAGAGGTAAATCAGCAGTTCTCTGAGTGGAGAAGGGATGTCAATGGCTGGTAGCAAGGGTGGAAAGTGATCAGAAGTAGCTGTGGGTGCAGTGAAGAGTGGACAGCAGTGGGAATTGGTGGATATAAGGTTTTGTTGAACCTATGCCCTGCATGGTGGAAGAGATAACAAATTGAACAGTAAAGGAAAATAGCATTAAAACCAAAGCAAAAAAACTCGTTACAGTGATAACAAGAAAAAGAAAAAGTTAAATATGATAGAAGAAAGGTTCCACAGGCAGAACTGCACAGAAGAAAGAAAGCACTCCTAAGCTATACAGGAATCCAAAACCATAAGACCTAGTGTATTATGGTGAAAGAGAATCTCTATTAACATTGTCACATAACATGATTACATATTTATAAAGAGCCTAAATGGTGTAGGGTAAATTGATATCCATTTACCCACTAGTAACATAACCAGTAATAACAAATATATCTAACAAGTTTCAATCTCATTCTAATTTTTTTTTGATAATGATAGTATTTTTGCCTACGATCTCTTCCCTTATGATGAAGGGGAAAACCAATTACACTATCTCATAATTGATAAGCTAAGAAATTACTTAGATGTTAAGATTCTGCCATCATTCAAAATCATGGATTTCATCGACTATAATCTATAACAGGCAAGTAAAAAGAATCCACGCCCATACCAGATAAAAGTGTTCAAATAATGAATGATGATGATTTCTTAATTAGTGAATGTTCTTGTTAGTGGCTTGATTATAATTATGTTATATCTTGTATGTCTGTGTGTTTAGTGAGTACATCATGGATATTCATTTATCTTGGATGTCTAATTCCACACTACATATATGTAATACTGACTAGTGAAATCAGCCAATGGTCATTTTTCCCTTTCTCTTGTAACATGATATTAGAACAAGAATAAAAACCCTAATGTTTTTGTAGCAACCACTAGCCACAACAATTGCAGCTGCCAACCCTTGTGCCATCCCCTCCTCTCCAGCCTTCTCTCTCCCTCCCATCCCTTCACCCTCTCCCCCCACTGGCCCTAGGGTCTCTCCAGAACCCTAGGTACACAACCTGGTCATCTGGACAGCAGCTCCACTACCACCAGCTGACGACCAAGCCTCTCCCTCTTCCCTATTTTGTGTGGTCAGTGGCATAGACAGTTGTTTTTGCTGATCATAGAGATATTCTAGGCTGTCACAAAACTCCAGAAGTTCATATGTATGGATTCTCCCCATCCACACATTTTTGTGCTTCTAAATAGTGTGTATGTGTGTCCAAACAAGTCATGTTGCAATTTTTTCTGTCCTACAGCAATAGAACAGTGGCTGCAAAGCTTCTTTGTTGTGTGATCAGAAATCATGTCCATGTCTACATGTGACACTTTAGTCAAAATTTGATTGACACCTCTGAAAAGTTAAATGACAAGAACAATCTTATGTAGGCATAGAGCTTTGAGACCTTTGTAAGCATATGGCAAACTTGAACACTTCACCCATGATCCTTCAAATTCCAAAGATGCCACCAATGCTGATAGGTCCACTAATGATGCTGTAATTGTATCTTGAATGGTCTTGAGCATTGAGTCTATTGTCACCCATAGAGTGATGATGATGCAATTGGCCAAGCAGGTATGGGATACCTTAAAGAAAGCATATGGCTATGAGAAAAACATCTCCAAGGTATAACAGGTTTACAAGAAAATTTTTATGCCTCGGCAGGGTATCTTGCCTAGAACACAACATTTTTTGTGGACTTGTGAAGAAGCTTGAGGTATATCAACCTTTGACCACCAGCATCTCCAAGATGCATCAATACCATGAAAAATTGGCAATAGTAGCTTACCTATCTAATCTCAATCTAGAAATTGTCACAAATTTGTGGGCAAGTGCTTGGTATTGACACCATACCTGATCTTGAAAATACCTTTTCCAAAGTTATGGAGATTTCTAATGGTGCACAGCCACCAACTATTGAACAGTCCACTATAGCAGCTTCCTCACATGGGTATGTGAAGGGGGAGGTTGTGGAAGTCATTATTGTGGTAGGAATAGCCATCATTTAGAAAAATGCAGGGACAAGTTTGACAAACCACATTGGGTGAATGTTACTACCAGGTCACTTCCTACTGCTATCACCACCACTAGTCCTACAATCACCATCTCTTAGGCAAACTACAAACAATTTATACAACTACAAACCATTGTTTCCTCTACCATGACTACTCATGCTTCGATCTCCATTCCAAGTCCTGGTACTACTACTATACTTACCTCTAGGGATGAATTTTGGATCATAGACTCTAGAACATCTTCCCAATGCTAGGTACATGTGTCTTTTTTGATTGTCTTTCTACCCTACCTAATATATCCATTGTTGATAGTCATTCATATCCTATATCTAAGCATGAGGTTATCCAAGCTTCTTCTCAAATTCGGCTAAATAATATTTTATATGTACCTAAATTTTCTATGAATTTATTATCTATTTGTTATGTTGCTTTTTTTCCCTTTTATTATCCCTTTCATGATTTGTAGACAAAAGAGGTTTGGTTTGAAACATTAGTACGGTGAAAGGGTGTACCTACTTGTTCATAATGAAATACCACATAGACTATTGGCCTTGTTTCTACAACAGAGCCATCAATCTTATGACACTACTAATTTGATCACCATTTAGCTTCAACAAGCACTTCCTTAATTTTCAATTGTTCCATTGGAGTGTAAGTCTTGTCAATTTATTAAACATGCTCATGCTACATTTGAGATTTTTCATCTAATTTCAAGTCAAAATCAATTTGATTTAGTTCCTTGTGATATCTAAGGATCAAATCATGTATTGTCTATTTTGGGTCTTAAATACTATTTAGTTTTTATTGATCATTACTCTCCTTTATCATGGGACATGAGTATATTTGTTGAAAGATTGTTTTCATGTTGTCGAACTTTCATATGAGAAATTTCTAGGGCAAGTTGATATCAAACTTTCATATTTCATGTTTCTTGGAGTCACTAGAGATTAAAATTAAGTTTTGGTTTTATTAGGCAATTACTACCATGGTGGCATGGTGCTCTGGTTTTAACATGAGAATTGGTATCTTTGGATTCCTATGCATATAGACTATTGCCTAGGTGTTGTTTAGGTGTTAATCGTGTAATTTAGAAATAATTTTGCCCACATTTTATGTCATTCATTATAAGTGTTTATGTCATTCGTTGTACTGGATATGTCCATTGTAGACTCAAGCTGATAATATAAAATTGTAATATACAAAAATAACAAGATTAAAATAAAATACAACGAAATTTTTAAAAATTTAAAAAATTTGACAACTTTTTAAACTTTCTCCATATATTGTGTAAAATAAATCTAGAGGAAGAAGTTTGCAGGGACGAAGATACCAAGGCACCCAAAAAGCTTATATCATGTAATATCAATCAACAAGAATAAGGTAAGACCTCTTTGTAAGTATATCAATATGGTGTAAATCCCTAGCAATGTCATCTCCAATCTTCTCGATTTGTTTTCTAGGAAGGTCAGACAAAAGAAGAATCTTCTGCTTCCTTTGAATTAAAACACATGAAAAACATAAAAAATAATGGCTTTTAGAAATGCAAGCAACTCTTTAAAAGGAAATACAAATAGCTCTACTGAATTGAAAGAATAATTTTACCTAGAAGTGGCAGTACCTAAGTGGATTGAAGTTTCATGACGATTGTTTAATTGCTTCAATATAAAATTCAAATGACTATTTACTCCACATATAATGATATGATCACACTCCATGACTTGTATTTGTGCTCCTTCTCTGATCTTTTGCATATTGTACTGTAAAGTTTTGAGTTAGAGAGAGCATTTGTGTTAATAATCAAAGAAATAATTCAAAATAGAAAAGTAAAAACTTACCCTGAATTGTTCGGACATGGTACCCAATAGACGAGAATAAAATAATATACCCCATAGAGCAAGCACAAATCCAATAACACGCTCAACACGTGTTTTTTGCTGTCATGTAAACTATTAGGTGTAGGTCATAATTTGATGGGAAATAAAACTTAAATCTAGAGAACTTGATCAAAAGAATATGCTGGTCTTTTAATATAGAAAATTGTGTTAACATGCAAAATCATACTCTTAAGTGAGTTGTCGAAGCGATAAAGCATGCCCAAGCATCCCAAAAACATTCCTCTAGAGTTTGTTGTTTATTCCTGAAAATTAGAAAAAATTTGGCACATGAATAGACAAGGAAAACCTCTAGTGAAGGACTGAAGGGTAAAGATGGACTTTCTTATTGCTTTTCTCCACACATGCTGGTCTTTTTAAAGGTACTTTGATGTTAAACAAGGTTTTGCTTATTACTTCTTTATAAATGTCGTCTTAGATATGAAGGTTTATTCTTGAACAATTTATTACTTGTAAATTGACAATTTCTAGTATTAAAAAATGATCAATATCAAGTAAAAAAATGAACAAAAAATAAGTTGACAGAAATAAGTTAATCCATAGGAGAAAAAAATGTAGTTTTCACAAATATTAAGTGAAAACAAAGTTAAATTTCAAATTTTGAGCCTAAAGTGAGCTCCTACAGAAAAAGGTTAACCCCACCAAAGGGGAATAACTCTTGATGGATCTCATACACCCTGTAAGCAACATTATCCCACATGGGAACTGCAAAGAGTCTGGTTCTGAAACCTATGTCAATTCCCTAAATGTAATTTTTTGCCTTTTACAGAACATACTCTTTGAATTCAACTTGTAGGTATGCAGCAAGAGATTAAACTGTTCATAATTCTATATGCTAGTAGTCATTAGTGGTCATTTCAGAGAACTTGTGCATTATAGGGAGTTAGAAGTTGACAAAATTAACGATGTAATGTCAAAAACATATGTATATATGCAGAAAGAACATAATTAGCAATAACATGAAACTTTGTAGAAGGGGTAGGTTGTGCATATTTATAACTGCATACCAAAGTGCAGGAAGAGCTTTAACATATAGTTGATTTTTACGTGTCTTTCATGTCCAGAGGAATATTGGATTTCAATTGTGCAACCTCACAAAGTATAAAGAGGCAGGAATGTCATCATCACATGATGCTTAATAAAAACAGAAACTTTCTAGATGGTTCTAGTTGTTTTTTTGTACCACAAACAAATAATTGCACATGATTATATGTTTAACAATAAATGCTTGGAAAACACATAACGTATATGTAAACTGCACTAGTATACCTGTATCTGTAGAAGAGGAATCCACCAATTATAACAAATGAAACACATGTCATAAGCAATGAAACAAAGAATCTGGAAAAGATTAGGAAGAAAACAAAAAGCATCAGACATGTATTAAGGGATGAAAGGAAATAACTCTGTGAGATGTGATCATTTGAACTCAACAATCTCAAACAATGAACAAGTAATGGATGATCAATCTCCCATGGTAATAGGAAGCTAGTTAATAATGTATTTGGTATTAACATTATAATAGGCAATAACAGGTATAAGCCTTATTTCACTCCCCTAAACTCTAAACCTAAACTGATTGCAAATGAGGACATTTTCTTGGAACCCCAAATTTTGAGTTAGTACTGGTACAAATACATCAAAAATTCCATGTGCAATTTGAATGAGAATAAGATTGATTGTTTACAATTAATAATTGATAAAGAAAATCGGAGCTGACATATCTTTGTTTTAAGAGTCAAAATGAATAAAACTAAGTCAAGAAATCAAGCGTGCATCGTGAGAACCGTCCTGCAACAGGTTGGTTGTGACTCACATAAACTGCAAGAAAGCACAACCACATGGTACATATTATACACTAATCCATGCAATAGAACAGAGCAGGACATACATAAGGATACTAAAAGAGAGGAAATTGTAGCATCAAACTTCCAAAAAATATGTTTACAGAATGATATGATACGGATACAGAACAAGGACATGGTGAGGAACCCTAACAAATTCTGCCTTGAACATGGTTGGGGAAATACATCAGACATAATAGCTAATTTTTGGTAGTGGAAGCACATACACAAGCTTGTAACAGACTAATTGCAGCGATAGTGACTAATGGATCAAAATCATGACTGAAAATGGATCAAAATATAAAATCTAACATAGATTGCAGTGATAATCAAGGGTTGATGACATCCAATAATCAAGGATTCGAATTTAGTTATATTGATTTAGTCTTGAATCAAAACATTTATTCAAATTCATAGTTTTGTTTTTTCACAATATTGAATCACTAATTTTAGAGAGAAGGTGAGGGAGAAAACTTGGAAATGGCAGGGTCCATCACAACTAGGACTAATAAAAGGACAAATCAGAATTTAGATAAGTATACAAAAGGCACAAAATAAAAGATACAATGATGATAACACAGCCACTTTAATATTACCAATGTGAGCTAGAAATATATCTCTCTTCAAGGTTGTTTTTATCTACAGGCCTGCAATCCCAGAACTACACCTGATATTTGACCAGGAACACTTTTGGATGGCTGAAAAGGAAGCATGGATTACCATATTGATATGTATCACCAAAATTTTGGCAATAAGTTTCAACTATTAGAATTACTGTTCTGATAAGTGCCTTCTTATCAGAATCATCAATCTAGTATCAGTTGAAATATCAATCTGGATCATGTGTATCAAGTGGACCCATTCATTTCTAAATTCTAAGAAAGGAGACACTCGTTTTGATCACTATGCACAAATATCGATTGATACAGATGATATGCCAATGAAACTTCTGTCTGTTAGCACTCTCTCTTCATCTCTTTGCTATCGAAGCTTCAACAAGGTGTTGGAAGCTCATTCTTGTAGGAGATCACTAGGATTAGGTAGCAACAGTGAAGACAGCACTATTGCACCACTACAGTGAAGACAGCACTATCATGCCACTAGATGATGACAACAATGACGATAATGTTGATAGTAGTAGCGGAGATGGAGACAGAACAATTTGAAAGAAAAAATGATTAAGATAAACAATGATTGCTTAATTCTTTCACTGAAGAGTAATATTTCACACATCACATAAGACAAAGATCATGGAACAAGAAGAACACAATCTAGACATCAGTCATTCCATTAGCATTATAGAAAATAAGGAAAAAAATCCACAGGTGAATGCAGAAGTGGTGAACCTAGTGCAGTCAATGGGGACCAGGGAGAGAATTAGCATCCATGTTCCATATGGCTACACATCATTTAAGGGTAGCCTTCATAATCAGTCTGATCATTATTTAGAGAGTATATCAAGTAATACGAGATTTATTTATGCTCCAAGTCATTTGAATCACAATAGTAATTAGAGTTGCCATAGTCATCAGAGTCACTAAAGTCACAAAAGCTACTGCAGACAGTAATGACTATGACCACACCAAACACTCATGGTATTAATTATATTTTTCCAAGGTTAGTATGTCATATTTTTCACATTTTGTTGTTTACTTTTGTGGTTATTTATAAGCATACAAACTATACAATTCATGGTATGTGACATTATTTTTTCTGGTATAATTGTCTAAAATTAAATCTATTTCATTTTAAATGTCTATTATAATTTATTTTATCTTATCTTCAAGTTTCAAGTCTAAATTTTGGATTTTTCTTTCAAAATTTGATGTTTCCCTGACTTTGTCCCATCTCCATAAAAATTTCCATCGATACTCAATGTCTCTTTTCTCTCAAGTATCAATACTCAATACAATACCAATACTAAATACCTTCACAAGAAGTACACATTGAAACTAATCAACCCAAGCCTCATTAGATTTTTCTCCAGAGGATTGTAATTGTATGGGTTGTGATTGTTAAGATCAATTTTCCAGACATTAATATTCAGACTATCTCGTTGAACTTTTGATAAATATACACATTAAGGAATCCATTTAGGTGCCACCTACACACCAAGACATTACAAGAAGGTTAGGCATTTTAAGTTTTTAACATCTAGACATATGTTAATTTTCCTGAACTCCTTTTACATATTTAAAAATCTCATTGTATTTTATTTTAATCTTGTTATTTTTTGTATATTACAATTTTACAACATCAGCTTGAATCTACAATGGACATATCCACTCATAAATATATATAATGAATGATATAAAATCTGGAGAAATTATTTCTAAATTACTTATAATGCCTAAACATCACTTAGGCAATTTGTCTATGAGCGTAGGAATCCAAAGACCCTAATTCTCACATTAAAACCAGAACACCATGCCACCATGGTGGCAGTGGCCCAATAAAACTTAAACTTAATTTTAATCTCTAAGGACTCCAAGAGACAAGAAATTTGAAAGTTTGATATCAACTTGCCCAAGCAATTTCTCCCATGACCCACAGCTCTCTTATGATTACACTTGTGATATCCTACGAATTTTCCTAGTGCAAGGTTCCATTAGAATTAAATATCATATCCATTTATAATAATAAGTGATGGAGGTCCTCCATGCCTATTTGTTTATTCTTTATTCTCTTGTACTCACAAAAATAAAGAAGTTTTCGAGCTAAAAGGTGCAAACAAAACTATGATAATATTGCAAATGACCATTAACTAGAAATAACCTTTAAGAATATAAGAGTCTAATCCACCACATTGTAACCGATGTAAGACTAAACTTTCCAACACTCCTCTACACTTGTAGCCAGCCATTAAGCCAACAAGTATCCCTCTTTCACTATCAAGGTAAGGTGTCCAAGTTGAAAAGTGACTTATAAACGTGTGTTGCAATCTGTTCCAATACCATATTAAATACATTCTTAAAAGTCAATTAGACATTTGAGAAGAGGGTCAATAATAATATAAATGTCCGTTTACAACACTCCTCTACACTTGTAGCCAGCCATTAAGCCAACAAGTATCCCTCTTTCACTATCAAGGTAAGGTGTCCAAGTTGAAAAGTGACTTATAAACGTGTGTTGCAAACCTGTTCCAATACCATATTAAATACATTCTTAAAAGTCAATTAGACATTTGAGAAGAGGGTCAATAATAATATAAATGTCCGTTTCACCACATCATAACCAATGTGAGACTAAACTTTCCAACAGAAATGGTGCATAAATTTAAATTTTCAGTTAAATTACATAAATTTAAATCTTTTTTTACAATTCCTAACCAAATAGTTTTAAGCCTACCTTTATTTCTTTTAATTTCTTCTGCACTAATTAACTCCTCTCGTATCCATTGCATTCATTGGTTTCCAAAAGATATGACCTCGACACCCACCTAAATTGATTTCCTCTTATCTTCAATAAATGCAACTCCTACTTTATTCTTAATAAAATTATTTTTTGCTTATCTTTTATAATATTACCACTCATCCATCTAAATACATGCATCTTAATAACACAACTTTTTACACATGATCATATTTTACAGCCTAGCATTTACCATAAGCATGAACAAAAAAAATAAACAAAGATAATTCCAGTGTCGTCATTTGTTAGATCTCTTTTGCAGGAGATAATTGATGACTATTACCTGATATAATTTATGGATAAAATACTGTGAAGGAAGCAAGTATGGACATCATAAATGTTTTTACAAAAACTAACTACCAAGTGAAGGAATCCTAGGAGATATTTTGCATCTAACACTGCAAAATCAACTTATAAGCTTAACTATGATGCATTTACTTACATGCCAAAGCTTCGTTCAAGTTGTATGTTGAATATATAGTATAACCGTGAAAATCTCCAATTGATGTCTTGAAGAGATGGAAATGTGACATCCAATTTGAGTGGCATGGGTTTACTCATAGAATCTGAGACACAAGCAAAAGGCAGGCTTGTGGATCCAGAAGCTTGGAAAAGAGATGGTAATTTCATCTGGACAGCCAGGAACAGTGCGTTCATATGATTTAACTGCATCATTGGGAACATCATAAAGGACAGTAACCCCAGGAAGAATATGGCATGATTTGCCTACTTAAAATGGGTTGGCTACATCAAAAAAAAAGAAAAAAAGTGCAACATGTCATGTGCTTAATTAAAGAATGCAAAAATATGCAGCATGTAGTAAAAGGCATGGTTGCTTTCTGAATATTAAAATAATGGTTAATTACAAAGTATGCTCTACAAAAACATCTCTGATGGGTTGCAAATTGCTTAAACAGAAAAAAATATCTCAGTAAATATGCTACAGAGTTTCCAAAATAACAACTTGAACATTTTCTTATATGTTTGTTGGGTCATCAGTTCACCGTCAACAACTAAGTTCTGCAACCTCGTGATATATTGAACAAGGTTAAATATGCCTTAGCCTGAGGCATGACAAACTCTATACCTGTTAAATTTTGGATGAGATTGCATTAAAATACTGAAAACTATATGTAAAATCAAGAATTTGTAGTTAGACTTTTAGATCTCCAATTTTCATGATTGTCATGTAAAGCATAGTTTTCCTAATGAAAGGCACATACATTGTCCTCATGACTTGCTCTTTCGAATCAAAAATAAAGGTTTCTTATAATGGAAAAAATAAGAGCTAGGCTAGTAATTATTTATAGATATAGCTCTTTATTCATTGTAAATTAGTCTTAAGATGGATTTTCATAGTTCAAGCTGTTATGGAAACCAAAAGTTCTGGCCCAAACCCACAGAAGTTCACTTCACTAAAAAAAATGGAAATACTTTTAGAACTAAAGGCACAAATGAAGTGGGCACAAAAAATGCAATTGTGAGATTCTGATCATATATAGATAGCCATTTTCATTAATTGTTTATTGATTTTGCATTGGATTTTCATATTTCAATAGAGACCACATGTGTACTTAGTGTTAGAAGGAAAAGGGAAAAATAATCATCAGTTTATTACACTAATTAGGATTACATATGTATGTAAGTGATTAGACATCTAAGATAAATGAATATTCATATACTCACTAAGCACACACACATACAAGATATAACATAATTATAGTCAAACTACTAACACTGCCCTTCAAGCTATAGCATATATATCAAAAATACCCAACTTGATAAAAGATTCCCCAAACACTCCAACACCTAAATCCTTTGTAAAAATGTCTATGAGCTGATTTGAAGATTGAGTGTAAGGTGCAGATATGTGCTTGATCACCATATCCCATACAAAATCACAAGCAACTTTCTATTTACTTCATTTGTAGAAGCTAGGATTGTTAGCTATGAAGATTGCTACCCAATTGCTACAACACAGCCATAGGAGTATAAACTACAAACCCAAATTCTTGTAGAAGTGGTTTCAATCACACCATTTCACATATTGCTTGGACATGAATTGGTACTCAGCTTTGACATTAGACCTAAAGACTACATCTTATTTTTTACTTGATCAAATAATCAAATTACCTCCAACATATGTGCAAAATCAAAAGTTAACTTTCTATTTCCTTTATCACTGCATATCCTGAATCAAAGTACTCTTTAATTTTCAAGTGACCATGCTTCCTATATATAAAACCTTTACTTGAAGCATTTTTCACATAAGCTAGAATTCTAAGTACTCCCTACCAATGAACTGCCTTGGGTTCGTACGTGAACTAATTGAAAAGAGTTACTACATATGCTATGTCTCATATATTATTTGTCAAGTACATTAGCTTTCCAATTAACCATCTATATCTTCCTAGATCCCTAAAGGGTTCTAAAGAGCTATCCCATAAAAAAGGTGTTATACTAAAGAAGAGGAAGAAGAGATGGAGAAGCAGGCTCACAAATCTCAAATTTATATGGTTCCCCAACTTAGATACGTCCACGGATGGAGAGGGTTCAAGTTCTCTATTTCAAATGGAGTATAAAAGGATCAACTACACAAATGGGTGTCTTAGGTCCATGCTTAAATAGCATGGACAATACAATTGGTCAAATGACCAAAATACCCTTACAAGAATTCAAGTCAGATATTCAACAATCTTGAGCAAAGCTCTCCATTACAATGACCCACGAAAGGTCAACAGCATCCATATATGTTGAGCAAGTCAAGATAATGCTTGAACTTACTCTTAATCACCTCTTTTGTAAACATATCAGCCAGATTGTCTTTGGTATTGATCTTCAAGATCTTTATTCTATCTTCACTTCTAAGAAAGTGATATTTGACATCAATGTGTTTTGTACGATCATGAAACACATTGTCTTTTGTCAAATAAATGGCATTGAGACTGTCGCAGAAGATATCAGCTCTGTCAACTTGCAATCTAAAGTCTCCAAGTAGCCCTTTTAACCAGATTCCTTCCTTTGCAGCTTCAATCATTGTCATGTACTCAGCCTCGGTAGTGGAGAGCGAAACCGTAAGTTGAAGTGTAGATTTCCAACTGACAACTGAATCTACTACTGTAAAAACATATCCTATTAAGGACCTCCTCTGATCAACATCTCCAGCAAAATCTAAATCTAAATATCCTGCCATATTACAACTCTGTTTGACACCATATATCAGCCCAACATCTGAAGTTCCTTTCAAATATCTAAAAATTCTCTTTACAGCCTACCAATGGTCTTTCCTTGGATTTGACATAAATCTGCTTACCACACTAAGAGGATAGGCCAAATTTGGGCGAGTACATACCATTGCATACATTAAGCTCCCAACAGCCTGAGAGTAAGGAATCCGCTGCATGTATTCCGTTTCTGATTGTGTTTGAGGTGTCATGGCTGAAGATAATCGAAGATTCCTGTCATAGGGTGTTCTAATGGCTTTACTAGAAACTATTCCAAATCTATTCAAGATCTTCTGCACATAGCTATGTTGATAAAGAAACAGCTTTCCAACACTTCTGTCACGTTGTATCTCCATCCCTAAGATCTTGCCCGCAGCACCTAAGTCTTTCATTGCAAATTCAGACTTCAAGGTATTTTTCAAATCCTGTATAACATTGATATCTTTGGCTGCAATTAAGATATCATCAACATACAAGAGCAAGTATACATGTATATCATTATTTAAGTGTTTGATATATACACATGAATCAAAGGAACTGCGTAGAAAACCAACTTTGATAATAAAAGAATCAAATCTTTTATATCCTTGTCTTGGAGATTGCTTGAGTCCATACAAGGACTTCTTAAACTTACAAATCAAATCTGATCTCCCTTTCTTTACAAAACCAATTGGCTGTTTCATCCATATTTCTTCTTCTAAGTCACCATATAGGAAGGCTGTCTTCACGTCAAGTTGTTCAAACTCTAAGTTCTTCATTACAACAATAGCCAAAAGAACTTTGATGGACGTGTCTAACGACTGGTGCAAATACTTCATTATAATCAATGTCTTCCTATTGAGAATAGCCTTTAACCACCAATCTTGCCTTGAATTGTGTCCCAAGATTGCCTTGTGTTCCAACTTTTCTTTTGAACACCCACTTGCAATCTACAACATTCTAATCTTTTGGACGCTTCACTAAATCCCATGTTTGATTTTTCTGAAGAGACTAAAGCTCCTCTTACATAACTTCCATCTAATGAGCAACATCTGAATCCTTCATAGCAGCATCATATGTTGGAGGATTAATAGCTTCCTCCACCTCACTTGCAGCCTGCAAGGCAAAAGTAATCATATTACTGAAACTATACTTCTACGGGCGTTGAAGAACCCTCCTAGGTCTGTCTCTAGCAACACATCTCTCTTGTGATTCCTCTTCAAGTTGATCTGCATTTTTATCTGGGTCCAAATGATGATCTTCATCTGAAGCTATTTGTTCTAGGATATACTGTTGTGACAAGTCAAACTCCACCTGCTCAGGAGTGCTGAATTCTTTTGACACTATGGGCAACTCTTCATTTTGTATCAAAGTGGCCTCATCAAAAGTGACATTACGACTAAGAATTACTTTTCTTGTTTCGCTATCAAAGATTCTGTACCATTTGACTCTCATACCATATCCAACAAAGATGCCCTTTCTGACACGTGGCTTTAACTTGCCATTATCTACATGATAGTATGCTGAACAACCAAAAATCTTTAATTTAGAATAATTTGCAACCCTATTCATCCACACTTCATAAGGTATCTTGTCTCCTATACCACTGGAGGGTGATCTATTGACAAGATAAGAGGTTGTGTTAACAACCTCAGCCCAAAATTTCTTCTCTAATCCGGCATGAGAAAGCATGCACTTTGCTTTCTCCAACAACGTGTGATTTAAACGTTTTGCAACTCCATTTTGTTGTGGAGTACCTCTAACTGTATAGTGTCTTGTGATACCCACTTCTTTACAAAAGTTATTAAACTCATGAGAGCAGAATTCCAAACCATTGTCAGTTCTCAAGTATTTCACCTTCCTACCAACTTGATTTTCAACTTGAGTCTTCCACTGCTTAAAGCTCTTAAAAGCCTCACCTTTATGTTTCAAAATGAAAACCCATGTCATATGTGAATAGTCATCCACTGTAGAAAGGAAATCTGGAACCTGCAATGGAGGATTGTTGAGAAGGTCCTCAACAATCTACGTGGACATAATCTAATGCCCCTTGAGTGGTATGCTCTGCTGTTCCAAACTGTACACATTTTTGCTTTCCATAGATGCAATGTTTGCACAATTCTACATCAATGAATTTATACCCATTCAGTCTGCCCAAATTGTTGAATTTCTGCATTCCTCTCTGCCCCAAATGACCCATTCTTGAGTGCCAAATTGTAGAAGTGGTTTGCTGATCACTCATAGTTGCGGCAACATCACCTACAACTGGGGAACCTTACAGAATGTATAGAGGCCCATTTTTAACTCATTTCATCACTACCAATGAGCATTTTGAGACCAATAGTTTGCCTCCTCCACCTGAATACTTAAAACCCTTGAAATCAAGTGTCATCAAGTATATCAATCTCTTGCCCAACTTGGGCACATGCCATACATCTTCAAGAATTCTCACCGTGCCATCATGCATCTCGAATCTAATTGTATCAATGCCAACTCTAAGGCAAATATTATCGTTTGCTAATCTAACTTGCCCTCTATTAACAGTCTGATAAGTGTAGAAATACTTCTTATTGGAAGTCATACGATGAGATGCTCCAAAGTCTAAGATCCAATGTTGATCTGTATATGCACTACAGCAAACAGTCAAAGAGAAGTCACCTTCTAACGTGAAGAAAAAGGAAAGAGGAGATGTTCACTAACCACTCATTTGCATTAACCTTCGAGAAGAAAAAAAACACCTGCAAGCAAGCGCACGCGTACGCTCAGCACACGTCTCTAGTAGGATGCATTCGTGCACTCCTCACACGTTTGGCACTTCTTAGCAACTAACCAGAAGACGTACATGTACCAAAGATGTAATCAACGTAGCATGATGATGGAAATTGTCTCAAAAGCTTGATTACAGGAGGATTAGGAGTCTCACATGTGCTTTGATACCATGTGAGAAACCCTTGATTGAGAAGGAGTAGAAAGAGGATGGAAAAGAAAAAAGAGGTAGAGGAAAAAAATAAAAAATTACTCTTAGTATAGGAAAGAGTACAATATATATAAATACAAGATAAATAGATCTTTAACTAAAATCTAACTTAAACACTATGATTTCCATAATCTCTTCATACATTGTCATTTTCTAATGTGATACCTAAAGTGCCTCCTGATAATTCTTAGGTACAAACCTTGATAAAAGAGATAAGGTAAAACTATGAAAGATGAGATTAAAGTTATCATAAAAAACAAAATTGGGTAGGAGATAAGTAATGTAAAATCATTTACCATTTCATAGAGTAATAGGTAAATCAATATTAGAGGTAGATGATGGGTTAGCATAATTTACAACTATGGCTAAGGATAATGGTGTTGAAAGAGGTGGAGGCAGTTGCTTATGGCATTGATATACCTATAGTGGGCATTATTCTTAGTTGTCTACAACATGTAAGTTATTCTCAATAGGCATAAAGGTCATGATCACTTTCCAACTAGACAAGCAAAGATAAAGGCATGCTATTTTCCTAATAATATGTTTCACAAAAGGATTGTAACTCAAACAAAGTAACACCCACAAACATATAATACTTTCTTCTTTGAGAATAGAAACAACAAAACCCTTTTTCTATACAAAAATATCCAATAAACACACAATTAATAGATCTAAGGGATAATTTATCTAATCCTAGGAATAGATCTTTGACAAAGGTAACACATCCAAATATCCTTGGTAATAATGAAAATAATTTGAAATTTGGCTCCAACACACATACACAAATCTAATCTTCTTTTTTATTTTTCTATGCATACTTCGATCAATTGATCTACTAGATTAAAATCCACTAGAGTTGGTATAAAATCAATCAATTAAGTGGTAATGTAAGGGTGTGGTTGTAATTTGCAACTATTTTAGCTTTACAGGCTAGCATTTGTTTTGGGTGGATTCATCTCTCCCACTACTTGCATTTTGTTGACTTTGATTAATGAATGTGGATATCATGTTACTTTTTTGACAATTATTCTAAATCTATATGGTATTCTCCTTTAAAACATAAATTACATTTTTTTCAATGTTATTTGCATTGTAAGGCTTATGGTATAATACCACTTTTAATATGAAAATTATTGAGTTTCAATATGATAGAGGAGGAGAATACACAAACATTTTGCTAAGCATTTTTTAAATTAAGGAACTTATTTATGCATTTCATATTCTTACATTCATGCTCAAAAGATGTCTCAATGTGGTATGTTTCCTTACTTAAAGTTGTAGAAGACATCATATTTATCAAAAAAGATGCAGTAAGAACATCAATCTACAAGTACTTTGACACCTTCATTTGCAACATAATAGTAAGCACAACATCAACGATATAACGAAGTTCCCTTTCTACCACATCATTCTATCATGAGGTATGAGCACATGTAGTATGATATAAAATCCCTAAAAATATATAAATAAATTAGAACTTGTATTGAACAAATTCAAGGATATTATTAGTATGCAAACATTTTAAAGTAATAGAAAATTGATTCTTTATTTTAACTAAAAAAATTTAAGTACACTGATGACATAAAAACAATCTTTCAACAAATAAATCCATGACACATGAGAGTAATCATTAATAAAAACTATATAATGTCTACAACCCAAAATAGATGATACACGATTTAGTTCCTAACTATCACAATGAACTAAATTAAATTGACTTTAACTCAACATTAGATGAAAACTTTTAAAGATAACACAAGTATGCTTAGTAAGTTGATAGGCTTTATGCTCAAATGGAGCAATAAAAAACCAAGGAAGTGCTTGTTGAAGCTTTCTATGTGAAAGGTGATGCATCTAGTAGTACAACAAGATTGATAACTCAATTGTAGAAACCAAGGGCAAAAATCCACATGATATTTCATCACAAACAAGCAAGTACACTCCTTCACCATGTTTACATCTCAAACCAATATGTTTTCCTGTCTATAAATCTTAAAAGGTATGGTAAAAGAAAAAGAAGGTAATATAACGCATTAGTTGAGTAGTGATAGCACTAATAGATAATAAATTCATAAAAAATGCAAATACATATGAAACTTTGTCCAGCCTGATCTAAAAAAAGGCTTACACAACCCATTGCCTAGATAAAAGGCATGAACAACTATTAGCAATGGCAACAATGGATGGATATATCAAGTAAGGTAGAAAGACAACTGAAAAAGACATGTGTACCTAATATATGAGAAGTATTAGTGTTCTATTATTATTAACTTGTGTTATATGGATTCTTATACGGATCCATCTCTATGTATATATATATACCTGATGTACTACCTTCCAATATATGAGATTTTTCTCCTTTCTAACATGGTATCAGAGCTTAGGGCTTGATCCCGATTGGAGAAGAAATCGGGACCCCCCCGCAACTACTTCCTCAGCCGTGGACCTGCACCACATCTGTGTGGATACATGCGTACTTGGATGCCTGGGTGTCGCGGACGTGTGCTTACCGTGCTTGGCCGCGGACACATACCATTCCGCCTGGGTGTAGATAGACACTTGCGTCTAGGGCGTCTCCTGGGTGTTGCGAACGTGCGCTTGCCGTGCTTAGCCGCGGACGCATACCATTCCGCCTCGGTGCAGACAAACGCCCACGTGGATACATGCGTGCCTAGATGCCCAAATAGCCACCCGCGTGGATACACGCGTGCCTGGACTTCCTGACGCCTAGGTGCGAACAGACGTCCGCATGGATACACACGTGCCTGGCCACTTGCTGACGCTTGGAGGTCTGGATGAGTCTCAACCTGGACACCTAGACCTGGCCTGGTTCGATCAACTATCACCTAAGGTGGTGATGTGATAGGTTGCTGGCAGATTACTGGTTATGCAAAAAGTGGTTGTTGAATCCACTAAGGTTACTGGAGGTGACCGTTCTAGCTAGTAGAATCTCGCTTGGTTCCTAGAGTTCCTGGTTGTGATGGCATTTCAGGATTCTTTGATTCGACCCATTGCTGGACCTTATGTGAAGCTCAACAATTTGAATTATCACAGCTGGTCTTTAAGTTTTCTTACCTTTGTGGCTGCACAAAGGAAAAGTAAGCACTTGACTCAACCCTCCATTGATATCAAGTATCCAAGGTACGATGATTGGTTTGCTGATAATGCCACGGTGATTACTTGGCTAGAAAATAGTATGAAACCTGCTGTGACCAAGGGGGTGATGATGTTTCAACTGATCAAACTAATTTGGGAACTGCGTTTGCACAAGTGTTGCGTATCTCTAAGGCTGGAAACATGACAACTACTACTGGTCAAGACAGTTTAGCCTTAGCTGTTAGAGAGACTCAAGGGAGACAGAGTGTCCAACAGTTACCTATGACTACAAGAAGATGCAGGGTTCCTTGTACTCATTGTAGAAAGACAAATCATAGATCTAAAAAATGTTGGGAAAAGTTTGGTAAGCCAACTTGGGCGAGGAATGTGATTGACGTGTATGATACTACTGTTGGAGGAGGAAGCAACTTTGAGGAAGCGAAAGTGGTTATTTCTCAACACGAGTATGAGAGGTTGAAGCAGACCCAAGGCTCTAGTTCTTCGACGGTTGCATACCTAACTTCCACTCCTAGCATGGTTGTGCGTACTAACGAGATACAACCCTAGATTGTCGATTCAAGTGTATCTCAGCACATGACAAGTTGTCCTACCCTCTTCTCTCGCCTTAGGAAAATGCCCACCTTACAGAGTGTTACCGTAGCTGATAGCCGCTCATGCCTTATATCTGGAAGCGGCACAGTTGATGTCACTCCAGATATACGGCTTGAGAATACCTTGTTCCCGATCTCTCTGTTAACATATTATCTATTAGTGTCATAACTGTTCAACTATTCTGTTTTGTGACCTTCTTTCCTTTTCATTGTACCTTTCAGGATCTACGAATGAGGAGAATTGATTTGGGCTATAGGCGGGGCATTGGGGAGTATGTTCTCGGCTGTGATACACCTTCTAGCGGCCTTACAGTCTCGCTGTCTTCTGCCACCGTCTCCTCTCTCTTATAGCATACATGTCTTGGTCACATGTCTATTCATAAGCTTCGACAGACACTACCATAGATAGACGTTTTTGAGTTTGTCTGTGAGTCGTGTAAACTGGGCAAACATAGTCGGTCCCTCTTTCCTCGTGTGTCCCTCACCAAGAGTCAAACTATGTTTGATTTAGTTCACTATGATGTGTGGGGTCCTAGCCGTATTACCTCTTCTAGTAGGTATTAATATTACCTTATGTTAATTGATGATTTTTCTAGAGTTTGTTGGGTGTATCTAATAAAAAATAGAAAAAATATTGTGGTTTCTGTTGAAAATTTTGTGAATGAAATTAATACCCAGTTCTCTATTATTTTAAAGTGTCTTAAAACTAATAACGCTCTTGAGTTTGTGAGTACTCAATTTCAACATCTTTGTACTTCTCGTGGGATTATTCATCAAACAACGTGTCCTCATACCTCTCGGCAGAATAGAGTAGCAGAGAGAAAACACCGTCATTTGTTAGATATCACTAGAACTCTTCTTCTTCACATGAGTATTCCAAAATACTTTTGGGCGGATGTTGTCCTCACTACTGCTTACTTAGTGAATAGGATGCCATCTTCCCCTCTTAGGAGGGAGATTCCGCTACACCGCCTTTATCCTGAAGGTAAACTTTTCTCTCTCACTCCTAGGGTGTTTGGGTGTACTGCTTTTGTTCAAGATCTAAGTCTTGATCTTGATAAACCTGATGCAAGAGCTCTTAAATGTGTCATTGTGGGGTATTCCAAAACTCAAAAAGGATATAGTTGTTTTCACCTTCCTACAAGAAGGTATTACACCTTCTTTAATGTCTCTTTTTTTGAGGACCAATCTTATTTTACACAAAGGATTGATACTTTCGTCAATCAGTCCCCCCTCGAGGTTCTGAGTCCTTGTTCCACTCATTGTGAATCTGATGAGTCTGTGATTCCTACTACACCAAAGTCTCCTAATGAGGGTGTCCAGAATGAGGAGAGTGAAGTATGGCCACTGCAGTTGTATCAAAGGAGAAAAGAGGCAGGAGGCAATGAACTCAAGCTCAACCTATGGCTCCACCAGGTACTTCTTCAGCTGCAGATCCTCCCACTACCGTTGATAATCTACCTATTGCCCTCTGGAAAGGCACACGCTCATGCATACAGCATCCCATTTCTCAATTTGTTTCCTATGAGCATCTTACCACTTCCTGTCAAACCTTTGCCTTGTCCGTCATATTTGAGAATGTTCCAAGGACATACTAGAAAGCTTTGCAATGTCCCGTTTGGAAGCAGACCATAGATCAGGAGATGGAAGCCTTGTGGTCTTATGTCACCTGGGAACTATTTTCTCGACCTGTTGATGTCAACTTAGTCTCCTGTAAGTGGGTATTCACTGTGAAGTTTAGATCAGATGGAAAGGTAGAAAGATATAAGGCTCGGCTTGTTGCTAGAGGATTTACTCAAGAGTATGGGGTAGACTATGCAGAAACATTCTCTCCTATGGCTCGGTTGAACTCAATCAGAGTGTTATTGTCAGTGGCAATCAACCAAAGGTGGGAACTTCACCAACTGGATGTAAAGAATATTTTTCTATACGATGATCTAGCTAAGGACGTATACATGGCCCAACCTCCTAAGTATATTTCACAGGGTAAACAGGTGATTTGCAAATTAAAGAAGGCAATTTATGGACTTAAGCAAAGTCCATGTGCCTGATTTGAGAAGTTGAGCAGTGTCCTTTTCTCTGACGGCTTTAGAAAGTGCACAGTAGATCATTCGGTATTTATTCACAGATCTGACAAGGGGTATATCATCCTTGCTATATATGTTGATGACATCCTTCTTATTGGAGATGATTGTGTAGGATCAAGAGGACCAAGGACCACCTGGTCAAAGTCTTTGAAATCAAGGAACTAGGGCGACCCAGATACTTTCTAGGTATGGAGTTTGTGTACTCCAAAGACAAGATGGTGTTATCTCAACGAAAGTATGTTTTAGATTTGTTAGCATAAAATGGCACATTGAGGTGCAAACCTGAATCTACTCCAATTGAACAAAATCCCTCCTTTTGGGACACGTCTACTGAGGAATTTTTTTATTCCAATAGATACATATGCCTTGTTGGGAAACTGATTTATCTTACTGTTACTAGGCCAGACATTGCATACACTGTGGGGTTGCTTAGCCAATTTATGCATCAGCCTAAAGTTGTGCATTAGGAAGGAGCTCAAAGAGTTTTAACATATATCAAAGGAACTCCAGGAAAAGGATTGGTGTATCAGAAACAATGGCATCTAGAAGTTGAAGCATTCTCTGATGCTGATTTTGCAGGTAACAAGGGCGACAGGAAGTCCACTTCAAGTTACTTAACATATATAGAAGGAAACTTGATAACTTGGCACAATAAGAAACAAAGTGTCATATCTTGCTCTAGTGTAGAAGCTGAGTACAGGGCAATAAGACTTACAGGGTGTGAAATGGTTTAACTTAGATCATTATTGAATGAGCTTGAGGTAGTGGTCAAAGTACCAATGGTGATGTACTGCGATAATCAAGTTGTAATTCACATAGCCAAGAATGAGACCTTTCATGAGCGTACCAAGCACATTAAGGTCGATTGCCACTACATCAGAGATTTAGTCACTAAAGGCGTTATCCACACTCCTCACATTTCATTCAGTGAAAAACAAGCTGATATCTTGACCAAGGTCTTAAACCGTAGATCCTTTGACTCAATGTGTGGCAAGCTAGGATTAACTGATATATACTCTCCAACTTGAGAGAGAGTGTTAGTGTTCTATTATTATTAGCTTGTGTTATATGGATACTTATACAGATCCATCTCTATGTATATATATATACCTGATGTACTACCTTCCAATATATGAGATTTTTCTCCTTTCTAACAAGAAGATACTCCAAAGTTTAAGATCATCCCTAGAGGCATGCATGGCAGTGGTAGAATCAGCACTTGGAATGGAATTGAAAGCATGAATAGTCATGGTAAAGGAATCAATGACCTATAGCTGTAGAAATCATTCATAGTCTGCCTAAGAGATGGTGAGCATGGGACTAATGGTAGTGGTGATAACACTTAGAGATGACTCAATAGTAACATTCACCCACTAAGAATTATTTTGATGCCTTATGGTGTAGACAATTAGGTTGTTAAACAATAATAAGAGCAATAATGGTGTGGAGTTGGCCATGAAGGGTAGGTTTCAATGGCAAAAGAACAAAAGGGAAGAGGAAAATCACTCAATTACTTAGGATGATGGCTTTGAAGAAAACAAAGAGAAACTCCTTTAATAGGATGCTACCATGAGATCTCTCCTTCAGACACTTTTTGGGACCCTCCTGACTTGTGAGAGGGATAGAAGGAACAAGATGAATGCACTTGGGATGATAAAACCATCTTGAAGCAATTTAAATTAATCATCGTGACTATTGATAGCCATATCAACAACTTGAGACATAGGTGGGTTCTCTTAAAGCAAGTGGAACAAATGATCAAGGGATTGATGTAGATAAGACTTGTTGCTCATGATGCTCTTGATATGAAACATGAAAAAAGGGTAGGATATAACAAAGCAACACTTATTAGGAGACTATGGGTAATGAAAGAAATGATTGAATCGTGGTTTTGCAAGAGACAACTTTGGGTATATTGCTAGACTTCAAATAAAGGGTAGGCGGGAATCACCTTAATTGTTGAATCCACTATAGGTAAGGCATGCATCCAATGGCATCCTGCTCACTTGGTATAGGAAGATCATCAAGGAGATAAACAATGTATTAGGAACCATTCCACCTCAATTTAAAATTTACCACCTTTTCTTGTTTTCACAATACTTGACAGTTAATTTTGTCATTCAACTTTCACAATCACAATAAATACTTCATTAAATAAGGAATACATCACACTCACATACTACAGAGTGATTATGTATTGTGAAGAGAACAAATGATATGTCAAACATTTCATATGGTATTAAGAACCAATAAGCTTAGCATTATTTTCTACATTCATTATATGTTTTTAACATTTTCTTATATGTTGGCAAATCAGTTTTGATTATATTGTTCTTTTGTTGACGAAAATTTATTAAATTTAATCTTGATTGTTCCTTGATGTGTGTTATTAGTAATCTAGCTTCTACTAAATTTTCAAATAGAAATTCCTAGGTTTTAGACCATTTTCATAGACTCTCATGTTTTTATTAAACTTTCACTGATATTTGCACTGAAGAAAACAGCAGGATAATATACTTGGTCATCTACTCTATTGTGAATGATGAAATTCTAGGTTCAAGTTCAGATAAAAATACTGATATTATAAAAAAAAACATTTCCACTGAATTCTGATTCATTTCCCTTTTCCATCAGATGAAAATCCAACACAAAACCAAATTTAATTCCTCATGTGACATATTCTATTTATTAATAAAATCATGTTTTCAAGTTGCATCCAAATACAACAAAGATATTCATCTTCATGGATAGTCATTTTGTATACATATGAAATCTGTCAAGAACACATGATAGCATATTAGCCCTAATTCTTTTTCTGACACTGCAAGATTAAATAGAGAAATCTGCTACTACATTCACCTTTTTATAAAGAGAAAAAAAAGTAAATATAATAAGAAACATGTGTACCTTTTTATCGTGGAATGACTTAATGAAGTTTCCACAATAAGAAAATACTTCAAAAGTTGTTGTGGCAATTGCCGTTTGGCAATTGATTGCATACTGCCCTGAAGTACAACAAAAAATGACATAAAATATCTGCTATGAATCTGAGGATGACTTTCCCACCTATCATGAGGACAGTAAGAATCTTACTCTGGGATGACATTTAGATCTCCTTAAGAATTTAGAGATGGTGTAAGACATGTAAACATATTACAAGGATGTAGTGCTAAATTTTTGAAAAACATGCATTAGAAAGTTATCGTTTGATGCAAAGATATTAATTGTCAATATATGGTACAACCAAACATTCTAAATAAAGACAAATAAATCACACATATGTAGTAAACTTGTTGCAAATGACCAAGCTACCTCCACTTGCTTGGCAAAAAAATGATTAGACAAAGTAAGGGATGAATATGATTACTAAGCAATGACTTCAAGGACAATAATGCACAGGGAACTTTGAATTTGGATGCTTCCAAGATTAAAATCTACCAAATGAAGCAAAAGGCACTAGACCAATTTTGTGGAAGCTTCATAGAAGATATATCAGCATTTGCACTTCTTGAACTTATGTACCAAGTACAACTTGTTCTAAAATACCTTGACCCTATTTTTTCTATCACAAACATCAATTGTTTCATTTAGTTTATCAACTTAATTGTACCTCTTGAAACAAAGATCATACTCTATGTTTTTCACTCAATCATTTGTATTTTTCTTTTAACAACTTCAAAATTGCCTCTTTACTTCATTCACCTAGTTTTTCATCAAACCATTAAAAGAATTGGCAGTATTTTTCATTAGGTGAACAATTCAAACAACTAAAGAACTGATGATCAAGTTTCAAAAGGGATCATGATGTGTGCATGATAATTTGTAGGTCACAAAAACAAAAAGGTATTCTCATCTTCTCTTCAAGAAAACATGAGATTCAATCAAGATTTTATTTCAAATGAGAACATAAAGGGAGGACGTATCACTAAAAAATGTGGTTTAAACGAACATGACCTTGTACGATTTGTTCTCTATATGTCCTCCACTATTCTCTATGTATGACCTTGTTGACTCATGTTAGCCTCTCATCAACTGCATCATCACCTAAGATTAATGTCACTCTATATTCTCACATTGGTGAAAATGTACACCATCAGATGATATCAAATGGTCACAAATATACTTATTGCATTTCTAATGAGATCCTGATGAGGCACTTCCACGTTGAGGTCACAAGGAATCACAATATCACAAATACCACATCAAGATCACAGGTAGAGACCCTCAAGATCAAAAATATGCATATCAAAATCACAAGTGACTACAAAGAGATCACACGTGACAACAACAAGGGCATAAGTAACCATACGGAGGTCACAAGTGATGAAATTGAGCTCACAAGTAAGAACATCAATGGAGCTAGGCAAAGGGAATGTCAGAGGCTCTAGATGGGAGGTTGGCATTTTATGCAGAACATGAAAGATAAGACTTAATAGTAATTTTATCTCAAATTATTATGATAAGTTGAGATGCTTAGCAAAAATACTAAAGTAATTGATGGACAAAATTCACAATACTAAAATGACAATACATTTTAAAGTTTTGGGTAACAAAGTAATAATCAAGTAAAGTTCAACATATCATCATGATAATAACTCTTTAATAAAATCAATATCTCCATTTCCAGAGTGTTTGACCAGTTCATCTTCAAATAAAAGTCATACTCTTCTCTCTTGTTTTTGTGGTTTGAACATCATCATGGAAGAATAAAGTATTTGTTTGTGGTCATACCATCCCATATAAATAAACAAACTCAACTTTATTTACAAATTATATCCATAAATCAGGTAAAGGAAAACACAAGAATTTCCTTGCATTATGCATGATTAGATGATACTTGTTTGTGCAATGTTTGTCAGGAAATTCATGTAGACCATGAACCAGTAAACAATGCAGATCTATGTAAAGATAGACACCAGGGAATTTTACTTGAAGATTTACCTTTGCCATGATTTGGAAATATACGAGGATTCAAGACCATGAAGTGGGTGTAACAACCGTAAAAAGAAGCAAAGTCCCTAAACAAAATGAATTAGAAGTTAGAGCAAATATCAATCTAAAAATATACTTCAGTATCAGTGTAAACATGAAGTAGATTCAAATTTACAACCAAATATGTTGATAGTGAGCCACACAACTAAACTAATGATTGAAAAATAATTTAAGCTTATACATCTAGTTCTCCTGGATTTGTGAAGCCACACAGAAATAACTGGAGCTATAATTATTTAGCTAAAGTTGATATTGAACACTCTTAACTTGGTGATATTGACTAAACATTGAGGTGTTGCAGTCATCCACAATTGCCAATGCAAGATTCTGGGATAGCTCTTTCTCATATATTTCACATTAAATTCCTACATTTCAGCCAATTAACATGCACCATGTAAAATCAGCTCATTAAAAATGATTAATTAATACTAATCCAGGTATCCAATCATTACACCAGATCAGCTTGGTCCTGATGAAAAATACTGGTTCAGCTCTGATCCCCAGGTGCGCCACCCTTGTTGGCAGTCATCCATCGCCAAACAACTCTTCAACCATCCATCTGACATTCAATTGGTTAGCCAGCCCTTAGCACCATGTGGCCCCTTCATCACCAGAGCATGTGTGGCCATGGCCATTTGTATACCTCCAAGACTCCAACATCATGCATCACTCTTTGCTTCATTGCTCTCCAGCTTCTTCCACCAACCTCCAGGTGATGTTATAAATATTCTCTAGTAAATGTCATAACACATGTACGTTGCACAAAGACCTAATCACCCTCTCATACTGCTCACCTAACTTAAACATCGAAGAATATTTAACAACTCACACAGCATAGTTAGCATGTCTGTCTTTGCCTTCTGTAGGACAGAGGGGGTCACACCATTTAATCTGAGCCTACAAACTGGGACAGCCAGAGCCAAATGAGAAACCTGGACCAGCCCAAGCTAAACCATTAAGAGACAACCAAGACCAAACATGACTAAGCCAGACCGATTAACTGAAGAAAAATCAGTTGGCATCAGCTCAATGGCCCTTATCAAATGAACCACCTGGAAGGAAATTCCTTGTCTTTGAAGAGACACTCATGAAAGTCATTCTTGTTGAGTTTGGAGGTGGAAAGACAGATTACATTTCACCAATAAAGATATACATCATATATATGCACACTAATTACATATATGAAATTCCTATTATACCCCTATACATATACAAGAATAAGTCGTAACAATTCTGATCAAATAGAAATGCAGTAAAGATCAGACTAGAATAGTAAAACAGGTTCATGAATCAAGTTTGGGTCCAACCCATGTGAGAATGGAAAAAATAGGTGGAAGTGGAATTTTTTCATTAGCAAACATAAGCCTCTATATATAGAAGTTACATAGAGAAAACAAACATATTTTACTCAATGTGAAACTAAACTCACAGCATCCATATAATCCCAATACATTATTACTCTAACAACCCACTTACAATTTTCCCTTGGCACCATGTAGACCTCTAATCGCCAAAGCACAACATGGTCATCTAGATGTTTCTGACACCACGTATCACTCTCAAATTCACTACTCTCTAACTTCCCATACCACTAGGCAGCATTATAGATACCATAGTAAATGTCACAGTATAATTACACTGCACATGCTCAAACATGAATGTCTCTCTCATGCTTTTCACCTAACTTAAACATCAGAAAGCATCGATAACTTACAAACTGTAGGTACCAAAACTTTCCTTGCCTATTTTAGCAAAGAATGACTACCATGTCCAGTCCAAGCCTACCAGTCAAGATGACCAAAGTTGGAGGGACAACCTAAACTACTTAGAAATAAACCAGGAAAATTTTTAAAATAATATAAAAAATTCAATATTATTAAAAATGGTTCTGCTCTCAAAGTATTTTCAAAAATAGACCACGTTACTGTAGCAAGGAGAACTTGATGATTCAACAATCATTTTTTCTAAGTTATTTATTTTTTAAATTCATATGTAGAAGTCGACACTTTGTTGTTAAAACTTAGCACTTAAGGTTGCGTTTGTTTTAACTCCAAAATGTGACAGCTCTAGTTAGAAGTAACACTATAATTATGTTTAATTCTTAGCAACTCTAGTAGAGAAGAGTAGAAATTCAAGAATAATGCTTGTTTGTTAAAGTAGTAATGTATGCATAATAATAATAATATATTATTATTATTATTTATAATTATATATATATTATTATATAATTAATTATTATTATACATTTATATATATATATATATATTAATATTAATATATATGCAAGGATAGAGCGGCTTTTGGGTTTGGGTACAAGAAAAAACCATACCTAAACAAGGGGAGAAAATAACTTACGTTAAAGCTAAAAGCTGTTATACTGCTCCAGCTCTACATTTAGGACTAGATGTATTTTTTTTCTAAAGTCACTGTTACTAGTTTCCGTCACGAGTTGGAGTTAAAAGCAATATCAAACAAACACAGTAACAAAAATTAAATATTATTAAAAATGGTTCTACCCTCAAAGTATTTTCCAAAATTGACCATATTACTGTAGCAATGAGAAGTTGATGATTCAACAATCAATTTTTCTAAGTTATTTATTTTTTAAATTCATATGTCGAAGTCACTCTGTTGTTAAAACTTAGCACTTAAGTTTCCAAGTTCTAATAGAGTAAGTTATTACACTCTAAACTACCCAATTGTAAAATTATACAAAGAGAAAACAAACAAGTTCTATTAGAACATGGCAACTTAAGTTCAAGCTTCAACAAGAGAACTCGGCACACAAAATGTGGAATTCTCTGGATGAAATTTGTTAAAAAAAAAAGCTCATAGAACTCGATGGTTCAAATTCTTCTTGCTACCATTAAGAGGTTTATTTTGTAAAAGACTTTTGGGAGAGATCTATTTTTAAAATATTATTTTTAAAAATTTGCGGCTAGACCATCTCGAACTACCAGGACCAAACATCACCAAGCCAAACTACACAGCCAGAGGGCGATCAGATACCTACCTTGAACAATGAATGTCACCCTAAAACGCCTACCTTGAAGTTGATACAATGGTGGAACAAATATCAATATTTTTCTATCTAAGATCATTGCCTAGGAGAAGGGACAGACAAAAACGTCCTTCAAAACATATTTCATTCAGCAATTCAGCATCGTCTTCCTCAGAGAGCCCATTCATATCTGTCAAGGAACATAAAAAGTACTTCCACCACAGCTAATTCCACTCGTATTCCACTAACAGGAGGCAAAAACAGCAAACAAATGTTGACTTCCAAAATAGTCGTATATTCTAATGAGTCGATGTCCAAATCCGATCTTCCTCGTACCGGAACGTAAATTCCGACGAGAAACGCGTTCACGAGCCAAAGTTCCCCAAGTTTGGAAAGAAAAAAAAAAACTAACGGGAAAAAGAGGACCACGTCCTCCACTCCATCATAAAGCATTTGTGCGCTCACTTTTACCGAAGAACTGAAGAAAGATTCGACGACGAAACGGCGGAATGTGACAAGAAGGAGAACGGAACCTGCGGGCGACGTTCTGTCTGTAGAAGATGCGAGTTCGAAGTGGAGGAGGAGGAGACCATGGGACGAAGGAGAAGAGGATCGGAGAATGAGGCAGCGGCGAGTTCAACGACATCACTCCTCTTCCGTGCTGTGTGTGTTTGGTGTTCCAAGCTCAAATAATATAATTGTAAATAATATAGACGACGGAATTACAGAATAATATAGAATTTGACATTATTTATATTTAAAACTAAATAATATTATTGAATATTAAATAATAATATTATAGATTACACATCGATTGGATCACTTAGTCTGGAAATTCGGTAACTTTGAATGTATCGTGGTTGCATCACATTTTACGGACAAGACAACATATCGTTTTATCAATCGATTTCTCCTAATTGACCATCAGCGTATCGAATCTGTTACCGTTTCATATTTGCTTGAATCTGCATTTATTAGCGTGTTGTATGGATTGAAGTATGTGAAATCAGTAATTGTTTCATTTCCACTCGTGTAGACATGCTTGCACTAAAAAGTTTATAACTATGCTTTTTGCTTGTGTTTTTAGTATTTAAATGTCTCGTCGATACATCTAATACCTAGATTTTGCATAAAAATACCTGTATTCATATCCATACACGTGCATACTTATTCATTCTAGAAAAAAGAAGGAAAAGAAACACAGGGAAAATGTCTTTTCTAAAATGTCTTTGGAGCACTTAGTGAACTTAATTAATACTTGATCAACAAAACTTCTCCTGCTTTATAAAAAACATAAATATCTAAGCCTTAAATAATAAATTAACATGGAGTTCTGTAATTTTCATGTTTATTTTTATATTACGGAATCATAAGATAGATTCTTCGGCTTTTTTTCTACGCTCGTAATGTAAACCAAACACGATAAGAGCCATGGAACGAGAAAATCTGTGAAGTTTACGTCCAGGCAAGGTTGTACGTCATTGTCAAAGATTCGTAAAAAATATATTAACCTTGAAAAAAAAAGAAGAAGAAGGAGATTTTCTGCCCCCATAGCAATAAATAAGTCTTGCCAAAAAGGAGATAAATCACGGGTGGATGCAACGCATCCGTGTCGAACGACCACTTGAGCAAGGATGGCGATGAGAGTGACATAGTGCTGCAATGACAACCACTACTACTGCATCAAACATCCAGTTACCTAATATTAGAACTGAACTTCTTTATTTATTTATTTCTTTCTTTCTTTCTTTCTTTCTTTCCCACACAATGTCTGCCATAAATAATCCTAATAAACGTGTTTAACTTCTATTTTTAGAATACTAACTGATGATGGCAATCAACTGTTGACCAGAGATAATGGCATTCATAATTCTTATTAAAATTCGAATCTCGATCCACATCATCTGGTAGTACTAAACTTCAAGCATTAAACGCAAATGCACGTGGTTCTAAGGCAATTATGAATGAACATTGATCGCAAATAACTAACTCCAACAAAAACCATGAAATTTTTTTGTGAACTTCAGCTTTGTTGGCAAGGCATATAAACAGACAGAGGCATATCCGACTTACTTACCCCCGTACATGTTTAGCCAGCGTGGCAAACACTTCTGCAAAGAAAAAACCATGAAATGAGCCCTGCACTGAAAGAAACTAACTGATGCAAACTCAGGGCACATGTGTTAGCTCCCAAGTATAGATGTCCTGGCGAGAGCAATTGCACGAGCAAAAACTTTTTTACACGACAACAACCGTAAGCTTGGAAGCCAGGTGGAGATTTCCGCACTGCCATATATTCTTCCTAGAAACCATACAAAAATAGTGTTGCTGCGCTGCAAATCATATTACTGGCATTCTGAACTTCAAGATGGCATGGCAAAACCAAGGTTGCGAATTTAAGTATGCACAAAACAAACACAGCTAATTGGCACATATCAAAGACGCACCGCACCTACAGATGCAGACGCTTCACAGGACATACGATGCAATCCATCATTTCACATGCAGGATTTCAGTACCGTGTGTGTGGACACTACTTCAGAAATGCAAAAACACGTTGCGAATCCATCACATCGAAGGAAGCGTTGCTTCAATGATGAACCATCTTTAGCGAAATACTAACTAATTTTGTCCCTTTTTCTCGATCTCATCGGAATAGGAACTGGAAAGTAAAGCACAAGAAGGTAGTTTCTTGTTAACTCCCTTAATATTTCGTGCATGTCGAGGAATGCAAATGAAATTGAAATTTATGTTTTGCACATTATATAGAAAATAGATGAATACCTATTAGTTAAATGTCATTTTACGTAACTCTTTGTTCCTAAGTTAGTTAATTTAAAACTTATGTGTAAAAGTAAAATACTAACATATAGAGTTATTTTATTTGAAAATATTATTATACACTCGTAAACAAATAAAATGTAATACATTATTGTTTGATTATAAAGTTCTTTGGTACTTATATAATGGTTTCGAAGACCGCAGTGGAGAGAAAAGTAGAACAAGATGAAAATACCTTATCTCTAGTCGTTTCGAATTACAAAGTTCTGATTTTTCCTTTTTGTCATTTGGAATTACATAGTTATGATCCTTTTTCTTTCTTTGTCATTTTTCTCTGGATATTTATGCTTTTTTCAAATATTGGTAGTGTCTTGTAGATATTTGTGAATTGATTGGTGGAATAGAAGCATATCGAACTAACAACCTCATCCAGTTCGTAGCGTTAGAGTCCAAAGTTAGCAGATAAAATAATGATTAGATCGGAATGCCGAGCAAATACTTTTAAATGATACTGAAATCAAGATTGGCAGTCACTCAAGGTGGTGCTTTTGGGCGTCTACGTATTACCGTATTTCCTGATTTGTAAATGTGTCATAATCGTATTTCAAAAGATTAGGCTCGTCTCAAGCATAACTGATTCAGATGAGTAGAAATTTTTGGCTACTACATTTTGTCGACGATCACTAGTCCGTAACAGCTGCCCTGCACTGGAACGAAGCGACGCGTAGAAGAAGGAATGGCAGCAGGCATCATCAATACAACATTGCAATTGAATCACAGTTCCCGGAAGAACAAAAATCAATACTGCAACTCGTACTCTTAAAAAGAACTAACAATTCTACCGTTACAACAACAAACTATGATCAGGAGCCTCCAGCAACATCACATACCTTCTTTCGAAGGTGTAGTTTCAAGTTTCTTTTCTCCATTCTCCCCGCCAACGGCATTCGGTTTCTCGACTGAGGAGGCAGCTTCAGCCTCTGGCTCTTCCTTCTTCAGTTCTGTCTCGAATTCTTTGGCTGCCTGTTTTCCCAAGGTGACAAATATCAAGACTCACCAAAAATGTCCATCTTGGACAAATTTAATTACAGTGACCAAAACATAGAAAAGAAATCCAGCGTTTCAGGATTTTCGTTAAACTTTTACGAGCATATGCACATGATGCTACGCTAACCGAATGCGTTTCCATTGCATGGGCATTCATGGGACATCACCTTTGTCGATTTGGTCCTTTTAGGTTATAGTATAGAAGTGGTTCCGGGATGATGTCATAAACGCTCAGAGCAATCACCTCCTCTTACAGGATGATTTTTTCCAAAAAGAATCAAAACAATACGACTATGAGGCCACTAAGTTCTGTCCAGTGATAAAATGAGACAATCATCTTGTTATATGAGGGAAATCATGTTAAGGAAAACAACTCTTTAGTTCAAAATAAACTAAAATCGTTGCAAACAAATCTATCAGGTCAATTATCCAAATTGTCGGGTCAGGATGGGTTGAGCTACATTTTTTAGCTTGGTCCGGTACACCTATTCCACAAAATGTTTCTTAAATATTGATTCTAGCCTATCTCTAAGTTTTATAACAGTAAGAAACTTCATTTTGGTAGACCATGATAATGAATATAGATATTGGACCTCAGGTGTTGGACAATAACCTTGATGTTAAACGTTAAGGAAAATGAGGTTGCCTAAAAACACTACAACAATAAAAATCAAGGTCTTAATCCCACTATGTGATACCAGGACACTTATAGAGGCAATATTTAGGAATTCCTTTTTATATCAACTTATTTTAAAATAAATACTTATTAAATAAATGTTTCCAAATGCAACCAAAGTAAACACTTATCATAAAAAGCATAAATACTCAAGAATTCATTTTATGACTTATTCAATAAACTATTCTCAAACAACTTATTCAATCAACACAATTTTTAAATAAATGTTTATTCAATGAGTGCTTCCAAACGTGACCTAAGACACCAAGCCAATGGCCTTGAAGGCCTAAGGCACCTTGGTAATGTTTGTGTTTAATAGCCTAACACAAACAAAATATAACTAAAGAAATAGATGTATTGTAGAAATTTTCTTTTAATTTTATGGGTGTTCAATATGTGTTTCTCCATTTTGTCCAGCCTATTTTTATTTTATAAATAGCACCTCTAATTTCTCTATTTTCACTCACTATAGATCCTAAGTAATTAAAATTCTTCCTTCTATAAATCTCATAACCATCGTATTTCATCCCTTCATCATTATTGCCATCATTGTTATATTTACATTCCATGTGTTCATTCTTAGTCTTACTCAGATTAAATTCTTGGTATTTTAAGATACCTTTCCATAATTTTGATTTAGAAATAGCTCCTACTTTAATTTCATTAATACCATGCCACTAACAGACATCATGCATTAATGTTACCTAAAAACATTTAGGTTTTTTACTTGCATTCCCTCTGAAGCATTTTTTAATATCTACTATACCCTCTAACATATTGTATTTTCTTGTATACCATCAACAGAAAAAGCATTTCTTTTGTACCCTTCCATTATTTACTATTTAATCTTTTTCTTCTAACTTAGGGTTAAATCTTAATCTACATTGGGAAAAACAAACCTATCACATTAAATGGCGTGAACTCACCTCATCTCTAACAAAAACCTACTCACAAATCCTTCACTCCAAACTCATTTCATCTCGAAACTATATTTCATAATGCAAGTTAAAAGGATTTTCAAATGATATGCAAATGAATAAGTATTATTGCCATTCACTCTCTGTTAACAGTTAAAAGGTATACTCATTAACAGCAGTTAACGTTTTTCTTTGTTGAAGGTATGCAAGAAAATACAATATTTTGAAGGGTATACAAGATATTAAAAATAATTTTTATGGTATACAAGCAAAAAACCTAAACATTAAATGGCCCCAAAAAAACAAGAAGATCTAAAGTAAAGAATCGTGGACCTGCAGAAATCTCAATCAAAACACTATAAGAAAATAGAAAGATTAAATGTGAGTTACCTTCCCAATTTCAACAAGATACAATGACTTTGCCTCAACTAAATGTCAAAACAAGAAGAAATAAGGAATGAATCTTCAAGAAAAATGCAAAATATCATTTGAGAGTGAGAGATGAAATTAGAGGCTTGGTAGTTCATCACTAGGTATGTAGAGACTTAATAATGTGTGAAAGAGAGAAAGTTTCCCAACCAACCTCCATGGATACCCATATTATGTATCCAAACATAGTTCTTTCTTGGGATATTCTACTCCACGCGTTTTTCTTTGGATCCAACAGATGCTACTTACTCCACCTTACAAGTCCCAACTAAGGTTGTTGATAGATCCTAACATCACTGTTTAGTTCAATTCGTAGTTCAATTAAGCCAGTATCAGGATATTTTGTGAATTCAGGTGCTAAGACATCGTTAGCACATATTGGAATAACTTGATTACTTTAAACACCACTTCCAGTGGAAAATCAACCAAATATGGCAACAAATGAAATCCAAATACTTCACGTCAGACAATCTATTAAAATCACCAATTTGACAAAAATCCCTGCTAAACACAGATGAAAAGGAAATAACAATTCAAGGTCTCATGGAAAGTCTGGTATACCTCCTGGAAGCCCTTGACGGTCTTCCCAATGCTCTTCCCGATCTCAGGCAACTTCTTAGGCCCGAACACCAGCGCGGCGACGCCTGCGATCACAACCAGCTCGGGGACGCCCAGTCCGAACAAGCACCTGCACTCGCCTGGTCTCCGGGGAGCCTGCCGCGGCGTCCGCCTCCTCGAGAACACGGAGACGCTCCCCCTTGAGAAGGATCGGGCACCGTTACCGAAGAGGACGGAGTTGGAGGAGGAGAGGCAGAAGGCGGGTTTGGCGGCGCGAGGAAGGACAGATGCCACTGGAGGCCAAGAACAGCAGAGCTCCATCTTCGTCAGAACTCGAGGAGGAGGAAAGGATGAAGCAGAGTTTCCGTGGAGCGTCGGAGAATAGACGAGTGGGAGGTCGCCGTCGAGGGCCTAATCGAAGATAAATATCGGCTAAGGTCTCGTGCTTGCTAGCATATATCCATCGGTGATGGATTTTTTCCGGAAAATAAAAAAATGGAAAACGATAAAAAACTAAACCATAGCGTAATTACATATCGATAATATAATTTATAGTTATAAAGATCGTAATCTCCACCATAATTATAAACACAACTGACAATGGATAACGTTATTGATATTTTCATTTTCATAAAATCTAAAAGGAAAGAAGGTATTGTAATGATTATTTTAATTTAAGATATGGATTTTTCTAAAACAAATAAGATGATGTTTTAACTTAACTTCTTTTTTTATTAGTGTTTTTAGTTTAAAATAAAACATTTTTAATTAAGATATATAGAAATAAGCTAGCATATAAATAATATATTTGATAACAACTATTAAAAATTGGTATCATATTTTCATATACTTGTAAATTAATCATTGTCGAAAAGCTCTTAGAATTAAACAAAAATGAAAAAAAAAAAATTGTCTAATTTCAATATATGAGCATTTGTACATCTTGGGAAATTAAATTTTGATGGAATTTCATTTTTGTCTCTTTGTAAAATATCAAAGTTCATTTTCTCCCTAATTTTAGTTAGTTGAAATCTTTTGCCCTTACTCTTGTTGAGCTTGCATTTATCGCTTTCACTCTCGTTGTATTTTACTCTTGCTTTCACTATGTCTCGCGTAGGTTGAGAGCTCTCGTACGTCACTTTTACCATGTTCCAGTCTCACTTTTGTCACGTTTCACTTCCACTCCTATTATATATTACACAAGCTAAGAACTCATTCCTGTTGCTCTTGTTGCTTTCAAGTCATTGACTTCTAGTAAAATTTTTATCTCATTTATTATCCACACAATCAAAATTATCTTCAATTTGTATGAAAATTTATCACAATAAAAAATATTCTTTAACCAAAGCTATATTTTTTTGTTGAAATTTGGCATTATTTCCTCCTACCACGAAAGGAACATTTTTATAAAATTTCATTAAATTTGAAGATTGCATGCCTTATCGTGTTGTTATTTGTAAAAGATGTCATGAGAAGTAATCTTTACGTATTATCACATAACTAATATATTGTACTTTTAAATTTTTTGATCTCAATAATGATCATAGAATATATGGATATAGATATATATTTGTCTTTTTTCGTATACTTGGTTTTGAACCAATGTTCGTATAATTTAGAAATTTACTATTGAAAATTATGAAATGCTTTTGTAATTATACATTTATTTATATGTATTTTAACCAACATGGTAATTTTGATTAGTTAATCTCGTAAGTATATAAATATCTAATTAATTGATAAATAATATATAAATATCTAATTATATCATTATATAACATGTTAATTGATTAATGTAAGTAATTAATTAATTGATTAATTACATTTTAACCAACTACTTTAATTCATTAATTAAGAATTTCATCAATAATTTACTTACAAATAATTATATCACATTATTATTATAAACAAATATATATAAATCAATTATACAAATATCTAAATTTTAATTTTTATTAAATTTCTAAATATATATAAATAATTGAATTTTAAATTTTGTTCTTGTTAAATTCTATCAAATTCAATTTCAAATACACAAACAAACAGACCATTAAATTTAGATATGGATAAAATACCACCAACATTAAGAAACATGAATACATGGATTAATTAGCTGTAATGTGGACATTTTGTAGTTGAAGAAAAATTAGCACAATTATCAAAGTTCCAATATTATCAGATTGACATTGTCATTTTCTTTCTTTTTACTTGTTCATGGTCCATTGAACTGTAGATAGAGTGTTGTAAATTAGAAAATATGGATTGGGCTTATTTTAATCTCTCATTTAATGGTATGTTCAGTTAGTACTAGTACTCATTTACACTGAAGCATTGGCCAGTCCATTTTCGTCCTTATAGATACGTTCAATCATTATGTTTTTATAGTTAAATAATAGCTTCTAGTTTGGTGTTTTACCTTATGACAGTGAATTCAAAGATGGATATGCAAATATTCAATTGGACTCTTCATCTGTTGCCCGTATGATTCTTCACCATTCTCTTTTCTTAAATTCTCAACAATAAAAGTACGTACGGACTGACCAAGATTTTCTATACAAATGAAGTTCAAGTCGAAGTTCAACGAAGGAGTCATTTTTTATTTTATTTTTTCGACTCTTCACATCGTTGAGTTGTACTCTAACGTTACGTTTTAATTTTACCACCTTATTTGTTTTTTACTTTAATATTGATTTCTAATCAAAGAAAACTTCAAATCCATCCTAGGAAAAAAATTTCCACTTTAATAATGTAAACATAACAATAACACAAACTTGCGTAATAGAGCGGTAAGATCTCTCGCAATTCGAAGATCGTCAAAATCTGGAACATACGACAAACTTAAAAACTTAAAAAAATTTCCAACCCTAGCAATCAATCTCCCGTCTTCTCGCGTTCCACTTGCATTTTTTTAATGTCAAAATAAAAAATTTAATCACAAATATAAATTTTTAAAATTAAATCTATATCAATAATATAATGTAAATTTTTTTATCAATAATAATATAATATAAATTTGTTAAGTTGTATCTCGACTTGCGTGGTCTACGTGGACGCCAGAGCGCATTCTCGACGATCCCCGACCTTCGCCTCCCGTGGATTTGTCGTATGTTACGCGACGGATGATACTCACGTGTCTTCCAGGTTCTCCGTCATATTTACGCACGTGAGTTTCCCGGACCGCCGCCTCCGTCTGCGTGGCTGCGCCGCCTTCTCAACTCATGTCACCACCAGCGTGGCTGCGCCTCGGCTACTTGGTGGTGTTCAATTTTGACGATGATTTGTTGTGACTTCGAGTGACCAATAAAACACGTGTTACCATATTTTTGGGAACGTTTAATAGTCTACGCTTACTTTGATCCTAATTTTCTGTTTTAAATTATATATAATTAAGATTATACGTTGAGTAATCATTATTATCTTAATTGTGATGTATTCGCAAAGAATCACATTCGAATAAGATTATTACTCGAGTAAATTATTTAAACAAAAAGTCATTACATATGCAACAATTTCATGATTTACTGAAAATCCAATTACCGATAGAGATCATGGAACTCTCTCACAAGAAGATAATACACAATTTCATTGATTATTCACAAAATCCAATGTTTAGTTTAGACTGTAAAAATTAAACTAATTACGTACACAACCTCATGATTCAATCCAAACAAGGTTGTAGTTTATTTTTAACGGTTTAAATGAGAAAAAAAAAAGGAGAAAAGTTAGAATTTGAAGGAGTCAAGATCCTCAACTTTGAAAAAAAAAAAAAAAGGTTAAAGAAGAATCGTCGATAGGTTTTTTTATACGTACGATCCGTTTAAATTCTAACTTAAATTAATAGGATCTGAATTAAAATAAGTTTCACATATAAATGTGATGATAAGTCACATCTAAATTATATTAATAAACAAATAAACAATTCCTTAATTTGTGAAATAGAAGAGACATTTTCTTTTACGGATGTTCCTTCGGATTCTAGTCTAAATTGTCGACTGCAAAGTACTGGAAGCTACGAATCAAATCACCAACAACAATAAACCACTGCATTCATGTACTGATCCACCCACCATTTTCAGATTCTATTTAATCAAACCCACGAAAGGACCAAATCGCCACCTTTCTTTTTCGCATTGCATAAGAGAGAAAAGTGGAACACAGCCGACGGAGTCATGGCCTTTGCTGCTGCCGCCGCCAACACCATCTACTCCTCTTTCCTCCACCCAACCACCAAAATTTTCTCCCAGAACACCCGCTCCCTCTCTCACAGCTTCGCCGCTCCAGCCAGGCGCCTCTCCCCAATGGCCTCCGCGTCCCTGTCCGTCGATCGTCCCACGGTTGGGATCTCCGAGACCTTCGCCAGGCTCAAGAACCAGGGGAAGGTGCGTGCTGTGGTTTCCGTAACTGTTTCGAGCGAGTGGTTTTCCAGTATTCATGTGGGTGGGTGGATTTGGAAGTGGTGGTCTGTGACGCAGTTGACCATCTCGGGCTTGTCGGATTTCCGCGTCCATTCAAGTGGAAAGTTTTGTTATTGGTTTTGGTTTGGATGTATAGATTATATTGCAAAGCATAATGCTAACTTCTGGATCTATCCACGAGCTGTGTCCATTAAGTTGTGATCACATTGAAGCGTCTCTTTGCTCACCGGAAGTTCGGGTCTGGATATAACTTACAGAAAATAATAATGGGTGGATGGAAAACTCGCTATGGCAAACATATAGGAACCTGTATCAAAACAACTAACCATTGTTACTAATTCTAGCTATTTTCTTGTGTTCAAGCCGTCCTTGCTGTAATTGCTAGGATTTTGTGGGTTATCATGCTCCGTTGCTTCATGTTTATAATTGGTGTGGAGATGTTTTTCTAAATCCCTATTCTTCATTCTCTGTATTATTCAGGCTTCAGAGAGGATTTTTCTTCCTCGTTTTGTGTCTTTCATTTTGACATCAGTTCCTTATGATAATGATCATTTTTTAGCTTTTGTCCAATCTTTTAATCATCTTTTCTGGGTTTTCTTACTCGTTGTTCTTGCTTTTTACCATTGCTTTGCATCGTCCTGGTTAGTCTGTTAAGGTAAAGCTCCTATTCATTTAAATGTGTATAATTCGTTGCTCCATGTTCACATTTGCTTAGAGTGCCATCATTAAACAACATTTGTTCTTTCTGTAAAGATCCAGTTTACTGAAAATTTCCCTCTTTCCCCATAAATATGTTTTCCCTATATCTTAGTCGATCCTTTTATAAGCCCGTATATTTATACCCACGAAAATTACTTTTATGTCTAGAATCACTTGTTCACTCTGCCTTTACTGTTCAGTCATTGCTTTCTGAAGCTTTTGTTGAACCCTATAGTTTAATGTGTAGGTTGCATTTATACCATACATTTGTGCGGGTGATCCAGATCTATCAACAACCTCTGAAGCGTTAAAGGTTCTTGATTCTTGTGGATCAGATGTAATTGAACTGGGTTTGCCATACTCTGATCCATTGGCAGATGGTCCAGTTATCCAGGTTCCAGACATGCTACTTTTCTTTCTTTTTGCAAGTAAAAGATGATGTTTTGCATATTCATTTACTTTTTGGCTCTTAGGCTGCTGCTACTAGGGCTCTGGCAAAAGGAACCAATTTTGACAGTGTTATTTCTATGCTAAGGGAGGTAAGATCATTTTGTTTGTATATTCATTGCTTGGCATTTGTTTGTCTCCCTGCCTCTACATTTCTGTTTTTGTGGGTGGGCATGTATTGATCAAGTTAATAATAACCCATAACAATAAAAAATAGTCAATATTACTATTTAACAAAATAAGAAATGCTGATCGTCATGGACATGGACCAACTGATGTGAACTATTGCAATTTAAAACCATTATTAATTGTGCATGGTGTATGAATTTTTTTTAATTACAAAACACAGTTGGTCTTCCACTCTACTTTCAGTGAAGGAGACTTGTGTTTCGATCTTGGCAAAACATTATCATTACAAGAAAAAAACACAGTTGATGTTTAACTTCATCAGAAATGAACGCTCTATTCAGATGATTAAAAATTTGCCAGATTTGGAAAAAATGGAGAAGATAACACATAATTTTCATAATATTATTTATATCAATCCATCTGCCTATTTGATCAATTCAAATTCAAACTTATTTCTGTAAATTGGGCGATGAAAATTGAAAAATGATAAATATATTTTTATGACTTCCTTTCCTTTTTGGCAAAATCACATCTACATTGCAGTCAATGCTTTTCTCTTATCTTGCTTAGGTTATCCCTCAAATTTCCTGCCCTGTTGCATTATTTACGTATTACAACCCAATTCTGAAGCGCGGTACTGAAAAGTTCTTGACCACCATAAGAAATGCTGGCGTACATGGTATGAAATGGGATCATTGTGAAAAACAATATACTTGTTCGAATTTTGTTTCATATTCATGTGTTTATTTGTACATTTGGTCACTATTATCGGGTTATTGTACTCATAGATATCTTTCACGTTGACAGTAGTGGCAACTCTGCCCTGCATAGAGAAAGGGATTGCAGGACCAAGTCCTGCATCCCTTGGGTCTTGAACTTGCAATCTTGGGTGGGGGAACCCTTCCTTACCACCAAGGTACCCACCCAATGAGTAGTATTTGTATATATTTTGGGCATTTATATGTTCGGCTACGGTCCAGACCATTTTCAACCCAGATACAGGTCACTGGTCATTGAACGGTGAATCTCATTGAATGACAATTCTATCATTCTGTTGTTTGAAATTAAAAATAAAATATCAACTGGACTTCAAAAATTATGAAAAGATACTAGCAGTAACAGGAATGTCTGTATCATGGATTTGTGAAAAAAGGAAAAAGAAACTGAAAAAGAAATTTGTAGAATGGTCTGGACCTTCTAGCTCCTTATTAGGATCTATGAACCAAAATTTATGCTTAAACAAGCAACACAGTCACACCTGCACATTTTCTATGCTTTCTTAAATTTTGAAATTTGGGATTCCCTACTTATCGTTACTTGGAATTTTGATTTGTAGTTTTTAGTTAGTGATTTAATGGTTGGTAATTTACTATATATGATTCTTTCAGCATGGAGTGGAGAAACTTTATCTATAGTTATCATTTTGTTTCATGATTTTTTGAAGTAAAGGTAGGGTGATTCTCATTAAAATCAATAAGGATCACCTAATGTTTTGTGGCATGTTATTCTGATGATTGATGATATGTCTTGAATCTTTTGATATTATTAATGTATGTTGTATTGTTGTGCCATATCATGTATTCCTTTGTTTTCTTTTATGTCATGCAAATGCATTATTTTAAATCTTTAAGTATTTACACCTAAACATATGATTTGTTGTAAGGATAAATGATAAGATATCCTCCTTACTAATCTTGTTTTTCAATTTATTACTTTAAACTTTTTCTTACAATATTTGCCCCTTACCATTTCTGTTAGAAAAAGATCCTTCTATCATATTTGAAGTAATTTAAGCTTTACAATAATTTTTTAGACAAAATTACCCTTTAATTACTAAGGGTTTTAATGTTTGCAAATATTCCATAGGATAAGAAATAAGCTTTTTAAAATCAATGGTAAGATAGTCAAATTAAGTCAGAAATTAATGTTTATTTAACAAGGACACATTGTACTTTAATTTACCATGGTTGAGGAAGTTATGTTGTAATAAAAAGAGAATAAGACACTAAAGTGAAAATTACAATTGGTTGAGGAGGTAAACTGTAATTTAACCCTAAGCTGAGATTTGCACCTAAAATATATCACAGAATTTGAATTGTATTGTACTTGTATCCTGTAAGCATATCAATGTTTCCTAGAGTAGGATGGTTGACATATTGCTCAAAAGAATTTTGATGGTTGACCTTTCAATTGGTGCTCAGAATTCCATTTAAACATGGAATTTGATTTCCAATTTGGGGTGTGGGAAGTAGTTCTAATATGGCTAATTTGGTCCACACTCAAGAGAAGTAGTAATAAACTACAAGTTTGTGCACATGAAATACTATAGGATTGAATTTCATTTGAAGGTTTTCAAGTTGCAGCCTTAGGTACAAGATGATGCTGAATCCTTGTTGGCTCTTTTTTTTGTTTGAAATCCTTCTATATTTTATCATGGAACATGATCCCTGGCTTTCTGGAAGTTGCTATGTTGCTAAATGCTGGAAACAGTGAAACCTCTTATTTGCAACCAGATTACAGTGCTCAGTGCACATCAAAATCTATGTGGTGGTCCTTGTAGTTTTTCAACCATTTAGCATCGTTTCTGATGGTCTACTTGAACATGGAAATGAATAATATGTTCCTGTTGCTTGCTCAGGGATCTCTCACCTGTTTTTTTTTTTCTTCCTTATTTGCAATTATACCTTTTAGTAAAGAAAAATTGTTGAAATTGAAAATAATACCATTTAAGCCATGAAGCATCTTTGTTTGCAATCTAAAAGTTATCTGGATGGGTTTTGTAGGCCTTGTGGTACCAGATGTACCTCTGGAGGAGACTGCAATGCTACGGGAAGAAGCTTCCAAAAATAACATCGAACTAGTTAGTTCATTTCTTCCATCTTTGTTGTGTACTTATGTAGAAATCAGATTTATAATGCTCACATATGATTACAATACAATAATTTGGATTTTATACAATTCCTTGAAACCAATGATGATTTAAAAAATCAAAATATCGTGACTTATAATGATAAGAGAACCTGGGCATTGTCTTGTTCTTGCATTAGTGCTGAAAAAAAGCAAAGCAGCATATAAACCATGCGCTTCTTTTTACCATAATTCTAAACCGACCTTTTGTTTCCCAAATGTCTGAGACAAGAGTTTCACATTTACTATAAGTTCTATGCATGTGATGTTGATCCAGTCTTTATTACTTGTTGGTATGTTTGAAAATACTGTATAGTGTTTTAAGTTAATACTAAGAACATTTTTGTTCTATGAAGGTACTTTTGACTACACCTACAACTCCCTCGCACAGAATGAAAGCAATTGTTGAAGCTGCAGAAGGATTCATATACCTTGTAGGTTTGCTTTTTGTGGATTAAGATGCAAAATGATCCGTATGTTTCAAAATTAGAGTTGGCTACCTTTGAATATAATACACATGGCAAAGTGATTCTTGTTTATACATTCTTCTGCCATGTGGACTAACTAATGAAATGTTTTCTAATGCATCTTCATGGTCATGCATGCAATCAGGGTTTCCCTAGAAAGTTATTATTTATTTTGTTTGTGTATATTTGCTACTTTGAAATATGTTTTCCGTTTTGTAAATCATGTCAATAGAAATTTTCTTGTATTGGCAAATTCACACGATTCTCTATTTCATTGTCCTGAAAATTTGCAATGTTTTTGATAATTTACATAGGTGAGCTCTGTTGGGGTTACTGGTGCGCGCTCTTCCATTAGCGGACATGTAGAAACTCTCATACAGGAAGTCAAAGAGGTTTGTGCCCCTTTTATTTTTGTTGAGCTACTTGAGAAAAGATGTGGCTTTCCACATTTTATTTGAAAACAAACTTAACCTTTTGCATCTTTATTCTTCCTCTTGTAACTTCACAAATTTTCTGGTATTCAAGAAACTGGAAAATTTTGAAACAATTGAAGGAATCTAAAGGCTTTGGATTCAAGTCACATGAATAGATAACTTACGTTTTATCTGTGCTGAGTTCTCCTTTATCTATTGTTTTTTCACAACTCTGCACTCTTTTGACCAATGTAGCAACCCTGCTTATCGAAAGTTGTATGTGCTAAATTAGCAGTTTTTGTATCGTCAAATCAGTGGGAATGATTTGAGCCGTACAAACTATAAAGGAAAACTTCTTTGTACAGTTTGCTTTGGCTAATCGATCAAAGTGGGTAGCTCCAATAAATCCCATAGATCATAGAACAAATAGGACGCTTTTTTGTGCTAGCATATGATGTATTGGTGGCTGCTTTTTAACTTGAGATCTGTTATGGTATTCATCAGAAATAATGCATTTTTCGTTGCCTTCAGGAAACAAGTAAACCTGTTGCTGTTGGCTTCGGCATCTCAAAACCAGAGCATGCCAAACAGGTAGCTAACAATGCAGTGAATGATTTTTTTGATGAATTAATTATCAAACATATCAATACTGACTCCTTTTTTCTCGTAATGATTTAGATAGCAGGATGGGGAGCTGATGGCGTGATTGTGGGTAGTGCAGCTGTTAAGATATTGGGAGAAGCAAAGTCTCCTGAAGAAGGCTTAAAAGAACTAGAAACCTTTACAAAGTCCCTCAAGGCTGCTCTGCCATGAATATCATAACAGATATCAGATTCAAAAAAAAGCTTCCGACCAATTTCAGGAGTGAAGTCTGCTCCCATCGCCAAATTTCTTACTAGTTATCAAAACGAGACAAGATGACATTTCTTGTTCTTGTGCATTTTTCCTATAATAAAAGAGCGTCATTGAGAAGCATGATTCTCTCCAAGTCTCTACCTCGATATTTATTCATTCTTTTCCCGTAGTGCTTGTTGCAAGTTCATTTATTGGCAAAAAATGGTCCTTCCACTTTTATCGCATGTGCTTGTGACAATTTGAAAAATTTGTTATGGAGGAGATAAGTTGATCTTGGGACGGCAAACCCAATGGATAGCTGCATATTCTGGGACGGCAAATATTTCCAAGAGCAGTACATTTATTCTCTTCTTCTTACCACCTCAAACGCAATGGAATGCTCCAAAACATGACGGGAAAAGAGATTTTGGTGACGAAGAGAATGAGAACCAACAAATGCTGAAAGGGATTAACAAATACAAGTGTCTTTATATGTAGAAGTTATGTAACATGGATTAATATAAGTAACGTGAGATTAAATCCACAGGTAATATCTAATCTCATTTGGGATAATCCAATTATCACACACTCCTAACACTCTCTCTAAAGCTGAGCATTTGAGATTTTAAACTTTACAACAAATTCAATAACTTAACAAACATAAATATAGTTGAAAGTGATGGATATATAAGGAAACATAAAAACTAGTTATAACAATATTAGTAGTAAAAAACAGTAATAGTTACTGTAATAGAAGTGGTAACAGCAAATATAATTTAAAGGTAAGTTTAAGAAAGATTATTCGTTGGATAGTAGTAAACTAATCATTAAATAATATAATCCAAGGTGTTAAAGCATTTAAACAAATGTAGTCAATCTTTAAGAAGTAAAGATACTTAAATATATGCAGTCAAACAGCAGCCATCCCAAACACATGGACAAGGCTGGACAATCGTTTCATTAAATGATTAGAACAAGAAAATAAGAACGTTGTCGACTTCTCCAATTGACCCCCAAAAAAATATGCATCTTGAGGAATGAAAATATCAAATTTGTTTCTTCCGGGAAGGAACAAAATGCAAAATCGATCACGGACGGCAGAAAGCTGTCGCTGTTCGATCGGTTATCCATACTTAAAAATGAAGATTCATAGAATGTTATCTTTAAAATTAAAAGATTTTTTTTTTTATAATTATATTCACCTAAATATATTTTATAATTTAAATTATTAGACTATAAGATATGATCATATGTAAAAAAAAATTAGTAAAAATGAGATGCGTATGATTATCAAGTAAATGAGTAAGAATTCTGGAAAGGCAGATATTATAAAGGCATCATTTTCATATCGAGTAGGTATATATTTATCTTGAAGATCACCTTAATTAAGTACGTGCTTTCTAGTATATCGATTCATATGCTGGGTGTGTATGATATTTCAAATGAAACTTAAGATTTGCTTAGGAAAAAGTTGCCAAGTTTGCTAAGCGGGATGGGGGTAGAGGTGACGTCAATCTCTGGTCCAACTGGCGTGCTTGACCAAGGCCCTATATCTGATTATATATGCAGATTCCAGAGAGTGAAGAAAATCTAATAGTGGCAGGCAGACATTTTGAGAGAGATATTGATTGGGAAGTTGGATTTCCTCGCAAATCCTAGTCTAACTCGTGTCTGAGATTGGCTCCAAACTAAATGATAATTTAAATGCAAGCAATTTCTTAAGGTAGTTAGGAAGGTGTTCATGTATTGAAAAATGTTATAAAAAAATAGAAAAGAAAATGATAAAAATTAACGAAAAATTAATAAAAAATCAAAGTATTTGTATATAGAACGGAAAATGATAGAATTTAAAATATATGTGTTTGTATATAAAATAAAAAATGATGAAATTTGAAATACATTTATTTGTGTACAAAATAAAAAATTATAAAATGTAATATATATATATTTATTTACAAAATAAAAATATTAAAATTAATAAATTAAATATTTTTTATATTTATTTGTAAAATAAAAAATAACAAAATTTATCATAGATAATATAAGATAAAGTCATTTGTAATAATAATTACAATATAAAATATATTTCATACATCGATATCTTTCATAATATTAATTCTTATCTATTAATGATATAAATAATTTTTATATCAAAATGATATGTTAATATATTCTATGATAATTTATATTTTTTTTTCTTTTATTTTCCATCAATTTTAAAGATTAAAAGGTCAAAAAATAAAAGAAAAAATTTCTTATATATCAAGTGAAAATAGTATAAAATGATGAAAACTCATTTAATACATAAATATCTAAAAAAAAAAAAAATTATTATTATTTTTTTCTGACATTTTCTAAATACACAAACATTCTCTAGATATGGACAACTAATGGGAACGTTGGATGTTGACATATAATCATATTTCCTTTGAGACATCTTTTCTTTTTTGAGACTCCTCCATGATGTTGAATATTTAACAATATTTCAAATGCTTCCATTACACAAACCAGTGCTGATTCTGCTAATCATTTATAGCTAATAACGTGTGGTTTTTTGCAAGTTTAATTTGTTGCAACAAGAGTTTTGTATCCAAAATCAAAAAGAACGGAAGGCCTTTGTCTACGAAGAGCTGCAAATCAAAACATAAATGTCGGAATTTCTCTGTGGCTAAGCACTTCTTTGGGAGTATTATTAAAAAAGAAGATGTGATATCCTCCATGACAATAAAGAGACTTGCTTTGGGTGAGCCATGGGGATTTTTCAGCTTTCTTTTGATGTGGAGACGTAAAAATTTTTTGATTGTGAGGAGATGAGATGGATTAAGTTGATCTGTACGATAAGCCTAGGTTTCACCTTTTAAATAAAAATTTAAAAATGGAGACATTAAAACCACACGTTATTAGCTATTCGTTTCTTTAACTTATAATAGTGCTGGGTAAAGTAGTGCTTTCCTTCGTATGCAGTCGTCAAAGGGCAAAAGAGGACACTTACAAAACTCTTATCTATCTTCTATTATATTTAGCTAAATTATTGAACCGATATCTGATAAAAAAAATCATATATAGTCTCATCTAGAAAAATAATTTAGAAGTGATTTTTCGAAATAAAGATAAATAATTTAGAGAAAATAATTAAAAATTATTATGCTACGGTAACTTCATTATTTATCGGTAATTTTCTCTTTTCCTATTTACAAAACAATGAAGCTTACAATTCAAAAATAAAACAAAAAAGAAAGGGAAAATAGTGAAAGTCACTGTACAGATTAAGCTATTAGATTATCGTTAAATATTTATTTCAATCAGACACGATTGATTATTAATCTTTGATCTAAAGGTTTAAAAAGTTACAAATTTTTGTAATGAAAATATCTTAATGAAATAAATTAAATTAATTTGAAATTCAACACGTCGTGCATTAGATTATGCATCAGATCGGCTAACTACATAATTAAACCAACCGTGGCTAATGTAGTGGGATTTTCCTGATCTTATAAGTTATACGAGGAAAGAAACTTTTAGATTTGAATCCAGAAAAATATTGTCATTATTGGAAAATAATATATAATTAAATAATAATAATATGGAAGATAGATTTTAAAAATATTTTTTTATGACGCATTTAAAAGGTTTTACGTTGGTAACGACACTTTTTTCTGTGTTTGAGACCACCAACGCAGCACACCCACAATAAATTAACAAAATCGCGCTGCCAAACACTCCTTTCCTTCTCCGTGACCAAGGGAGGGAGAGAGAGAGAGAGAGATAGAGATAGAGATAGAGAGAGAGAGATGGAGGGGGTGTTCTCCATGGAGGACATGCCAGATTCCTTCTGGCCATCGTCATCGTCGACAACACCGCCGAAGGATCAGAAGGCAATGATTCGGAACGCGTCGGAGTGGGCTTTGGAGAAGTTCATCCAGGAGGCTCCGATCCCCAGACCGAAGGATCGGAGGGATGACGAGGTTGTCGAGGCCAACGGACCTCACACTACGGCGGTCCCTCCTCCCATGACGACGAAGGCGACCACGACGCCGATCACATCGGTGACTGGTGGTGGCGGACAGAATGTTTCTGACCCGGTGTTACTCAAGCAGCAGCTAGATCTCGCTTGTGCTGCCACCGCTGCCGCTCTTTACCAGGTATCTGATTCCCCCTTTTCTGGTTTTTTCTTAGCAATTTTTGTTGGTCTGTGTAAATTTTTGAGGATTTTTTTAATCTTCTGGTCATTGATGGTTTTTGCTTGGATTGCTGGAGTTCCATCTTTCTATATTGTTATGCTGGGGACTTCGGTTCGTTCATTTGCAGAGGCATATGGTGGATTATACTTTTTTATGGGTTCTTCTCCTCTACATTTTTTATGCTCTATTTTTGTTCTGATAGAATGGCCCTACTTCCCCAACAACAGGCTTGACGTGGTAGCGTCAACCCTTTTAACGATTGAAGCTGGCCATTCCAAACTTGTCCGTACACCGACAGAAATTTGGCAGCCAATCCAGGCCTCGTTGAGAGTTGCTTGGAAAAATTCTGTTGTCCACTCCACTTGCTGCTTGGTTCTGATCATCGAGTGGGTTTTACCGATTTCCTTTCTTCCCTCTGGATTCATGAATTTGCTTAGATTCTTGTTTCCACATCATAGCTTTTTTTTTTTGCGAAGAGGATAAGGAACAAACTATTGCATGTTTGAATCTCGTATCATTTGTTTTTATATTTTGCCACATACGGAAGATTCTATTCTCATTCTGGCTTAACACGATAGCATGAAACAGCTCAACTTGACAGTTTGATGGATAAAAGTACATGTGGAAATGATTTTCTTTGAGGTTTTGCCGGATTTTTATGCTCCAATAGTATGACATGCATTTTTCTTGTCATAATAAAGGCTAATTAACGTGGAAGCATGACTCGGCTTCTGAATTGTTAAGATTTGGTGGATTGGGTCTGCTAAATTACAAGGACACCTAGTTGGATAAATTCTGAAAATTGTTGCAGTTTGAGACGTCATCTCGGTGAGAGATTCCGTACAGTCACAGTCCTAACAGTATAAAGGAAATGATGGAAGTTACATAGAAGAAACTTGAAATGCTTAAAGTGTCATTGAAGGTCCTTTCCTGTTAAAAACATGTGTGATTTGCTTTCTCCTGCTATGTAAGGCATTGACTGAATTTTGATCGGAAATAAGCTGTTGAATGTTTGCTGAGAAATATTATAACATCTCCATCTAAAAATTATGATGTTAGTCATGATTTCAGAGATAATATCATCACCCACTATTTCAGAATCAAAATTTTAATACATTGAGTGACTGATCATTGAAATCTTTAACTTGGAGAAGGGAAGCAGTTGATGACCCAGAAGAGGGAGGAAGGCATAGTTACTAGGTCAGTCTTGTTGATTTTTTGGTATTATCAAGCTTAAAATTAATATTGCAGAATAAAATAATATGGTTGTACTACAGTTTTTTTGCAAAGAGGAGTTATTACCTTGTTTATTTGTCCATTGGGTATAAGAAAGATGGATCTATGCCAAGAGGCCTGGTTGAGCAATCTATTTATTGATTTTTGTCCAGTCTTTTTACTTGTCTCTTGTGCTATGCAAGTTGATTTTCTATTTTTTCTTCTTTCATTTGTCATTAGATGTTTCAGGCTTACAAACGTAAAGGACCTGAAACAAAGTAACGAATGTTATAAAAAAGTAAATCCAAGTCAATATTTTTTCCCTCATCTGATCTACCAGTACTAAATGCACACTGTAGTGTAGGTGGCGTAGTATAACTCTAGCAGCAATTACCTTTCTTCATTTACCTCATTTTCTCTTCATTTGTTAACCTTTAATCATCCTTCATTTGCACCAGGCTTCTATTCCATGATTGATGATACAGAATTTATATTGACTGATTATGAGACGTGGTGGATTTGAAGCAAGTTTTCTCAAGATTGATGCATGAGATATTTATATTCTTGATGGGTTCTTGCTATCAAAGGACTGAGGACTGGTGGTTGCCAATATCGGCCCCAATTTACAAGAAAGGGATGAAGTTGAACTCTGTTGGCCACTTGCTATATTGGTGGCTGATGAACTTTGTAAATGGAGTTTATTTAAATTACAGACACCCATTTCAATTGTCCTAAACTTGAGTTGGTTTCTTATGTCAAGTTAGAAAATGGTTGATGAAATTACATCATTTGGTCCTTTAGTGAGGTCTTGGAAGGGTAAGGTTATTGCCACAATGAATTGTGGACAGTTTTGGGTTATGCTTAAAGATAATCATGATTTTATAGGTCATGATTCATGGAAATATCATACATTATTTACCTTATCATTGTTGTAACATGTAACTTGCGTCAAAGCCTAAAATATTAACTCTCCCTCACACATGATCTTAATTCTTTTCAAACATGCTTGCAGACAATTGGTACAAATGTTCAAGATTCCTCTCCTCCAGTTGAAACCATATCACAAGATTCAAATAACTCAGAAACCAGATCTCAAGCTCCTCTTAATGGTATTCTTTGATTTATTTCCAGCCACTTTTAGGAAGTTAACTTTTCATTTTTTTTTTTTTTACTTTTTCTCCATACAATAAACAAATATTGTTTTCCTGACTATTGTCAGGTTATCTCTTGCCCCGTTGCTTTTGAAGCCACCTGGTTACCTACTAATAACCTAGAAAATCAATTATTTATAATAATGTTGCTGTCCTTCCATCTTGATTGCATGGATGAAAATCTATGGGACTTGTAAAAATCGGCATTTAAAGTATATGCGTTACAAGTACTGCCTTGAGTGTTTGTGTTTGTGATGAACCAAGGATTATCACCTTTTATTTTTGCAACATATTGTCATGATTTCCTTAAATGGGATTTTCTTTTGAAAAAGGAATTAAGATCATCTCATTAATCAATAAGGATTACCTGCAAGGATTGCAATTACAAAAGAAAGCTAGAAACATGAAAATGAACTTCATTGCAATACCTGGTTATGATACAAGAATCCTTCCCCCATTTTTTTTGAATGTGGTTGTTACATTTCATTCCATAAAAAATGCAGATAAAGATAGATTGTCTTCTGTCTCCAGACTTAGGATGTTAATTGCCGTTTTATTTATTCAAATGTTCTTTTAGTCACCAGTCACTCCATTGCAAAATGTCTTGCTGTGCTGATGATATTTGCTTTTACTCAATGTAGATGCTTCATGCCTTCATCTGATATTTTAACTATAGCAGTGATTGCAATAATTTCTCGTTGAAATTATTCAAAATAGTTCATGTCACTAGTTGGAGCTTTGATTTGGTCTAAACCTTTTATTTTTCTCAACATTTCCCTTCATGTGCCTTGTTGAAGTTTATGTTTCCTTCTTCTGCAACATCATTTCCATTCGTGATTTATTTATGATTATTGAATGTGCCATACCTTTCTGTGTGATATGCCAAATCATGATTATATCATATAAATTACATTCACCATTATAAACTCAATGCATGATAATGCCATCAAATCAGGAGCAAAACCTGCATCAGCCAATTTGCAAAATTCTGCCAGCCAACTAAGACCCGCCACTAGTGGATCATCAAAGGAGCAATCTGATGATGATGAGGTAGAAGGAGAAGCAGAAACTGCTGAAAACATGGATTCTGCTGATGCAAAAAGGATCAGAAGGTAACGCCACTTCTATCATCCAGTATCCCAGTGGCATTGCATGTATTTTTCATTGTCTTTTGTTTATAGTGATTGTGACCCAAGTTTTGTTTCCACCAAAAATATCATGATGAATCGAAATTAATTTGTGTTTCCATCTAAGTCTTTTTTGGCTTTGTTTAATTCCTGTGAAAGAGTTAATATTTGAGGTGTATTGTAAATGGATCTCACCTGTATAAACTTGTACTTATTAAGCTATTGTGTAATGGAATGATACTTTTCCCCTCTTCTCCACTAATCCTTTTAATCTAGCCCTAATCACTCCACAAACCACAATTTGCACTTGGTATTAGAGCACAAGAGAATTTATTGGAATCCTTGCCTTAAAGAACCACTCCCTTGGATCGAAGACTCTGTGAACCTTGAACAGGAATCTACATGAACTGCTTCGTCGTAGCTTTGTTCGTCAAGTCACTACAAGTGTGGTGTTGGGGAATGGCCCCTGAGTTGTTGTGGATGTTGGACTAGAGGTTGCCATTTGACCTGTAGTTTGCCCCACTGAAGTTGCTGCAAGTGTAGTGGTAGAGTGTGGCTTCCGAGTGGCCACACCTGCCATCCTAAGGTGATTCACCCAAGTTGTCCATTTCTGCCTACCATACTCGTTTGGGGTCGCCATCTGTCTTGAGTTACAATTATCACTAGTAGACTTTTGTTGTCCCGTGTTAAGATCGCTGGCAATCTTCCATCATTGGCAGACTTGTCTTGTGTTGAGATTGTCAGTAGTCATCGATAGACTTCTGTTTTTACCAGTAGTCTTTCATTTTTCTACTATCTTTAGTGTGTTGCTTCAGGGACCTACTATGACTACGCGTATAATGGCAAATGGTTTGTCCAACAAACTTGTAGTGACAAGCATTAAACTTAATGAACAAAACTATCATCTATGAGCACTTGTGTTTGAAGCATTTGTGATCTCGTAACTCAAAGATCATCTTTTTGGAAATCCACTAGATGACAAATTAGCTAGCTATGTAGCTTGGAGAGCATCCGATGTAGCCCATGTCTCTTTAATAGTGTAAAAGAGCATATCGTGCGAAGCTTTGCACGAGTTCATCCTACACATCATATTTGGGAGAATCTTTGAGCCACCTATGGAAATGAACAAAACATCTCTCAGGTATGCAAAGTCTATGAGACTCTCTTCACTCACAAACAAGGAGATGAGACTGTTCACACCTTCTTCAGTTAGCTCAAAGGTCTTCTAGATGAGTTGGATATATATCAGCCCCCAACTCCTGATGTTCCCACATAGTGGTGTTATCGTGAGGAACTTGGAGTTGCACTATTTCTTGCTGGCCTCTGTCTTAAACTTTCTGCATAAGTTCGTAGTTAGATTCTTGTTGCAGATACGTTGTCATCCCTTCAAGCAACCTTTAATAAAGTTTTGCAGGTAGTTACGACTTCAGAGTCTATCACCTCTACTAGCTCTCAAGAAGCTTCTGCTATTGCTATTATTTCAAGTGGACGAGGTTCATTAGGGTGCAATAGAAAATAATCAGGAGGACATGGTCCTATTCAATGTGGCAGGAAAAATCATTTTTTAGATTGGTGTTGGGATAAGCTTAGACGTCTAACTGCTCCAACTGCCTTCACCAATGTTGTGACAACTCAACCTTCCTTTGATATTGTTAATGAGTCAAATTCAGGTATTGTCATCCAGATGTCTCAAGTAGATTTTGACGAATTGATGATCTATAGGGTGCAACAACAAAATGAGGTAGTGATCAATCATATTATCTAGTCTAGTAATCCTACGTTACCCACTTCCACCTTTAATGTTGCTTGGATAATCGATTCTAGAGCATCTAACCATATTGCAGGAGATACTAGCCTTTTTACAAAACTATTTGAGATCCCTAGTATAGATTTTGTGGCATTGGTTGATGGGCATAGGTGTTCTATCACTAGTGAGGGCACCACTCCCATCAACCACAATATGACCATTGATCGTGTGTTTATTGTTTCTGAATTTCCTATCAACTTATTATCAATCAGTAAGATAACAAAATAACTTCATTGCTGTGTAACCTTCTTTTCCTTTTATTGTATTTTTTAGGATCTATAGATGGAGAGGAGAATTGGTATGGACCATGAGCAAGGATGTGATGTCTACATTCTTGTTAAGGATATTCTAAAAGGTTTTGTAGTTGTGGTGTCTTCTGGTGATTTGTCTCTCCTATGGCATCATCGCGTTAGACACTTATCTCATTAAAAACTCCAAAAGGTGTTGCCTTGGGTATCTCTTAAGTCTTTTTAGTGTTAGTCTTGTATCTTAGGTAAGCACTCTCGTGCTACCTATCCTTGTCATGAATTAGCATTGACTTGCATACCTTTTGATATTGTTCATTGTGATGTTTGGGGATCCTCTCAAGTCATGTTTGTTTTTGATTTCTGTTACTATATGGTGTTAATGATTTTTCTCATGCATCCTAGTTGTACCTCTTGAAGGATCGTTACTCTATAGTTGATGTTATCAAAATATTCTTTAATGAAATAAAAACTCAATTTGTTGTCACTCCTAAAATTTTTCATATTGATAATGCACTTGAGTTCACCCAATCTACTATTTCCTCTTTTTGTGCTGATCATGGTATACTTCATCAGACAACATGTGCACATACCTCTCAACAAAATTGTGTGGCTAAGCATAAACATCGATATATTTTAGATGTTGCATACACTCTTCTTGTTGAGATGAACGTGCTCAAGTACCTTTGGTTTGATGTTGTATCTACGACTAACTTTTTGATCAACCATATGTCCTTTACACTTTTAAGGGGAGTTATTCCCTTGAGGAGACTATTTTCTGATAAGGAGTTGTTTTCTCTTCCTCCTAAGATGTTTGGGTATATTGCTTTTGTTAAAAACTTGTCTCCTAGTTTTGATAAACTATCTCATCATTCTATCAAAAGAGATATCAGTGTTACCACCCTCCTATACGTTGATATCACACCTTTACTAATGTTATTTTTCAAGAAGATGTCCCTTGTCTTTTCATCCACTCATGATTCTACTACACCTCCCTTTTCTTCTCTTGACTAGCTTGAAATGGTTGATACTCCTTGCATTTCACCAATAGTGCTACAGCCAACACCTACCTCAATTGAACATATTCCAAATGCTCAAAAGGATATAAATCGACTAGCTTCTTTGTAGGTGTATCAAAGATGATGTGTTCGTTAGACTCCATCAACACTCATGGACCTTACATCAGTTCTCCCTCCATTTGCAGATCAATCATTTCTTGACATACTTATTGCCCAAAAAAAGGTACCTGTGCCTGCATTGCTCACCCTATTACCAATTTTGTAAACCTTAATCCTATATCACTTGTGCCTATCTATGAATTGATTCCAAAGCATTATAGGGAAGCACTTACTCTTTTAGCCTAGAAGTGTGCCATAGATGTGGAAATGCAAGCCTTATGTGATAGGGGTACATGAGAATTGGTCAGTAAACCTTAGGAAGCACCTATTGTTAGCTATAAATAGGTCTTTGCAAATAAATACAAATCAAATGGCTCCTTTGATCGTCATAAAGTTAGACTTGTTGCTCAAAGATTCACACAGATAGAATGCATTGATTATTAGGAAACTTTTGCTCCTGTTGCATGCCTTAACTCTATTAGGATCATTCTATCAATTGCAATCACCTGATCATGGTCTCTCTCTTAACTTGATATGAGAATGTCTTCGTGGAGCAACCTCTTGGGTATGTTGCTCAAGGTTAAGATGGACACAAGGTTTGTCAACTACGCAAATCTCTCTATAGCCTAAAGTAAAGTCCATGAGCAGCTTGGTTCTCTAAACTTAGCTCGATTATGTTGACTTAGGTTCAAAAAATGTGTAGTAGAGAACTTCATTTTTATTCGGTAGAGGTCATCTGGAATCATTATTCTAGTAGTTTATATTGATATACTTTTTACAAGTGATGATATTGAAGGTATAACATCTATCAAGGCTTTCCTTGCGAAGAACTTCTCTCTCCAAGATATAGGTCAACCTCAGTATTTTCTTGGGATTGAATTTGCCTACACCAAAGGAAAATTGGTTTTATGCCAATGATAGTATACTCTCAATCTCCTCAAGGAAATTGGTATGCTTGGGTGCAAGTCAAACAAGCTCCTATAGAGAGAAATCCTCCGTTTTGGGATGATACTATTGAGCTTAGTAGCTATCGTCAGTTGATCGAAATATTAATTTATCTTATGATTACCAGGTTAAATATTTCATTCTCTATGAGACTACTAAGTCAATTTATGTAGAAGCCGTGATTAGTCCATTGGAGAGGTGCCTTGCATGTTTTTGCTTATCTCAAAAATAACCTAGAAAAGGGATTAATTTACTCCAACAATCAACACTTAAATGTATTGACTTATTCAGATGCTAGTTATGTTGGAGATAAAGTGGATAGAAAATTTACATCAAGGTATTGCACCTACTTTGGAGGAAATTTTGCCACCTAATGTAGCAAGAAACAAAATTTTGTATCCACCTCTAATTGTGAATTTGAACATAGAGGCATGCAAAATACAAGGCAGGAAATTATATGAATACACAATTTCTTGAGAGAATTGGGAGTGAAGGCCCTTACACCAATACCTATGTATAGTGACAATCAAGTTGCAATCTATATTACTAATAATGAAACGTTCTACGAAAGGACCAAACATATTGAAGTGGATTGTCATTATGTTCAACAACTCCTATTGGATGAGATCATTTTCACCTCCTTTATTCCATCTTCTCAACAAGTTATTTTTACCAAGGCACTTGCTATTAGTACTTTTACTCATTTATGTACCAAGCTAGGAATGTATAATTCCCATTCTCCAGCTTTAGGGGGAATGTGAAAGAGTTAATATTTGAGGTGTATTGTAAATGGATACCTGTATAAATTTGTACTTATTAAGCTGTTTTGTAATGGAATGATACTTTTCCCTGCTTCTCCACTAATCCTTCTAATCTAACCCTAATCTCTTCACAAACCACAATTTGCACAATTCCTTCTGACGGTAGTGGCATGCCAGTTTGTTTTGTTCCTAGCATTTATTTCTAGGTTGCTGCTTACCAATTTTTCCCATTGGAACTTCATTGTCAATTTGTAGGATGGCTCTTTGTGTATTTGTTGCTCCTTTGTTCTAAAGTTTATTAATATGATTGTCTTCAACCTTAGAATTATAGCATATTTAGCTAGAGAACTTTTAAAGGTCATTATATACATTGTGTCAATAAAACTTCTAAATATTCCTGTTGTGCTATTAGGAGTTCTATTAGGTAAATGAATATACACTTACCTTAGGTTATTAGATAACTATATGCATGTGTAATCCAACAGTGACCAACAACAATCAAATCCAGTCATTTTCTCTCTAACATAGTTAGATTTACTTAGAACAAAATTGGTGAGTTAGGGTCATTCGCTTCAACGTCCAACTCTTAAAACTAATTCTATGGATTGTCCATGGTACATTTATGATCTGTCAAGTTCAAAGACCAAAGCCATGTTTTGTGGGCAAGATCCAATCAAATCATCATTGGAGCACATTGAAAACTTCAACATATTACTACTACCTCCTTAACATCAAATAATCATGTCATAAGGATTGACTAGTAGATGATTGTGCCACGGTCTCCTAACTTGCTAATAGTTGGAATAACAAATTGCTTGTGGTGTAATGATGTCCTGCAAAAACTATGAAACTTGTTTAGAAGTGGACATAAGGATATGTGAAGAATGTCTCCTCCATTACAACACACACACACGGTGTAATTATCAGCGGTCTGCAATTCCAGATTGAATCGGATTAGCAAAATATTGCCAATCTGGATTGGAAATTCATATGGTTGATATGATACTGGTCTGTACTTTGGCCAGTACAGTGTTTTGGCTGATTTTGGGTCAGATTGTGACCTGGATTGGCAGATCGACTGAACCAATGCATTTTTATAACATGCGTTGGTGTGGATCATGCAATCCACATTTGTTTCATACGAGATGTGTGTATTCTGTGAGGTGAGCTGCTGGAATCCTTCGTTTCTTCCCCTCCTAACACAAATCTCCATAGATCTAATGAAGATGAGCTTGACCTTGCCTAGATCTATTAATTGAAGGTGGTTTCCACTAAGAAATCCACATTTATCTCATCTATAACTTTACGTTGAGGTGATTTCTCATCTCCTTCTCTTTTCTTGTACTTATAAGTTAGATCTTACTTATTTATGTTTAGATATTTATATAATTTCTTTGTAATTTTTGAATTTTGTGTGATTTTATAGCCCATCTACCGTTTCTTGTAGGTATTTCAGTTGGATAAAAGTGAAGTTATTTCTTGTCAAAAAGTTGTCTATGGAACAATTCTAACCATTTTTGGAATCCTAAATTGTGACGGTAACTACAAAAAATTCCAAAAATATGAATTGGGTCATTTTATCCACAGACATTGAAATCGGTTACAAGTTTCGTTGTGCTGATTTATGTGCAGCTGAATAAATAGTGGACCAGAAGATAGTTCATGGATGATAAGGGAATGGGGCCAAGCACCAGCCTCCTCCATATGACGAACTTTACCACATGCTAGTATCCTTTGAACTATTAGTATCCAGCCCATTTATTGGGAAACTATGGTAGAGCTCCAATTGCACAAATGCACCTAGCAAGAGGGAATTCAACCCTTCAAACTGCTAAGTGGAAAATACTCATCCGTATGGATGATAATATGTTTAAGAAACTTATATGAGAGTTGTAAGGTGCATGTATAGAAAATCCCTTTTGAAACAAATTAGCCAAATGTGCAAACTAACAACAACAAATAACAACAATCTGAGTTAGAATCTTATTACGTGAGTTTGGTTACATAAATCTTTTTTTTTATGTATTTCTATTTCTATTGCTAAGTATGCAGGTTGAAATTCTAAAATTTGTTACATTCGGTAAGCAAATATATATTCATATAATGTAAACACACATTTTGAAACTAAAATTGCAAGTTTGAAAATTGAGATGTTTAAGTATGCCATTCAGGATGCTTTCAAATCGAGAATCAGCAAGGCGTTCCAGAAGAAGAAAGCAAGCACATCTGAGCGAGCTTGAGGCACAGGTTTGATTCCAAATATTCATCTACCATTAGTTGCTACATTTTCTATTTATTCCCTTTGAGATTTCTGTCCATATTGATCAGGTTTCTCAACTGAGAGTTGAAAATTCTTCATTACTGAAACGCCTTACAGAGATAAACCAGAAGTTTAATGAGGCAGCTGTCAATAGCAGAATTCTGAAAGCAGATGTAGAAACTATGAGGGCAAAGGTCAGTGATGTCATCAAGCTAAATTTTGCTTCTACCTTGTAAGTATAAGCTAACTATGAGGGCATCGATCGATGATTGTTGTTGAATCTCATAAGTTTTTTGACAAAAAAAAACATAAAATAATTAAATATTTGAATGGAATCCAACAGTTATTGTCACATTTTGAAAATTCAAAAAATAACAATTGCCATAATATTAAGAAGGAAAATCACATTAAAATTAAAAGGAATGTGAAAAGCTAGGTGTGACAGTTATATTCTGGACTTAAGGTCAAATTATAAGCGAAACTGAAATGGGTAACAATGAACTATGTAACTAAATTCGCAAGGGAAGGATTCCGCACAAAAATGTTTATTTTGTTAACTTCAACTGCATTGATAACTTGCAGAACAAATTTGATGGTATTACATGCATTGAGAGATTTCAATCCTAATAGGTAAAAGTTAGAACACCATATTTCATATGGTGCTGTAATCTCTATCAAAAAAAATTTTGCATTTCATTTTATTGTTACGTAACGATGACTGCTCATGGGTACAAAATCATCCGAAAATATAGACTTCACTGTTTCTAAATGCAACTGCAAGAAACACACTGTTCTGTGATTGTTTTTCTGTTTGATTAACAAACAGTGATAAGGTGGTGAGCTGACACGGCAATAAGATTGTTTCATTGTGACCTTGTGGCAGTTGAATGTTTAAACTTTAAATCACGGGAAACATTTTTTCCACATATGATAGGTAAGATTTTTGTTGTTGTTGTATGAAGGCAAGACTGTACAATTAAACCTTTTTCGGACCCTGTATTGGTGGAAGTTTTGTTCATTGATTTATCTTGTGTTGATGCACTACTGCTTCTTTTCTTTGACCAGGTTAAAATGGCTGAAGATACAGTGAAAAGGGTGACAGGTTTAAATCACATGTTCCCAAACGTGTCCAATTTATCGACCATTGGCATGCCTTTCTCCGGGAATCCATCTGATGGTGCAAATACTAACGCAGCCCTTCCAGTACAAGAAGAATCGTACCAGTTCCTCCAAAGCCTTCTAGATATGACTCCTGATACCTCCCAGGGCACCGATGCTCTGGCTGCCGCAGGAGTAAGGAAGGTGGATGGTACTGCATCGATGCAACGCATCGCAAGCTTGGAGCACCTTCAGAAAGTAATTCGACATGGGCCAGATTTGAGTGGAGCACATTGGGATTCTTCTCATTGTGATCAGGATGTCCCTGGCATCAGTAAATAGAATCATGCAGGACAAAGCAAAATCATCCTTTTTGTTTTCCTCTCACGTGGAGGATACGAAAAACTGTTCTGGGACGTTTTGTTCGAACTGCTTCATATTTGACTTATGTTAATTTAACGAACACATCTTCCTCTGGAGGATAAATAAATGAGGTTGCTCAGAAATTTTCTTCATCTCGTCTAGAATACGGATTGTTTGAGCTATGTGGATGCGATGTAGTGAACAACATTGATGAAAAATGCTGAAAGAATGCATGATCAATTGTTCGGTTTCATTTATACATGCATGCATAGATGATGGTAGACGGTGAGCAAGTGGTTCAAAATACCGATAAAAATAATACCAGTTATTTAACTCTGACAATCAAATCAGATACAGAAATATTAAATATAAGATATGACATACGGGCACCCAAGCATATTATAAAGCAAAAGTAGAAAATCATCTTGTGTGGAATGGCTGCTCTAAAGAATTTATAGATGGGCTTCCACATACTGTGACTATTTATTTGTTTACCATTCGGCTTGAAATTTTTTATTTTCTGTTCATTCGTCCTAATACAATTAATCATATAATATTCATCAGCATAAAACAAAAAAACTTTATGATTATAAGAAATGCTGCTATCGTCAAGTTTAGATCTTTCATCGTTCTTTTTCTGTACCAAATCCAACCATTTTCTTAATCGATGACCATAACAATAACACCTCATGTCTCCTGAATCTGTCGGCACAGGGGACAAGATGTTCCTCCTGGGAATAGTCGTTGTGGGAACTGCAAGATATGAGGACGAAGAAAGGGAGGAATTACAACCAAAGCTGACAGAAGGCAATAACGATGTCAACAACAGGCGTTTGGCGGAGACAAACATGGCAAAGTCCCTTGGTTAGTGTAGCCAAAAACATCGCCATCACGAGCTCTTCATGGAATTTTATCAGCTGAAGTTTCAGGGTTGAATTGCTGTTTCCTTCCATGGAAATGAATGGTTCAGATTTATGATGCCCATTCGTGAAAGAGAGACTTGAAGGATTCAAGGAGACCAGACCAATCTCAAAACTGATGTTTTCAGTCGGATGGACATTTGCAACATTTGCAAAAGGAAATACTTTTGATCAATCTCAAATCCGATGGTCATTTCGTCAAGCAAAGCAAGTTTAGGAATTGCCAACATGTCTGATGAACCATTGCAAACTTCTTGTTCTCACGCTTCAAATAAAAACTGCACCTATGGGACTTGTACTGAAAACATTTAGGCTGAAAGCTCATTTCAGCCTCATATTTGGAACCTTCCACTTGTTGGCATTTTATTTCATGGTGACCAAAACATCATTTGCACTCTTACCATTTGGTTGAAGTTGAAATATTCATTCATTCTAATGGTGAAAATACCCTCTATTATTAGTTTTCAGTGTTAGGCAAAACTATGAAGTTTTCAATCTAGAGTACCTTCTATTTTTCTTTGCAATTTCTTACTTTTTTGTGAACTCATCATTTATTTTTAATTAAAAAAACATTTATAACATCATTCTTAATTTTATAAGATTATTTATTCACATTTTTTGTACTTCTATTTCACAACGCAGGCTTCAATTTAGGAAGGAGAATATATTATTAAAATAATGTATTTTTCTTAATAAATATAATTTATATAAAATAAATGTAAGCGGGGATAGCTCAGTTGGGAGAGCGTCAGACTGAAGATCTGAAGGTCGCGTGTTCGATCCACGCTCACCGCACGCTAAATTACTGCTTAATTTTTTCCCCCGTTAACAAGACATGGTTATGTATAACCATTTCAATTGGTTCCTACAACTTAAAAAAAAAAAAATTCCCACGTAACACAATTAGTTTCCTGCTATTCTTATTTACTTACGTACCTTTTTTTTTAAACGACGCCGAGATGTTCATGTTCTTAATCTTATAAAAAATATTGTCGATACAAAAAAAACCTTTTTTTTGGGTAAACGATATTAAAAGAAATATTACAAATAATGCAAAAACTACCACCCCTCCCTCTTCCCCAAACGCCGGCTGACCGGCACCGCTGAAGATGCCACCTTTGCTCCCGAAGCCCTTCACTCCTCTCCTCCCGTCTCCTTTCCAGTACCTCGTCCTGCGCCTCCTCACCACCACCACCACTGCTTCCCCTCTCCCCTCCTCCAGCTCCAGCTTCCATCCCCCTCAAACCCAAAACCCCTATAACCTGATGACGGCCGACCCAGTCGACATAGTCTCCTCCCTATGGATCCACTGCTACGCCAAGACCCCAAACCGGACATGCCTTCCTATACCCAACCTCACCGGCTACCTCAAACGATTCGACCTTTGGGTCTTTGCCTACCAGCGCGCATGCGCCCACTACGCCGGTACTTTCCCCTCCAAAGTCTCCATCCACCACCACCAAATCCAGTCCCTCCTCTCCCTATCCCACCGCGTCCTCTCCGGCTCTTTCCTATGGGGAAACTCCGCCCACCAGCTCCTCCGATCACCCAATTCCGGTTCAGCCCCGAAGCAGAAGGTTCTCGATGGGATTGCGGATCCCAGTGATGGGTTGTTCCAGGATAGGGTTGTGCAGGAGGTCTTGCTGTTGCTTGTCGAGCCGGTGTTCGAACCTAGGTTTTCGAGCAAGTCGCATGGGTTTCGGCCTGGAAGGAGCGCGCATACCGTGATTCGGACGGTAAGAAGTAACTTTGCTGGGTACCTTTGGTTTGTGAAATGTGATCTTTCTGCAGTTTTTGATAAGTTGGATGTTGGATTTTTGATGAGTTGTTTGAAAAAGGGGCTGAAGGATAAGAAAGTTTTGAACTTGATCAGGTCCGCATATAAGTCGCCAGTGAAGGCCGGGTTGGACGTCTCAGGTTGTACGAAGGAGGGGATTGGGAAGTTGAAGCTGAAGAACAAGAGATTGAAGAGGAAGGCGATGAGGATGGTTAGGAGGAAGAAGGTTTTGAAGGAGGATGAGCCCAAGCCCGATCCTTATTGGTTGAGAGTGTTCTACAGTTTTGCTCCTGAAGAGGCTGCGAAAATTCCCCACTATGGGCATTGTGGAATTTTGAGCCCGTTGCTTGCCAACATTTGTCTTAATGAATTCGATGCCTGGATGGAAGGCAAGATTGTGGCGTACTTTTGCCCGTCAAAACTTGATTCAATATGGAAGGACTCAATGACGGATGGTTGTCATAATCCCTCTTGGCCAGAGTTTGTCCCCACAAGTGGTAGGGACAAGACAAGGAGAATGGATTTCATTCGATATGGCATGCATGTTCTTATTGGAATCCGTGGTCCAAGAGAAGATGCTGTGAAATTGAGGAGTGAGCTTATTGATTTTTGTGAAAATATATATGGGATCAAGTTGGAAAACGCAAAGGTTGAGATTGAGCATATTACAAGAGGGATTCACTTCTTGGATCACATTATTTGCAGGAGAGTTATATATCCTACATTACGTTATACATCTACTGGAGGGAAGATTGTAAGCCAGAAAGGTGTAGGGACTCTGCTATCTGTGACTGCAAACTTGCAAAGATGTGTGAGTCAATTCCGTAAACTTGATCTTGTGAAAGGTGACAAGGACCCGGAGCCACTACCATGCGTTGCGATGTTCTATTCAGGTCAAGCTCACACTAATGCTCAAATGAACAAATTCCTTGAAACGATGGCAGATTGGTATAGATATGCTGATAATCGTAAGAAAGTAGTTGGATTTTGTGCCTACGTAATTAGGAGCTCTCTAGCTAAGCTTTATGCTGCAAGGTACAGACTGAAATCTCGTGCCAAGGTTTATAAGATTGCCTCACGAGACTTGAGCCAACCATTGATAGAGCACACAAGGAATGATGTACCAGAGTATTCAGATCTTCTAAGAATGGGACTTGTCGACACTATTGATGGTGTCCAATTTTCCCAAATGTCACAAATTCCATCTTGTGATTACACTCCTTTTCCGCGAAACTGGATACCACAGCATGAGAGATTGTTGAAAGATTATATCCAGTTACAGGACACAAAATTTTTCTGTGAATTGTATAAGGCGGTAAAATTGCAGGAGATTAGTTTACCTCAGGATGACATGTCAAAAATTGTCTGGGATTGTAAGATTCATGGGGTTCGTAGCTGTCAGTTCCATGAAAATATGAAAAAAATGGAGTATTTGCCGATGAGGCTGACCCCTGATAGCAAATCATCCGTTACAATGTGATCTGTGTCAAAACTCATTCACTAAGACCCGGAAAACTTTAACAAAGAAATAACTTGAAATTGGTACTCGAATAAAGGTAACAGCTCCTTATATTTTAATCTTGTGTTGCCTTGTTAATTCATCAACTGTATGCTGATTGAAATTTTTGTATTAGGGAAAACTGCCACATGGGTATAACGTGGCAGCTAGTTTTTTTGTTTATATTTTTCCTTCATCTCGAGTTTCAATTATCAATCATTTTGTTGTCAAATTTTTTTTTTAAGTAACATATGCTGTTTTTTAGTGGACTATTACGGATACTAAATGAATTTAAATTCAGTATCTGAATTCGATTCAGCAGATATCAAATTCAGTTATTTTTCCATTAAATAAATTAGGATTTGAATCGGATTTTGAATGTCCATGTGACATGCACCTTTCAGCGGAATGGTAAAATAGCATTCTTATGAATCTCATATGCACTATTGAACAGTGTGGTTCTGTGAGAACATGTAAATTATCAAATTTCAGGACATTTGACAGATTGGGTGGATCAGATTGGTGCAGCTACTTTAGAACGGCCAAGTGTTTTGGGGTGAATGAGAGGATGATGAAGCTTCTTCCCTGAAAAAGAGTCACCTGAGTTTATTAATACTGACGATAAATTTTAACTTTCGTGCACATTATGCGATTTCGATCTGTAACTCTTTCCAGAGGAGTCTTTATGTATTCTTCATTGGAAGGTACCCTTTTTTACTTATGAATGGCCATTGAACTAATGGTTCATACTTTACTTTTGTGCACCATCATCCTGATACGTTTGCTATAACTTGTTTGTAACGTTTTTTCTGAGCAGAAATGATACTGGATTCCATGGCAATGCTTGAAGTCTACTTTGGGGCAGCTTATGAGCAGGTCATTTCTTATATAGCTACCTTATAATTTGCAAATTTTAGCTTTCTTTTTGTTGCCACCTGAAACGAATTGGGCAAATCCATTTTATTTAATCCAGGGAAGAAGAAGAGCATGTGTAGATGATTAAGTCCAGCTGGTCAGGGGAGGATGTAAGTGATTCTGGTAGCTTATGGGGGCGTCGCGTGGTATCTCTTGCCTTGAGGATTTCATGTACATAATTTTCAAATATATGAGAAATAAGGGTGTATTTATGATGTCTTACATTGGTAGTTGGTACCATAATTTTTTGTTGCTATCAGAAATTTTAATCTCAATCATTCATCTGGACACATCTATAGCAGAATTGAATATTTTGTAAAGCGTAAGATGTCATTAGTGGTGACACCATTTAAAATTTTTGGTGGTGCACTCTAACGTGTTCTAGATTACATTACGTATGAGAAAAAAAACCCTACAACAACTCCTCTTCTTTAAATAAGCATCTTGTTAGTCTTAAGATGTAAGACTAATAACGTGTTGTGGTCTTAATATTCTCAATTACTTGACTACTTGAGTTCAAATTCCAATCTTCTCAAGTACTCGATAAACCTTTTCTAGTTCATAACCCTAGTTGGGACTGCACTGAATCCATTCTCAATTTTGTGCTTCGGCTGTAGGAATTCAAGGCACAACTCAAGGAGAAAGAATACTTATTTTAAGAAAGACTCTTTAGGAGGTGTTTGTGCACTTAGAAAACGACGGAAAGGAAAATGATGGAAAATTTTTCGTCATTTTCTGGGTGTTTGTGCACCTCCGAGATTTTTCGCCATTTTCTGGCGAAATTGGCAAACACCCTAACCATTATTACGTCGTTTTCCAACCACATCGACTGGTGAAAATGACGTAAAACACCCCTCGTCACCCCTCGAACGAATCCTCCTCACGCATCCTCGCCTTTGCACATCTTCGCCTGCTGTCGACCGCCTTGTCGCATCTTCTTCCACCGTTGTCTCGTCGTCATCATCCTCCTTGTCACATCTTCTTGCGCCATCATCTCCTCGTCGCATCCAGAAAGTGCCGTCATCTGACATCCGAAGCACATCTTCTTTCGTTGTCGTCTCTGTACTTATTTATTGCGTATCTTCTTACGTCGTCGTCTCCTTGCCGTTTTCCTTCTCGTCGCATCTTCTTGTGCTGTCGTCCTTCTTCTGCATCTTCTTGTGCCATCGTCTCTGTACTTATTTCTTGCGCATCTTCTTGCGTCGTCATCTTCTCGTCACATTTAGAGAAGTGTTGTCGTCCTTCTTGCGTCGTCGTCCTCCTTATCGCAACTAGGGAAGCGCTGCCGTCCTTCTTGCATCGTCGCATCCTTGCACATCTTCACCCTCATTTATCACGCAGAATCGTCGTCGTCCTCCTCGTCGCAACTAGGGAAGCACTGTCTTCAATTAATCGATAAAATTCCAAGTACCGCTAATTCTTTTTCTTCTTCGATTGATTTAGTTTTAAAACGATCTTCCTTCAATTGATTGTATAAGTTAACTAACTTAGATAGAGACTTAGAAAATATTTTGTACTGTCATTGAAAATGATCTACTAATTAGATAATTGGCATATCACTCTTGGTTAAATAGAAATTTGCCTAAATTAACGGAACAAAATTTTAGCTTGTTATTTAGTTCAATGGCACACCGTTTTTGAATAAACAATAATGAAATTAAGTTTTTAGACAAGAAAATGGTAGAAAATTATTAGATAGCAGTGCATTGTTTGATTATTTGCTATGCAGGATTGACTATTGGCATACAAGTGCATTCTACCGACATACTATTTTCTGTAACAGGTATTGTAAGTACTAGTAAATGATAGATTGACACAAGGTTGATCAAATGACATATTGACTAGTCCTATTAGCAGACGAGTTCATAAAAAGAATGCATAGAATGAAAGATTTGAACTTTCCTTAAACATGTCGATACCATGTTAACTTTGCTGGAATTCAAAAAATGGCACATTGGTAGATAGAATAACATACCAGTTCATGAAAGAAAAGTGTAAGACAGAAGATTCAATTTTATCATATTTAAGTTGATTTGATGACAATTGTACAAGAATTCAAATAATGATCTACCGTTGAGCATAAAACATATCATTTTTGCAATTGCTATCTTTGGAGCCTTAAGTCAACCTATTTACATATTTTTAGGGTTTTGTATTTTTCAAGTGCATGTATGAGAATCCTGTGGTTAAGCATCTTAGAGCTCCAATCAATAATTTCCTCAATCATTTTCAAGAGGATTTTTTAAGGTTTTAATTTATATTTTTATTTGTGCACTTGGTTTCCAATTGTGACTAGTTTGAACTTTAATTTCTCATTCAAAAACCTAACTCACTTAGTTATGGTAAGGGATCCACAAACTTGTAGAGAACTTGGAGTTAAATTTGCATTTGGTAGAGTTCTACTAAGTGGAGATTGGGGCATTTCTCTTATAAAATACTTGGATTGCAAGGAGTTTCCTTGTAGAAGTAAATGTTGGTTGTTGAGTCTATAAAAATATCGGATAGGAGTTTAGAAGCTTGTAAAGTAGACGTACTTGATTTAAAGAATCACTATAAAAATATATTGTATTTCTTTTTCTTTTATGTGTGTGATTTCATTTTCATATTTACAATCTCGATTTCAAACTATCAACTTCTTTGTTCACGTTTTAAAAATTGATAATTATTGTTATTTCTAAGAGTTTTAATTTGGATTTCAATTTTTATATGAGATTTTAAAAATAAAAACTATTTAAACTTCTCCATTTACTCTCTCTCTAGTGAAGTTATTGATTATGACAAATATCACATAGATAGTTTAACTACCACATGATGACAATAGCCTAACTAACTCACTAATAGAACCCATACATCACATAACCAACTACAAATATTGCTAGATGAATTAACTAAGATATAGGACTTTCATCACATTATTATCATTTTCGAATATATTTTGGGTCCATACATCATTGGAAATAATCTTTTTACATTCACTACTCTCTTTATCCTTTGTTATGTTTATCCCAGCAATAGCAAGTACTGCTAAAGGAAGTTGGCTGCATATTGATTATGAAATACTGATAATTTATGTATGATATTTATCTAATCATTTTACATTCACTGCTCTATTTTTCCTGTAACGAATTATGTATGTTTATGGCGATCAAAAGCAGACATCTGATCAGCAATATTATCTTCTGTAGTGGTGATTAAGACTTTGCTTCCATTTGCACCACTGTTCAGTAATGTTGAATTTATGGTAGGTGTGAACAATTGATGCACATGCTATAGACATTATAATTCCTATTGTACTTGTACTCTTAAATGTTTAACAAATCCAGGATAAGAATACAACTTATGGACATCATAATATCCAGCAAAGTATGGATATCATGTTCATGCCAAAATACTGATAATGCATGAGCAATTGATGGTGCTGTTTTCTTGTGAATTTGAAATATTCCAGTTCTCCTATTTTCTGAAAGCTACCTTGCACAGGTAATCGGTACTTATTTCCAATGGATTCTTTTACTTATATATCTTTCAACATTTGCAATTTTGTTCAGATCATTTTGTCTGCGTCCTTATACACCACATAAAAGTGATTTTTCAATATCAGACATGCAAGTAATTCAATATTTTTACATGTTCATGTAATGGTGATTTAGTTTTTTATGATGGTAATGTTGAAAACTAATTATCTTATTGACTATGGTGTTGTTTTTGGTCATTCCAGGAATAGAGTAGAATGTTGTTTTTACATGTTCGTGCATTGTTAATATTGAAGTTGCCAAATATTTACTTTTGCATGTTAATATTACAACCCTAGAATCAATTGGTACTTGTTCTTTTCTGTTAATCTACTTTACTTGAATGCTTGACATTATGTTTCTCTATCAATCTTAATTACTTGTGAGATATTTTAATTATGCAAATAATACATTTGTAGACAATGGTAGAAATCAATGGTCATGGAAAGAAGACTACATCAAGGAAAAATTTCACATGGAGTCAGAAAGATGATGAAATGATATTAAATCTTCTTTGTGATACTATTAATCAAGGAAATGCCAAAACACCTGATGGCAAGATTAGAACGGACACATGGATTGAAGTAATCAAAGCTTACAATTTGAAAACAAATGCTAGGTTAGAGAAAAAAAATATTGATAGTCGTTTGAAGACCTGGCGGCAAATGTATAAAAATTATAGCAAGATTGCCAATCAAAGTGGATGGGGATGGGACTATATAAGTGGTCATACATCTATACCTGATGAAATCTGGGAAGAATTTGTGAAGGTGACTTTAATTATTATAATTTTTCCTGTATCTTAATTATGTTCAGATCATTATGCACATGTTTCTCTCTTATTTTATATATACTTTATTTTGTACTTATTATATTTCTTCTTCATTTGTAGAGTCATCCTGAATGTACCACCTTGAAAGGAAAGTCATGTACAATATATGAGCAGTTGAAGTTAATTTTTCAGACAAGTGTTGCTGGAGGAGGAACAAGCGCAGTACCTATGGAATTCTATGAGCTTGAAGATGTTAATTTAAATGATGACATATCTCTATCTAGTAACTTCAATAACATCACATGTCCAATACCATCTAGTGATGATATGTCAACACCATCTTCACAAAAACTGGATTCTAAAAAGAAGCGCTCACGAGCTCGTCCTCATGCAGAATCATCTGAGAAGATGGCAGCATCAGCTAGGGATATGGAAATAGACATGAAAGAATTTTTACAGGAATATAAAGAGTGTAATAGAACTAGAATACAGATAATGGAGCGTATAGCCAAAGCTGAGGAAGAAAGAAATGGATTCTTAAGACTCCAACACAATGAAGAAAGAAATGAATTAGACATTATTCCATCATTGCTTGAACTAAGTGAGCTAAATGAAGATGAAGTATATAATGCAATGACGTTATTAGAAAATCATCAAAAACGAAGAATATTTTTAGGTTTACCGTAGGACATGAGACTAACTTGGTTAAGACATAATATGAAATGAAGAATGTTGTTGATGTTAGGCAGTAAACATTGTTATTAAGGCATTGCTATTATTATGAATGTTGTTGGTGGTATTATGTTGTTGAATGTTATGTATGTTGTTGATATTGATGATGTAGAAGATAATGTTTCATGTTATTTAATGTTATGTATGTTGATGATGTATTAGATATTTTTATTATGTTCTAATGTAGATTGTTATTGTCATCATCTGATGTAAATATTATTGTCTATCTAGTTTTTTTTTTGTAGGTATTTTTACTTACTACAAATGGACACAAATGCAAACATGAAACTTTTGAAAGCACTTATGGAAGAGGAAGAGGCAGAACAAGAACAAATACTCTTATATCTGATGAAAGCATGGAAATTCATAACTACTTTTGCAAGTACTGCGAATTATGTTGCAAGGAGTACTTCTAGAATATACAGCAAAGAAGGACAAGAATATATTACTACATTATTAAATTCATCTTTACCTAATCAAGTATATAATTGTAGGAAAATTTATAGAATGAATTAACATGTATTCTTCCACTTTTGTAGTTTTTTGAGACGTGAAGAGGTAGTGCAAGATAGTAGATGTATGAATGTGGAAGAAAAGGTGGCAATATTTTTAGTTACAATTGGACAAAATCAAAGATATGGTGTAAGTATTGAATGCTTTCGTCGATCTGGTTGGACAATTAGTACATACTTCAATGAAATGTTGAATGGAATTTTAAAAGTAGGATATAAACTATTAGCTAAGCAAGAATCATCAACACCAGCACAAATTCAAAATGATCGGCATGTTTATCCTTATTTCAAGGTGAGTTAATGTTATATTTCAATATCTTCTTTACTATATAGTGGTCTTTATTATATATACTCTTTTTTCTTTTAGGATTGCATTGGAGCAATTGATGGTACTCATGTCAAAGCTACAATTTATGGTGAAGAAACTGCACGTTGGAGGAATAGAAAAGGTGAATTATCACAAAATGTATTAGCAGCATGTAATTTTGATATGGAAATTGTTTATGTTCTTAGTGAATGGGAAGGATCAGCAGCTGATGCTCGTATTCTTCATGATGCACTTTCTCAACGTAATGCTTTTAAGATTCCATCAAGTATGATACTAATAAAAATAATGTGAATACTTATGTATAGTAGAAATTGTAGAATTAATGTTTCTAACATTATATTTTAAACTTCTATATAAATTACAGGTAAATATTACTTGGGAGATGCTGGTTTTCCTAATAGGCCAGAATTTATTGTACCATTTCAAGGTGCAAGATATCACTTGAATGATTATAATACTAATAGACTTCCAATGAATGCAATTGAAAATTTCAATTATAGGCATTCACAGTTAAGGACAGTAATTGAACGCACATTTGGAATAATCAAACATCGATTCTCAATTTTACGAGGTTATATGACATTTCCTTTTGAAACACAAGGAAAGATTGTATTGGCATGTTTTTTAGTTCACAATTTTATTCGGAAAGTAGACAAAACAGATTTACTTGAAGATGAGCAAGAAGAATTACAAGGAATGCCAAATGATAATGTTTAACAAACTTTTACAAAAGAAGCTACATCTGCTACTGTTGAATCAAGTCAGGATTATAAAAAATAAATTGCTGATACAATACGTGCTAATATTATGAGAGATACGTGGAACAATAGAGAGATATGATATGCATTTTATGTTGTAATTATCTTGTATTATTTATGACAAATTTTCTTATTCTCTATCTTCCAAACATAAACAATAAATATTGAATTGAGTTAGTCTTCAATATTTTCTAATATGTGAAGAATCATACATAATTTACATTCTATAATTTTCCATCATTTTATATTACATGCACAAACACACGTTTTTCAAATTCCGTCATTTTCTGTTACGTGCACAAACACTCTGATTTTCTATAAATTTTCTGTTACTTTTTGTTATTTTCATTTCCGATGTTTTCCGTAGTTTTACGTCATTTTATTTTCGTCATTTTCTAGGTGCACAAACACCCCCTTACGCGACTAACCATTGGGTAGTTACCATTGTTTATTTACAATTATATGTTTTATTATACATGTATTTTATGTAAATTAGGGTAAAGTTCCTAGTTAATGTAATTGTATATATTTTATTATTAAATAATTATAAATATATGATAAAATTGTTATTTAAATTTAACAAATATTAGTCCTTAATTTAAAAATATTAAAATTCAATGTGTTTTTGTTATCATTCATTTTTAAATAAGTTGGGTTATGCGGCCATGCGGGGATTCATAATCTACCAATAAATCGCCCAAAAAAATCTCAACGGCTGAAATCCAGGGCCGGCCGAAATCTGAACGGCTGAGATTTGATGATATGAGGGATCCCAATTGCCCATCACTTCAAGTTCCAGTGACGGTGGACTGATCTCGTCTGCGAAAACCCTAGGCAAACCCCCCTACCACCGTCAGCGGCGGGATCCATCGGCCACCATGGATAAGAGCATGCTCGGCGATCTGGACTCTCTGCCCGAGGAGGACAAGGCCAGGATGGCTCAAATGATCGACCAGCTCCAGATTCGTGACAGGTACTAATCATTCCCCTCCACTCTTCTCTGGTGCTTTTGTTTCTTTGTTTCGGAAAGAAGAAAGTTTGCTTGGTTTTTTCTGATGGCCAAGCCCAAGATTTAGTTTCTGCCGCATTACGTTCGGAAAAGATGAATTTTTCTTTTCTTACTGGCGGAGGAGAAGGTTGTGTTTGATGGATAGGATTTTCTTGTTTTGCATGTGATGTGGAAAATGTTTGTTGGCCAGGAGTTTTTGTTTTTGATTAGTTTGGTTGTTAGAAAGTTAGAATTCTTCCGAGCACTTGGTATGTTAGGTTTCTTCAAGCATGTGTGGGTTTGTAGCAGTATCGGTATCGCGGAAATGAATACCGTGCTCGAAACATGGGACGATGGTTTCTCCCGGTATGGAACCATGACCTTGTGGTAATGATTCCCACCAAGAATTTGATCGCCTGGTCGTGCTAATTCCATACGAATCACCTGGTATGTACTTTGAAGCATGTTCCCATCACTCCAGCAATGGTGCCGAAGATGACGTCGTTTGATTTTTGAACACCCACTTCAGTTAAACGTAATTTCAGTAGCGCAAGTTCACCCATCAAACATATGCGTTAGTTATTGTTCCCTTTGGAAGCGGTTTCAGTTTCATCACTTAGTTGTGCGTTCAGATTGTACACAGAACACGAAGCTGCTAGATGTGAGCATATGCAATAATAAGTGGCAACCATTTGGTAGTTACAGCATTGGCAGCAACTGTTCTATATGTATATTACACATCGGCGACTGGCACATGTTGGCATGGCATCCAGTCATGGACATGTTCTGATGTTGATGTACAAACTCCTGGTCTTATGGATTTCAATTTAACCATTAATGTAATCTTATAAATCAATAGAAGAGCAATCAATATTATCTCATCAATTCCATCTAAGTGATAACTCCATTAGCAGTGATCACTCAATCACAATATGACAAGCTAATTACTAAAAAAAAGAAAAAAATTACTGAAGTTATCACCAAAATGTGAAGAAATTAGAAGAGGCAAGGCCTCACCAGAATCAAGCTTATATAGTCACTGGGAACTTGTTGAAGCCTTGAATCCTTGATGTTGTGGGGACAAATTGTCATTGAGGGAATAACTAATTGAGGAATTGCTTGTGGAGAGGATGGATTATGTCAAAAGAGTAGGAGGCATGAGTTAGAGGGTGATAGTTGAAGAGAAGATAACGTGGAGGAGAAAACCATTGAGGAGTTGTTGACAAGTTAGGGCTAATTGTTAGAGACATCCGTGAGATGGGAAACACAAGAGTAGCGATGTCTATTGGCTTTTTTTGCATTTTGATTGGGTCAAATGTCCCATTTACCTATCTTCAACTAGGCAAACATTTGAACCAAAGGCAGAGGTGCCAAGGTGAAAAAATGGCCGTCACATGGCATCACCGAGTTGAAGGAGGTGACTAGACCAATTTCCAAGGCAAGGGGGTCAAATAACACCTGGGCTAGTTGCCATAGGCGACCACCTTAACAACATCATTTTGTCCTTTTTACAAGTTTTGTCGTGGGTTGCTAATTTAGAAAAGTGTTCCTAAAAGTACCTTTGGAAATTCTTGTTGAGGCACCTTTTATTTTTAATTATTTTTAAAAATTAATATCTAACTATATAATTAGTTAATTTATAGTGTGGTCTACTATGTGTTAACGTTTCATCTTAATCTAAGTTATATTCTTTACAATTTTTATTTGAAAATCGATGGTTGAATATTAACAGAAAGTAATCAAATATAAGATGTTTAGATCAACAATCACGACTTATTCAATTTAAGTAAAAAACTTTTCCTGTATTTTTAGCTATTTAATATTAAAATTTATGCAGTTATTTCTACTTTTTCATGTATTTATGGAGAAATATAAGAGCAGCATCTCTAGGAACAATCTTCTCTTGCTAACTTTATATGTTGTTTTTTCTTTCAATCATTTTTCTTTATTTTTGTTTTCATTAATGATAGTAATATTGCTTTTGTTAATCACATAATATTGTTCTTTTTCCTTCTTTGTGTTTTTACATAGAGATGAATCTCTTGCATTGTCAAGTTTCAGATTGCCTACTTATTTTCCTTGAGGGTAATCTTGTACTAGTGTTATTATCTTGTTGTTTCTTCCTCAATTGCCATGCCAGTATCTGCTGGAGTTGTTAACGGCTCTTCTGATGTGTTGTTGTAAAGGTTACACTACCAATACCCTTTGATCATGTATGCAAGCATGTGAATTAAAGTCGATTACCAATTACCAACTAGATAATCTAGGCTAAATGACCTTGAAGTAGATATTAGTTTGTGTTCCTCGATATATGTGGTGACCATGATCATATATCTTGGGTTCTAGGTCCAGGGGCCATGATTATGACGCGAATGTAATTTTTCCAGGATATTATACATACATGTTTTCATGGTGGGGTAATGAAAAGCATATTGATAAAAGGTCTTTTACCAATTTTTGTGATGGACAACGATGTCTTTTATGCTTTAGAATAACCTTAACCCGTTCTTAACAGTTTATTTTTCAGATTCTGTTATTTTACTTCTGCTTCATTCTCTTATAAACCTTAAACTTGATAGCCTTTTGTCTTTTTTCACCCAAGTATTGTGCATTTACCTGTCTATCTTTAACGAGTCAAGCATCGACTAATTACTCGTTTTTTAGGTTGATTATGTGAATCTTTACCAATTTAAAGGATAGTGGCATAGGGTTACTAATTTACGTTTGGCAAACTCTACTCTTTATTTCAAATCAACTTCCATCTTGCAGTTTGAGGATGTATAATTCGCTAGTCGAAAGATGTTTTACGGATTGTGTTGACACCTTCCGGAGAAAGACCCTCGATAAACAAGAGGAGTCGTGTGTTCGCCGATGTGCTGAGAAGTTTTTGAAGCATTCCATGAGAGTTGGCATGAGGTTTGCTGAACTAAATCAAGGGGCACCAACACCTGATTGACCTGCATTTCTTGATAAAAGGAATCTCACACCCGAGATAGCTTACTTTGTTTTCCGTCCAAGAGGAGATGTCTCCTCAATCTTTTAGATCATTCGTGCTGGCATTCAAATAAATTTTTGTACTAATTATTGAAATCGTTAGATCCTTTGACCGCAAGACAATTTTAACGAGGTGAAGGGATGCGTCTCTTATTTTTACAGAAGCATGCGTCTTTCGCAGGGATGATGTATCTCACCATCATTTGGAAAATTGAGTAACATTTGAATGGTTAGAAGACTCAAATTACGAAAGATTGGTGAATTAGATGTGTAGAAAATCATTGTATTAATAAGGCTTGTATATAATCTGTTTAGTTGAGAATGAGTGTACATAAAAATTAAGGGTTGTCACTTTCTTTCATCTATATCTAATACTTTAAAATAAATTCAAATTTGATTTTTATTTCTTATATAGTTATTAATAACAATACAATCACCGCTAAAATAATATGATTATAATAATGTAACTCCACCACGTACTAAATTGTAAATAATATTAGTTAATGAAATGACTAATATAATTTTATATACATGACGGAGAATCGAGAGAAGTACTGATTCTCAGATTCCAACAAAATGAACTAAACCATACACAACTGGATGAAATTTAATGAAAATATATTGTGAAAACCATTTAGATGTTAAGATTGTGGTAAAAGAATCAAAGAATTGCAAGATCTGACTCCCTGGAACCAATCGAAACGCAACTTAAACAGATGAAAAAATGAGAAGTCTTAAGGGTTTTTATATTTTTCCAATAAACATCTCATGCTTGGCAAACCACACATCGTGTGAACGAGCACGATGGGCACTGCAATACATGCTTCGAGATCTGGAAGACATGAACGATTGCGTGAATGCATGACTGAACAACCCAATACAGTATATCCTAAACTTGTTGGGAAGTACAAACTAATCTGGTTACATACCCCAAACAGCCCTGGTTGTGGTCACCTTGTTAGGTCTTGTTAGTTCATATAGAATTCTAGCAAACGTGTCCGAATACTTGCCTTCAGAGGAGAGAATCTCAACAAATGCATTTTCATGAGCAAGGAGGGCGGCCTTGTTCTGAGGCTCAGAAACCAGACTCTCTAATATCAATGCGGCCTTCCTGCATACCTCGGGTACCGGATGTGGAGCCCTCACTACCTTCAAAAGTCTGTCTATTGCCCTGTGAATTGCACGAATGAAAAAAGGAATAAACCCTGAATTTGGATTGAATTGCAAGAGAGATGCCTCTCTTTTGTTGCAAGTAAAATTTTACCATCTTTCATTGGCAAGCCTTAGCCTACAATCCATGTTGACTTCAGCAAGGTTGTAAAGTGCTCCCACGGCTGCTGCCTGTGCATCTACCGCTGGCAAGCTTAGTAGATCAACTAAGCGTTTGTAAATCTGCAGTACCATTTAGCATAATTAATCTATTGGGAAATTTAGAAAACATCTCAAAGAACATATGGCAATGAACACAAAAAACAAAATTATTATTTTTAGCAGTTATAGACATTATTCCTTTCCATCAAAGTGAAACATGTAATTCTTGGACTGCAGCACAATAATGGATTGTTCTTTTTTTTTTAAAAATGTACAACATAGATTTATTTCAACTAGTGAAACCAATTTTACTGAACCTTTTTGGTATGGAGCTGCATATTTGCAGATTACAGACTATGTTCCTGTCCAGACGAGATAATGTCTTCTGAAGTGCAACATTAAAAGTCATCTTTCGACCTCTTGGGTAAATCGTACCTTGACAAGAATTTGAGATTTCTTAATGGGCAGTGACTAGCATTTGCTTCTTGATTAAATTTTGCACATCACAGGATAATATCAAATGAATCTCTAGCTTCATCAGTTTAGCTTAACATCCACGACTCTTCTACTACACGTAACCTCTTAAGACTATATCAGTCATGACCTTTTTCATCCCTAAAACATTATGTCATGTACAATCTTCAAAATCATTTGGATTATAACTGCTACAAAAACTTAATGTTGCCATATAATTGATCTTTTGCTGAATTCTGAAATATGTGAACATCACAATAATCATGCAAAATTCTGAAAAAAATAAGTACATTGGTACCATAAACCAACCTGTGGAGTAGATGGAAGAAGAAAAGGCTCATTGTCTGGATTTATAATCAAGCGACCAATTAGTTCAGCAGAAGCACAATGCCAAGCCCTAACAGATGAGCCCAACATTCCCAAGATGGCTTGAACTGCACGTTTCTCACTGCATGAAGAAATGCTTAGTTTGAAACCAGTCCACAAGGGTAAAACAAAAGACTGGCAGTCATCTCACGTCATTTTGATAAAGGATGGTTTTGATGAGCTGAAGATTCGAAGATCTAGCAGTGGAGCAATATTAAGAACTGTCTCGAGTGCATTAGTCACAAGCTCCTCATCTTCTGTAAACAAATAGAACAGAAAAGATTTAAGGCATAGTATCAGCAGTGTTCATTTCAATTAGATTGTACTTCAAAATTTTAAATTGCATATAAAAGAACAAAATCCACGTAATCTTTTTTAATACAACACCTTGATCCCATGTAAGCATGGAATTTATGATGGTTCCAGAAGTTTTCCTAAAAACAGGGTTTTGATTCAGTGGAAGATTAGAAATATAATAGTGTTTTAAGATATCTTCTAGTGAAACTCAGGAAGCTTTCCAAGATATCTTCAAATATTTCCCAGATAAAAATATCTACAAATCTTGATAAAAGATATGGTAGCACGATGCCTACAAGCAACATAAACCACTTACAAAATGGGTGAGAAGAACTTGTTAAGGAGCAACAAGCAACTCTAGCAGGTAAAGTAACCATTTTAAGTTAGACAATTATTTACTGACCCGTATTTTGGTCTTCAATGCATTGAAATACAGTTTCTAGACAGTGTCTATGTTGAGCCATAATTGTCTCATTATCGGGCATAAAAGAGAAGTTCCGTATGATATTTGAAGCAGCTACAGCACACTGCTGCTTTTCTGCTCTCCCCTCATCATCCACATTAAATAAACCATCCTCATCAAACCACCAAGCTCTTGAACGTCGTTTCATGCTCTTGTGAGTAGAATTATCTATGTTAGCGAGACCTGTTCTGGTGCTGGCAAAACATGAACCAATTTAAGAAAATTACTTTTAAATGACGTTCAAGATGTCAGAGACACAATTAACCATCGAGAAAAGTGCAGATGTAGTTACCCCTGGACAGACTTGGACTCATTTGTATTGGTTGCATCATAATCATTCCCAAACCCTGTAACTGCAGAGTTTGCACCAAGTGTTCTTACTCTTAAAGGCTTTGTGAGGTCTCTAGGAAGAGCAATGTCACGCCAGTCATCAACCTATATGGACACCACTTTTAGTTTCATGGTTTTAATCAACAAGAATTCAGATCGATTATTGTAATCTTGACCAGCCATTTTTCCATTTAAATAGCCATTTTTTCCGATTTTCTTTGAAGAAAATGCCTTTTCTCCCTTTTTAGCCATTTAAATCACATGAATCAGTGCCCACTACAAGGGATGAGGAGATCCGTGAGCGCACCAACAAGCTTAATCACAGGAGACTGAGCTTAGTCATTCATAATTGGGTTATTAATCTCAATGCTTTGATTTAAACATCCACATTTTAAATTGCAGAAAATCCATGCTGACATGCTCTTATTTCAATGCTAGAAAATCCAACGATTGTAACACCCCTTGCTTTAGTGTTCTGGTAATAACACCATTACTAAGTTTCTTTTTAGACCAAAACATTGAGGTTAAAAGATTATTATTGAAAAATCCTTTGATGATTATTAGGATTTCCACATTTGAGAGGACACCTTTCAATTGCTAAAGAATAAACTGATTACTGCACCATTATTGACCTCACCATCTAGGAGTGGTGGCTCTGTGGTCAACAGTGATGCCTTGGGGCTTTGGACTGTGATGCATATTGATGTCGAAAAATATATAAAACCAGACAACATGCTTATCAAGGGAGGTGCTCGGCAGTGTAGCATAGGCACATAGGTCATTTTTAAGGTCCAAGCGGTTGGGCATCCAAATCTACAATGCTTATAAAGCTTTTTTTTGATATTATTTTGTATTTTTAATATTTTTATTTTTTTATATTGTTAATATATATATTTCAATTATTTAGTCATAAAATGTCATATATTTAATATTTTGGATTATTAATATATTTGCAGATTATATTTTTGTACATGCCCAGATGTCAAATTAATAAATGGATCTTTTAGTGAATTAATTTTAGATTTTACATCAACTTCACTTATGATTTTACACAGTCATTTTGGAAATACGGAGAAATAATTTAGAGTCTAAAGGATTTAGATTGAGTAGGTCAAAAATTTAATATATAGAGTAAGTTCAACGAAAATAGGAATAATGATGAAAATATGCAATTAAATGGCCAAAAGATTCACCAAACTAGTAATGCAGAAGATGTTAAAAATTTAAATACTTAGGATGTATAATATGTAGCAATGAAGAAATTATAAAAAATGTTATTTATAAGATTAAAATAGGGTGAATAAAGTGGAGAAATACTTCCAAAATGTTATACGACAGAAATATAACCTTAAAACTAAACGAAAAATTCTATAAAACTACTATTTGTATGGACTTTATGGTTTAGAATATTATACTATAAAATATGATCATATGCAAAATGTTAATGATACAGAGATGCAAGTGTTTAAATGGATGAGTGGTAATATTAGAAGGACTAAGTCAAAGAATGATTTTATTAGAAATAGAGTAGAAATTGCAACAATTGAAAATAAGAGAGAGCAAATCAACTTACATTATTTGGTTGTGTCCTTAAGAGGCCAAAAAATGCATCAATTAGAAGAGAATTGATTAATGTAGAAGAAACTAAAAGAATTAGAGGAAGACATAAAACTACTTAGAAATTATGAGAAAAGATATAAATTTATGTAACTTAAACAAAATTTGACCGTAGATAAAAATTTATGGAAAAAAAAGGAGACCTCATATAGAAGAATTATGGCTCAGGTTGTTGTATTTTATCAGTTTGTTTTTTAGTTGAACACTCTATTTTATAGGTTTTTATCAAACAATTCTGGATTTTACCTTTTTGCTTAATTAAGACTTAAAAGAGTATAGCACATTCTTATTCCATCCTTTCCATTAATTTGGTACTTACTAAAATATTTTAGTAATGTTGTTAGGATGTTATTTTGGTATATATATATATCAATGATATTTAGCTGTCACCTGATTTAAAAATGAACATATAAACACGAAATATAAGAAATAACACACACACATATACTTTTTAGATGGCACCCAAGATTAACACGTAGTTGCCCAGACAAGTATGCATACAAAAAACAAAAATGTACTCAACTTTCAAGAGCAAACATGAATTTAGAAGACAAAGCCTGAGTTGAGCATTATTATCAGAAAAATATATATTACACTCAGTTATAACATCTTCAAAAGTGAAGCAGTGAGAATTATTCTAGTCTATGTATATCATCTTCAAAAGTGCAGTTTATTCATAACAAAGGACCAAAAAATAAATAATATGTTTAATAATTGATATGAAAATACACTAAATATCAAGGATGCTAACGTGCCAAGCTAATGGAGCACACTCCGAGAATTGAATAGAATTTTCTTCAGACATGTATTTATATTAGAATTTAAAGAAACAAGGCATTATAAAATAGTATCATACATAATATAAGTACTTCAAAACATGATTAAGCTGTAAATAGGCAAATATTATTTAAATAACACATAAATGAAACATGATATTAAAAGTAAAACACCCTTAAATCCCTAGAAAAAAAATCGTTGGGAACCTCAAAAATAAAATGGATACTAGGGAAAACACTTAAAAGCATTATAATATAATGGATTCTTGTTGGATCCATCAAGAAATCAGACAGAATCCAGATAAAAAAAAGGCATGAAAACAACAACTATTGTTTCCACCCAGGAGGCTAAGCACCACCCAGATGCCTACCTCAATAACCTTGCTAATATATTGGTACAGATTTACTATTAACGAGAAAATACCAATCAGAAAGAGTGCAAGTAGAATTTACGATTTGGAGGAGGGCATCGAGTAACCCAGGTATTTTTGCAAGAGGTGTTGCATCTCGTCTCATGTCATCCTTTTCTTTAAAAGAGAGCAAGGTGAGAGCATTCAATGCCCATGTCAGTTCACTCTTTAACCCACTCTGGAGGGCTAAGACAATTCTTTTGTTGTTTTGATCTGCATAAGCATTTTTATAACATGCAGTGAGTCTTCAATGTGCTGATGAAATTCAAAAGACAGAAATTTCTGAAATATACGGGTCAAATATGCATGACCATCCATTTAGTATTGATTCCTGCTGTTGGTAATGAGTTAATTTGATCACCAGACCCCAGCTAAATTACTTTTCATACTAATAAAACTTAAGTAGATCAAATCCTGCACCTGTCACGGCAAAGAAAATCATGTTTGATGCAATAATGCTGATAGATTATATGATATGCCCAATTATAATAGCAAGTCAAGGCTCTAATACATGAGAACTGTTGCTACCTTGGTATGTACTCTAAAGACCCACCAAGTTCATTTCATGTTAAGAATGTAAATAAAGCAAGAATAGAATCACAGTAGTCAGGCTTGCTCTGTAACCTACGAAGTTTTATCTTCACTATAGATTATCAACATCTCTATTGAGATAAGTTTTGAGGATATGTGTACCCAATAATCTAGACAAAGAGACAAATCATGGATGAAACCCATAATAAAGGTTATATACATTTTGCCCAGGCAACTCGAACATAGCCATGCCACAATTTCCATTTCAAATTTTATATTTATTTGTGAAGACAAGGAATTGTGGAAGATTCATATTTAATTGAATACTATTAGGTTCTCTGTTACATGGGAAGGCTTATTGCATGGTAGGCAATGTAGAACTAATACAATAGTATTACATAACTTCAACACTTTCCCTCAAACTACAACCTTCAGCTTGAAACAGACACAAATACAATTATAAGTAAAAGGATAATTAAAAGTGGAAATAGACAACTACAGTAGGCATGGGGCATGCAGGAAGAAGTTGTTGTAGTGGAACTAGCAACAATGCCTTTATTAAATCAAGAGTTTCTATATTTTAAATTTGGGGTTTGAACTTGATTTCTTATCAAGAGTTTCTAAATTTTACTTATCCATAAGGATTCTACTGAATCTTCACAATTTCATGAATGGTTTGGCTCACTGTCAGCCTTATTCATGAAGAATATGGAACATTTGCTATTAGAACTCAAAAGAGACGCAGATGTATTAATGGATTAGTTTACACGAACTTTACCCAATGAAAAGAGGAAATGAATCCAGGGAACTTGAACTCATTCACATTCCATTCACCTGTTGGAGGTCTGTAGGATATTCTGATAGTTAAAAAAGTGAAAAGGTGCAATGATTCGAGTGAATGAGTGTAAAAGTAGGAATTATTCGGAAATACCAAAACCAAATTAATTTTCAACAATTGAATAATTTTATTCAGCATGTGGGACGTATGAGGCTTTCTTCCCAGCTAAATCATCTATTACTCGGCATAAAATTCATTTTTCCTTAAGAGTAATATAATTCATATGTTGAACACTTATAGTCTATAGATAGCATGTCATCAACATTCCTTACTTAAAACTACACCAATAAAGGATAATGCAGTTATTCTTCTCTTATCCTACATATCCAACAAGGTTCAATCCAGAAAACAATATTATCAATATCAAAAAAAAAATCCCTTACATAATGGGTCATTGTTCCAAGAGGCACCTTCAAATTCCACCACAAATATATGGAATCGTAGAAATAACCATTTAGATTTTACTATAAGATGATTATAAATACTTGGTAAAATTTTTACTTGAATTGAATAATTATTGGTTCTTCATCTAGGTCTTAAAATTGTTCAATTTCTGTTAACTTTCAACCACTGATTTATGAATATAACTCAGATAAAATTGAAATTTTAATACATAGAAAATTAAAATTGATACTATAGATTAACTAATTATTTAATTATATTTTGAGTTTTAAAAAAATAATTGAAAATTTGAGTGAACGCTTTTTTGCTTACATAAACTTAATTTGAGTGAAGTACGTAAAACCAGGCATTATTCGGAAATATAAATCCTCACGATTCGAAGAGAAATTTTGTGATGTAAAAACGGAAATATAAAACCAGATTGTTTTTCAACAACTGCATGACTTTATCTTCCAGGTCCACGCATCCATTACTTGGCAAATAATTCATATACTCATTTTGAAGCGTTAATAATACAAAAGTTATAGTAATATAGATAGCATGTTTAGTTTCCCATCATCAACGTCCCTTACATAAAGTTGGTTCCCCAGCCTTGCCTTTTTTCTGATGACATCAATCGTAATCAATGAAATGAAAAGAAAAGAAAATCACATTTTCATCAACAGCGTGGGAATGAGTTCCTCAGGGATAAAATCAGATCAAAGGGATTCTAAATCAATTACATAACTTAGGGTTTTTTGAAGCTAACCGGCAAAATTGGTTGGGACCTGCAGAGTAGGCCCGAGGAGAGTGGCCGGGGCGACAGAATCACCAGAGCCAACAGAGGCGAACCCTCCAACGGCACTGTTGCTGCTAGTACTCCCGAACGGCCGGCCGCGCTTCGGCGGCGTGGGTGCTGCGCCTCCACCTCTGCCCACTTCCCGCTTCTGCATGTCTCTCTTTCCGACAGACGAGCTCTGACGAGGTAGGTTTTGTTGTTAGGCCTTGGGCTCTAGATAGGCTTTAATGAAGTCGGCCCAGTTGGCCACTTAGGCTATTTTTTCCATTTCAATATATTTTTTTTGTTGTCTTCTCAATCATTCAAGATCACGTGATATTATTTTTGTGAGGTCATATTATATTTATTTGTATTGTAATAATTAATATAAAGTTATATTAAGTTAAAACTTAATAGTATTAGATGCAATGTTTATTAAACCAAACAATTGTCATTAATTGTATTACTTTAATATCCTTGTTTGTACTCTTGTGGTGTCACGTCACCTATTTATATTAACTTTTGTCCGATATAGATATAGTCTTGTGGTAACGTTCGTATATAGCAGATTCCACATTTGGTTTGCATTTCTTCTTCTTCTTTTCACCTTCTCCTTTTCGTTTCTTTTTTTAATATGATATCAGAGTCACTCTATTCCTTCCACTACCATGGTTTTTTTCTCGGATTCTCCTTCACCTTCATCCATCCATCATTCCTTATCTATCAAACTCACTTCCACAAATTATTTGTCCTAGAAGGCTTAATTTCTATTATTGTTGTGCACCTTTGATCTTCTCAATTATGTCGACGGAACCATCCCTTGTCCCTCCACAAGTGCAGGTGATAAAGATTCAAAGGAAGTTCGCTCTCGTTGGCATAAGAAAGATCAATTTGCTCTCGCTAGCACAAGAAAGACTAGCTCGTCCTGAGCTAGATTCTATCTTCTCTATCTAAAGACCTTGTTACCGAAGTTATTAATATCTTCATTTGCTCATGAAGTCTGAGAGGTACTTCATCGTGCGTATGGTTGCCCTTCTTACACCAAGGTACTATAGCTGACGAATACAGCTGCACAATCTGAAGTGTGGAGACCAGGCTATTATAGACTACCTTCATCATGCTAAATACATAGTGAACGAGTTGGCTCAAGTTTGCCAACCAATCTCCATTGCTTCTTTCAATGACGTGGTGTTTAATAATCTAGGGGCAGAATTTAAGGACATTATCGTCACTTTATCTACCAAATCCTTTTTGGTGCCCTTATCATGAACTATCCAATATTCTTATGAGCCATGAGATTCGGCTCAAATCGGTAACTATTGATCTCCTCCTACAAGTTCTGCGAGCAAATGCTGTCATCGCTACTCGTCTGCCAAATCAGATAAACAATTACAAACATGGGCGTGGTTGCAGCAAAGGATGTAGTTAGTACTGTGATCCCTACCCTGTTTGTGGGATTCCTAGCCACTCTCCCTTTAGGTGTTAGTCTCGAGTCATCGTCGCTCCTACTTCCTACTCCTACATATGCACCTTTGTATGTATGCTCCTTCCTCTTACGTTCTGTCTCAAATTGGTCAACCCCTTGCGCCCCTACTACCTACTCCTCCTCCTAAGGTGTGATCTGAAGAGTGGTTTCCTAACACTAGTGCCACACACCATCTTACCAACGATTTAAATAACTTGACCATTCATGAGTTATACTAGGGATGCCTCTACACATTGCTAATACGAGTTCTTCCTATCTTCGCTCTTCTTGTTATTTTCAACTAAAGCACATACTTCGTATTCCACAAATCTCTTGAAATCTTCTCTCTATTAACATATTTGTTTATGATATCCTTGTCTACTTTGAATTTCATCATAGTTTCTTTGTTCTAAAGGATCGACATTAGGGGCATCCTCTTCTCCATGGACCAACAACTCCAGTGAAGGCCTCTATCTGCTTCAAGCCTCCCCTCCTACCGTGCATTTGGCTAAACAAGTTTCTCTAGAATGGCAGCATCGACACCTAGGCCACCTGCACCATTAGATTGTTCAACTTGCTACCGAACAGAATAATTTGGGTGTCTCTTCTGGTTTTTCTAATAATCACTACTTAGCTTGTATGTTGGGCAAATTATCTAGACTTCATTTGCCTACTACTTCAGTTATTAATACCTAGCCTCTTCAGCTGGTTTATGCTGATGTTTGGGGTCTATTTCCCCTTATTTCTAACATGGGTTATCGCTATGTACTGTTACTTATGGATGATTTCTCTTATTTTACTTGACTTTATTGCCTTCGTCATAAATCTAATGTTACGATTATTTTCTCACAATTCCACAAATATGTTGAGAATTAAACGGGCTTTTGGCTTAAAGCGTTTTAGATAGATAATGAGGGTAAATTTCAAGTGCTCTATCCCTACCTTCATGCGTACAGTATTCAACATTAACTCACTTGCCTCCACACTCATGAGCAAAATGAAGTATTAAGCATAATATTCGACATATGGTTGATATGGCGCTCACCTTACTTCTTCTTCTCAATGGTTTGCTCAAATTTTGGGGCTATACTTTCATTAACGCCTCATCAATTTTCTTCCATCCTATTCTCATGGTTTAAAGCGTTTTAGATAGATAATGGGGGTAAATTTCAAGTGCTCTATCCCTACCTTCATGCGTACAGTATTCAACACTAACTCACTTGCCCCCACACTCATGAGCAAAATGAAGTATTAAGCATAATATTCGACATATGTTTGATATGGCGCTCACCTTACTTCCTCTTCTCAATGGTCTGCTCAAATTTTGGGGCTATACTTTCATTAACGCCTCATCCCTCATCAATTTTCTTCCATCCTATTCCTTCAAAAGTTCCCTATGCTCATATCAAAAGTTCTTCCATCACCCACCTCATTATTCCTTCGTGTTTTCAGTTGTCGAATTTTTCCCTATGCTCGACCCTACAATACTCATAAAATTTTCTTTCATTCCTACCTTTGCATCTTTCTTTGGCTATGACCCCTCTCATACAAGTTATCGTTGCTTTGATCCTCACCACACACACTCTAATGTTTTTACTCGCTATGTCGTTTTTGATGAACACTTTTTTCCCTTTTCCTCTACTTCTCCCTCACCTTCCAACTCCACTTTTGTCACTTCCCCTTGGCTCACTATCATCTTTGATCCCACCATCGAGCCACCTACTCCCCTACTACAAGCTCTCCTTGTTGCATCGCCTCCCTCTCCACCACCCTCTCCCGTTGCTCCTTCACTACCCTCTTTGTCTGCTCTTCTCCGATAACCATGGGTGGACTATCATCATCTTGCTAGTCTCTCCTGTCTACATGCTCTACTTGCTACCAAGCATCCCCTCTCTACTTCTTCTAAACAAGAGCCTTCTTCTTTCTCTGAGGTCGACAAATCCCTTAACTAGTAAGCGGCGATGCTTGAATGAGTATAATGCCCTTATGGCCAATGATACTTGAGAACTTGTTTCTCCCACACCCGCCATGAACATTATTGGCTGCCAACGGGTGTATCGTATCAAATGGGATGCTAAAGGCAGTATCTCTCATCGCAAAGGGATCTCACTAGATTCCCAGTGTTGACTTCGATGAGACTTTCAGTCCCATTGTAAAACTTGCCACAATACGCATAATTCTCTTCATTGTTGTTGCCTGCAAATGGCCCATCCACCAAATGGATGTGTAGAATGCTTTCCTTCGTGGTTATCTGTCTGAATTCATCTTTATGCGACAACCACCAAGGTTCATTGATTTATCTCAACTGCATCATCATGTCTGTCGATTAAAACAGTCTCTCTATGGTCTTAAGCAGGTGCCAAGGGCTTGGCTTGCCCTTTTGAGTTGCTTTCTTTAGTCCATCGCCTTTGTAGACTACAAAACAGATTCTAGTCTATTCATCTACAATTAGCATGGAGTTCGTTTATGCATGCTCGTCTATGTCGATGACATTTTATTAACAGACTCTTCGTCTTCCCAAGCCCACCATATCATTCAGATGTTGTAGAAAGAATTCAAGGTTCATTACCTTAGAGTTGCCTCTTATTTATTTCTTGGGGGTGGAACTCTCTCGCTCTGCTGATTCCATCACTCTCTCCTAAAAGAGCTACATTTTAGATCTCCTCACTCGCACTAATATGGTTCACTACAAACCAGTTAAAACTCTTACGGTCGCTTCCACTTGTCTTTCTATTACGGATGGTGATCCTCTCTCTGATTTACCCCTTACCGCCGAGTTGTTGGGTCTCTCTAATACCTATTGCTTATGCAATCAGACATTACTTATGTTGTTAAAAAGGTTTGTTAGTTCCTTCATGCCCCTACTTCTTCTCATTGGAAGGCGTTGAAGCACATTCTCTGTTACCTTAAGACACTATTGATCTCTACCTTATTTATCGCATGGGTGGCTCTCCCCTCTTATTTCTTATTTAGATGTCGATTAGGCTATCAATCTTGATAATCAATAGTCAATGGGTGGATATATCATTTATCTTAGCCAAAATCCTATTGTTTCGTCTTTGCGCAAGTAGCATGTTGTCGCATGCTCCTCAATAGAATCGAAGTATCACTTGCTCTTTGATACCTCTTCCAGCGAGCTTTTTTGTCTCCAACACTTGCTCTCTAAACTTGGTCTTCCTCTTCCACATGCTCTAGTTCTCAACTGTGACAACATAGGTGTGCTTTATCTCTCTAGGAATCTCATCTTCTATGCTCGCATGAAACATGTGGAAGTTGATTTACACTTTGTTCAAGACTTGGTACGGTGACAAGAATTGCAAATTCATTTCCTTCCGTCTACTTCACAGATTGTTGATTATCTTTACCAAACTGTTGGCAACAGAGTGATTTCTTGATCTACGGAATAAGATGAATCTTTAATCCTTAAATCGGTCATCATGCGTAGGGCGTATTGAACCAAATAATTGTAATTAAATGTATTGTTTGAATATTCTTGTGGTGTCACGTCACCGGTTTGTAACGACTTTTGTTTAATATAAATATAATCTTATGGTATATCGCTCCTACACAGCAGATTCCACATTTTGTTTGCATTTCTTCTTCCTCTTTCCACCTCCTTTTCATTCCTTCTTTCAAATAAGGTTTTTAGTAGATTGATTACAAAATCAATATATCAAACTTATAAAACATAAAATTTTATATTAAAATTAATATGTCATTTACACAAATTGTATGTTAAAAATCAAACAAAAATTTACTTGTCTTGTGATATACAATTTGTACAAATGATATGCCAATTTTAATATAGTTTTATAAATTTAACATATAGATTTTCTAATCAATATATTCAAATTTAAGAAAGTATATATCAATCACTTTGTGCTTTGTATCTATAATAAAGTGTATTTGTAAATATGTATATTCGCAATAGTGATGTTTGTGGATACGATAATTTTAAAAAATAATAAAAAGATGTAGAATGAAACAACTAATCTCGTAAATATTTTGAAAATTTCAGCTAATTTAATGTTACGTATATGGCAGTCGAATTAATATTTTAAATTCAGATGTGGCTTAGATCAATCTGGTTAGGACTCCAGAGGATAGTAATGTGACATAATATATCGGATGGATGGAACCCCCAAGTGTGGCATGTATGATTCCACATAATATGGAATTGGATAAATATAGTAAGTTAATATGATCTAGGACTCAGGAGGTTAAAGGTTACAGTTGGTATGTAGCATGTAAGTATAATTGAGTTGCCCTCTTACAACCGTACTATAATTAAGTTTGGAGGATGCCTCTAAGAGAAACAAATGGAATTAATTACCCGTACAATGTTAGTACTAGGTTTAAATTGATTGTCAAATATGTTATTTAACAAAGAAAGGTATTACATAGATAAAAATAAAGAACGTTATTATAGTTATTTTAAAATTAATTGATAGTGAGAGAATGTGGTGTAATGTTATAAAACTTTAAAAAGAAGTTTGTGCTTACAATAAATCTTGGGAAACCTTAAGAAAAGAAACACTGAGAAAAGATTTTCCAAAGTTTCTTGTGTTTTGTGTCTCTTGGAAAACTTGGGAAATCTTTTCCTAAGATTTCCAAAGACAGTCAAAATATTCTTTCCTTATTGTCGACATCTTGAGGTCTGAAAGAAGGGGAAACCTGCAAACATTGTTGGCTTGTACACTTGTGTTGCCTTTGCCTGCTTGCCACTCATCGCACTCGTCGCTCATCACTCGCCGCTCATCACTTGTCGCTTGCACTCACCACTCGCTACTTGCCACTCACTGCTCATCGCTCATCACTCTTGCTCGTCATTTATAGGTTCAGCAACTCATCACTCCTGCTCACCACTCGTCGCTTTGCTCAAGTGAATGTTGTCGAAGAAGATGAATGATTGATTGTGAAAAAAAAAAATTTGATAAAAGAAATAAAAGTTATTTGTGAGAAAGAATGAAAGAAAATAAAACTTTTAATAGAACATTATTATATTTTTGATATATTTTATTTTCTTTACCATTTTAAGCATAGGAAATTAGTTATATGTATCTTCATGAAAAAGTTATTTCATTTGTGTATTTTGTATAATTATTTGAAGTTAATACATCAAAAATTTAGAAATATTTATAATATATATTTAAAATAATATATAAAGGTAAATTTAAACCATTTAAAAAAACTTTCTATCATTTCATATAATTTCCTGGTATATATAAATAGTTCAAACTTTTATATCATTTTTTGGTGTCAAAAACATCATTTTATTTATTATCATTTATTGTTATTTCTTCTCATTTTCATTTTACACTATTTCCTAAATCTTCTGTTATTTCATTTTCCAACGAAAAATGTGTACAAACAAACCTTAACTTACCACGTTGATTTTCAATGCATGTTACGCATGATGATCAATGTCTTACGCGTGACATGTATGAATTAGACTTTGATATCATGTTAAAATATATTTTAAAATTAATTAGTAATAAACAAAAAAAAGACTGAGATTGATTGAATTTTCGACATCAAACTTTATAATCGATGATGAGAAGATTGTAATCATAATCTCAACAGACAGTACGAAATTACTCAATTTCAATTTCAGCCAACCCATCCAATTATACCAATGTAAAAATTTATCGTCTTAAGACGTCCGCTAACGAAAAAAGAAGAATCCCCCTTATCTAACTGTTATGGTAAGAGCTAAGAGAACCAATGAAATCTTTCCAGATTGATTTCAACTTTTTTGTGGCATTAACAAGAGCCGAATCCTTCTTGATAAGAACTTTTAAAGGTGTCAATGGGCCAAGTCGATCCAACCTACCTCAAAAAATAAAAGCTCGTATGGGTTGGAAAAATTAAAATTTTTTTTGGGACGGTCCAACTTGACTCGTAACCACAACCCGTGCGTGCAGGTCATTCAGTGGGTTTTAATTTTTAAGATTTTTATATTATATTATAAAATAATATAAAAATATTCAATTTGATCGAAGTTTTTTTATAAAAAAATATTCCACTGACCGTTTAAAAATTAATTCATTATTTTAAAAAAATGAATATTACAAACGTTCATTTTTATGACCGTGACCAATATCATATAATTTCTAGTTCGATCCGACCAAATCAAATCAAGCTAACCCATTTTAAATCAGATCAGGTCAACCTGCAGTCCTGATCCATCTGACACGAACTTTTAATGTTTTAAATATTTTTTTAAAGAAAAGGAAATCACACACATATATTTATTAATTACAGAAATTTCAAAGAAATCAAATAAACGAGAAACACAGAGTCGATCGATTGCTGATCATGTCAACTACTCCTAATCTGACACTTCGACGGCAGTCATGATGGGAGGAAGCTCGCCCCCGCCGCTGCCTCCACGTTCATCTTCCTGTGATAGAACTGCTCCCATGCCAGAGCCCTCACCTGCTTCATGTACGTTTTGAACGGCACGACGCCTCTGCACATCGCCGCGTCCATGGCCTTGATTGTGCCCTCGATGCCCTTGTCGGCCGCCTGGTGCTCCAACAAAAGTCTTGAGCCGTCGTCCGCACCCTCGAACGCTTCCTCCACTCGGTCGTTTTCCGGGAAGGAGTCTACGTCGTTGTCCTTCAGCCAATTGGACAGTTCTTCCGCCTTCGATTTGGTCGCGTCCACCCTCGCCTCCAGGGCCAGCTTCTCGGCCTGAAGCCCTGCAACCACGGAGGACACGACCGCCGCGCGTTCCTGCAGCTTGGATCGGACGGCCAACGTGTTTTCGATATTGTTCTTCGCCGCGGCACGGTAGGCTTCGACGTCGTGCAGGATGTGCAACCCCAGGCGATCGATCGCCTCCCTCTTCGACGGCGACAACGAGGCGGCGGTGACTCGGGGAAGAACATGTACCTTGGGATGGAGAGGGGAAACGGGGGGCCAGAAAGTGAAGATTTTAACGAGGTTCCGGACGAGCTCGGAGAGTTTGGAGCGGGGATACACCCACGTGAGGAGGTAGTGCGTCGTCACCACGCCGGTGGAGGGATCGACGTAAGGGTGGCGGACGACGGGTTCGCCGACGGGAGAGCTAAGGTAGACGAAGGGAGCCAAGTAGGGGTAGGACTGGTGAATCCAGACGGAAACGTGGACACGGAGGGAGGAGAGGCAGAGGTCGCCGCTGGCTTTGAGCAGGTAGACGGTGGTGCCGTCCTCGTAAGTAAAGGGATCGACGGAGGGCTTGAGCGTCGGGAAGTCGGCGAACAGTGAGAGGACGTGGTTGCGGATCAACCACTTGGCTTTCTTTTGGGTGTAGGGGAGAGAGTACAGCCCCGTCTTCCGGAAGGCCACGTCGACAAATCTCTCCGCCGTCGGCGCCATTAGTTAGCCCAAGCTTTCAGCTTTTCGCTCCAGTATCAACGATACCCTCTTTTTATCTTCCCGTGGCCTGTACAGCGATGACAGTTGACCATCACGTATTCGACCCGAAGTAAATCGATCGGGTCGGTTAATGGTCGATCAGTTCGCCATTGGATCCATTTACAGTTGATCGTTAAAATGTTTGGTAGTTCAATATTTGGGTTAACTGACTCAACATAAAGTCTAATCAACCGACCCAAAAAGTACTCTCTTATTTTATTTTTAGCTATTTTTAATAATAGAATTATAAATTTATGTTTAAATATATTTCAAGCAGAGGAATGAAAACGATAAAGATGGCAGATGGTAGTTGAACGAGCTAAACGATTTATGTAATTTCTAATTAATGGTCAGTTAGGTTAAACGATTATCCATTAACCTAATTAACTTTTATCGGCTCTATCAGTGGTCGATCGTTAACTGACCAAGTCGATTAACAAAATGAATCTGATGGCTCTGGTTGGTAAATATATTTAATTATAAAAAATATACTGAAATATTATTTTACATTTTAATGTCATCTTCCTTATATTTAATTATGACAGAAAAAACTGCATGAAGAACAGCAAACAATTTCGAATAAGCTACTTTAAAAAGCAGGCATGATATTAATTTCATTTCAAAAGTAATTAAATGAACACCGCTACTGAGAAAAGGTCCCGGTGGAATATCCGAATATGTAACTTGGAGAGGAATGAAATGAAGTTCACTGGAAATTAACTACCGAGTAATTTATTGCTTTGATTTTGAAACTTCATCTGAAATCACAATAAAATTTTTAATGCCTTTGTACGTACGTTTGTTTTTGAGATTGTAGAATTTTTACATCAAATTTCACAAAATCTAGTTGAGCTACCAGATAAGTCCATCGACCAAATCCGAAAAGTCCATGTCAACGGCAGAGCCGTCGCTGGAATCAACGACGGCCTAACACGGCTACGATTGTTTTACGTGTGGACGTAATCGAATGCAACCCCTGCAAGTTAGTTATTTTTATTTTTGTAGCCGATGATCGGTAGGAAAATATTCAAAAAGTTAATCTTTCGGTTGAATTAAAATTAATACAAAAGCAACGTGTCGACGTACAGCGTGCGCGTCTTAAGGATTTAGTGAGGATGGTGATCGAACGACTTAGACGAGTAAGCAAAGAGGAAAATGAACGTACCATCGATTGTTGCAATTTTGAATTTTTACTTAAATTCAAATTAGTAAAACGCATCACATTTCGACTGCGTACGTACGTTTGAGAGTAAATATGTATTCTATCATCTTAACTAGACATATTAATCAACACAGCGATATAATTATTTGGAATTTCTGTGATAAATGGTATAAGGGTATTTTTTTAACACGTATTTATTATTCATTTCGATGGTGTCATGTAGCTCCTCTGCAAGAAGGAGCAGTCGTGTATGTTGTTGCAAGGACGATCCGCGTACGCTGATGTCATGATTAATTAATATGGAAATAGTGTGAACGTAATTAGATGTGTCATAATCCCCAGTCTTTGGTCGGTGCTTTCCGTCGTTTGTGCGTAACCGAGCTTATCCGCATGATGGAAGGATGGATGTGGACCGTGGAATAGCGCCATCATATATACATCATAGATTATTATTATTATAGGTGTTTTTACTAAAATACCTTTGATAATCACTCTTGTATCCCAGTAATGTATCTCCAAGATTCCCACCAGAAACAATTGTTTTATTGCTCACGTATCCTTGCTGAATGCGGTAGTCATGGATTAGATTAACGATCATTAGGGCCGATTAATTAATTAACCAGTTGTTTTAAGAGGTAGGTCGGCCGCAAGAAGATTATTCAAATAGTGGGAATTGGAGCGAATCATTTGACGTCACGGTTTTTAGATATCATCTTCTCACCAGCTTGGGGAAATCTAAGATTAGCTGATATCAAGTCTAAGACTTTGGTGTGGCGTGAATATGATTAAATTGTATGATTTTATAATTTTACGAAGATTCGAATCGCAGATAACTCGGCTGAAACTTGTGGGTGGACTGGGCTTGAAACTGTTTGCCTTGCCTTCAAATCGTGGGCTACGATTTGGACCGATTCTAGCCCTGTCGTCCCAACTTAACTAATGTTTGAAGTTCTTTAACTAATGTTTGAAGTTTTAGCCCATTGGACTAAAATATGGTATTACGTAAATAATAGAAAATACAAAAATTCAAATTATCATTATAACAGCACATGCTTCTAGGATTAGATACAGCTGTATTCTGGGTGTGGAGTACATGAGAGATTATGTACACAATTGGCCGGTACGTGTGCCAACTTTAATTGAGCAAGCAAGCTGATGAGTGCATTATCATACTTGAAAATTTCCAGATGGCCGAGAGCGCTTGGAAACATTGAGAGAATAAACAATAAAACAAGGCTCTTCGAGACTGCAGAAAGAAAATTACACCAGTCCACCCCCCCCCCCCCCCGGGAACAAGTGGCGATTGGGGAAATGAAGATTAAGAAAAGATTTGCAATGCAAGTCCAAAGTTTTGACAGAATCACGGAACCAACAACCTTCTCCTCCTCCTTTCCTCCTCTGGTTTTTGGTTCCCTTGAACTGGAATGGACGTAGACCCGTGAGGATCAATTGGTAGGCCCTTTGCTTGGGCAACACTGTACTTATACCTTGGCGTGGTGCCATGAAAAGAAAGGTAAAGAGCTGATCAGACGCTTTTTCTCTTTAATCGCCAGAGAGAATTAAGAAGTGGACGACGTCGCCGTAGAAGATCCAAATATTCCCGCTTGCCTCCCTCCCTCCCTGTCCTCGTGGGAAGGAATCCGTGTGGTTGCATGCTACCGATGAAATTTTTTCAATCTTTTTGATTAAATTTCAATTCGCAGTAAAGAAAAAAGAAAAAAAGTAGATGACGTTTAAAAATATCATTTGGTAATACCATACGTTCCAGTGCACCATGCAAGAGACGCGCCGTTGGTTCTCTTTTCAGATAGGGTGATTTTTTTAACTTTCAAATAATATTTTGATAATAAAAAAAAAATAATCCTTGGTTTACGAATTAAAAAGAAATGCCTTTTTTTTTTTTTCTTGCCACATAAACCACACTGCATTATTTTGCACACAAGCAAAAAAAAAAAAAAAAACAGTCCTTTGAATGAAAAGCAAAAAAGTACAAGATTTGTCAAACTACCTATTTTTCATTCCATGTGAGACGGTGAAAACTTGATTTTGAGCGTCGGTGAGATCATTTAATTCTGTACATAAAAAATTACCATTTGAATTGGTCAACTTGTGTAGAATTGGACATCATCAACTACCAAACACACACACACACACATATATATATATATATATGGTAGTTTTATGTGTCAGGATGAAGCTACAAACACATGGCGAAAAAAAAAAAAAAAAAACTTATGGCTCGATCTCCAATTCCACCATGATTAATTTATTTGGGTTGCAGTCAATAATAATCTCCAACTTCCTTCCAGCACTGTTCAATATGATTTTGGAATTGTAAAATAACAAAGTACAGCGGGACAGCATAAATGTATATAAAAAAAGAAGAAGAAATCTTACAAAACTTTATATTCAAATCTAGATATTATTATTAAAAAAAAAAATAGCAAAACCCAACAAAGATAGAGAAAGAGAGGAAAATTAGATGTTAAACAAAAAAAGAGAGGAGTGGGTGAGTTGCTTTCTTGGTTATGTCATCGTGTTTTCTTAACAACTGGTGAGTGTAGATTTACAAAAGATTTATCTTGATAATGGTAGTTTTTTGTGTACTGGAATTTGAGCTTTTGTGAAATACAATTTTTTTTGTCAACTAAACTAGTACAGTTGATTATTTCATTCCTTATTATACTTCTTCTTTCGAGATCATTTCTTTTCCTTTCTTTATTTAACCTCCGGTCCCTTTCTGAAAAAACTCCCGTTTCCATTATCACAAGAGAATCAGTACTCTCTTTCCCATTTTCTTATTTTAATATTCTTTCTCCATCAACGTCACATGGGATTCTCCAGGGAACAAAAAAAACAGAAAGGAAAATTGGCCAATTTAACTTTTCTACCTCCTTTTTCTTTTTTTCTTTTTTTTTTTGTCTTCTTTAACTTTAGGAGGGCATTATGGTAAATTGACAAGGATAATTACGAGTCCAATATGAGATTACAAATCACAAGATAAGACGATAAGATGACCTCATTCTGTTGAAAGGTTGGGATTCCAATAGATGTTACTTTTGCAATGAAAGGAATGGTTCGTATGTGAAAATTGCAATATGCCTAAAGTTGAATTTGTATACACATTTTTCATCTCATTTACACATTTAGTCCTTGTGTTTTTCATTTATTGAATTCAAACTCAAATAAAAAACTATTAATGTAATAAAAAAAAAAATTAAGTTTGAAACTTTTTATTCAGAATACATTTATCATCGGTTAGAAAACCTCCGCTTTTTTCTTTTTGACGTAGCGGCAATAAATTGCTTCAAAAAGTCAAATCATTCACGACTAAAGTGACATTTTCAGAAACTAACAAAAATTAAAAATTCGAACTTAAAAAAAAAAACATCAATATCAACAAAAGGTTTTCTAGACATTTAATGACTCCTATAAGAGTTGGAAGTTTGCGGTCAAAATCACGAAGGAATGGCCATAGCCGTCCAATCCCAAATCAAGAACGTGACTTTGAAAAGTGAAGGGTGTGTTAGCAACCAGGCCACATCATTCCATGGCCGTGGGTAAATAATCGGCAAGAAATTTCGAAAGAGATTATTAGAAGTAATTCTCGTGCTGGCATCATCTTTTGGTGAATAAATAAATTTTGACAGCAACCAGAAAAGTTGTAAATTTTTCTTACGAAGCTCGTCGTTTTTAACAAGTCATGGGCACAAGGGTTAAAAAAACAAAAGGTTGGGGGCCTCTGCGTGTCTTTTCCCGTCCACCTTCGTCGTGGAGACGTAACAAAACTGGTGCAACCGCCGGGGACGTGGAAAACCGCAGCGGCGGATCACGGAATGGGTATTCCGCCCCCGTCGATCGTCGATCGTCGATCGTCGATCACTCACTCTGCTGGCCAATCTCTTCTGCTTCCGGTCCAAGTAAAGTAGAAGGCGAAGAAGGAGAGAATAATGGAAGTCTGAAAATAATGAATGACGACAGTAAAGAAAGGGGTGGGGGTGGGGGTGGTAAATATGACAATAACAGTGGTTGCGTACGATTGTGGCCCAAGTCTCGAGATGGCACGAGTCCACCACCCCCACCGGGACTAATTAAACCACGATACCGCGTCTTCTTGTCGTACGTCTACGATGACCACCGACATTTCTCCGGATCTTCTTCTCTACGTCGGGGTATATTCTTCTTCAAGCATTTGAATGAACGGAGCACCGAAATGCCGTATCAAAATCCCAAGGCAAGATTTTTGCTTCGGCCTTCACCTCTTGTAATGTTGTTGGTAATGTCTTGCCATAGTAGATTTGAGATTCCACGTATATGCGAAACGAAAAACAATTTTTTTCCCCCTTAATAAATCGAATCGCAGGTATTGTATCAAAATACGTTTGTACGAACAAATACACCAATTTGTGTGATGGTCCCTCCATCCGAGGTGGGAAACATGAGTTTTCTTCCATCGACGTAAGGAATAAAGTTTGTCTAACAAAGGCACAAGTAAACAATTAAGAAATTCTCCCGCGGCCCTCCACCATCGATCTTCTTCCTCTTCTTCTTCCCTGCTAGGTCTGTCTCTCTGCTCCACCATCCACTGTCTGTCTGTCCCCGTTGAAGACACAGACTCCAGACCCTGCAAGCTACAATTTCATTCACACGCACAACACCGTCGATAAAAAATATGAAAAACCAAATCCGCTCATCAAAAACCCTTTCTTTTTATAATTCATATTTCATTGCTATCATTGACGATACATATATGATATAAACCCATAAGCTCGGTCCTCTCGCGAAAAAAAAAGTGAAGAGGTCGCATATGATACTTCTCCTCGATACAAAAGCTAACCACGATTGCTTTTCCTCCTACGACAGAAAACAAAAGAGAGAGAATCAACAGATGATGGCGTTTCAGACAAGTAGTCCGGTGACCATCTTCCCCCCTCTCGGCGTTGCCGCCTTGGGTTCCACCGCCGGTAACTCCCACACCTGAGGCTCGCCGGATTTCTTCTCCAATCTCTGGCCGAGCCTCTCATCTGGTATTTTCTCGTCAAGTGACACAGAATCATCACTACTCGAATCGGCACCACCACCTTCCTCTCCTCCAGCTTCCTCCTTCGCCGGAGAAGGTGGTCCAAGTCTTTCAAACGGTGAAAGCCATTTAGATCTCATGTACTCAGAACTCCTCCATGGAGGAAAGTGAAGACCTTTCCTCTTCATGCTCTGCTTTGCTGCCTCACAAACAACAGCCACAATCTGCTGGAGACGATCCGTCTTTCCGACAAAAATCGTCGGCAAGGTTTGCAGCACAGAACTGTAGGTTTTGGTTGATCTCAGCATCTCAAACTCCGACTTGAAGTCTACGTCTACCAGCAGGCGTTCCCCTCCTTCAACGTTCACATCCACGTACTCATACACCCCTGAAAAAAAAAAAAATCCATTTCAGAAGTGGGCTTTTTTCCATCTTGACGACATGGAAATCAAGTACAGAAGTCTAAATTGGAAAGGAATAAACTGATCTGCAACATGCACTTGTAGCACAAGCGGTGACCCAAAATCCAAAACATGTTTTAGAGTTACATAAACTTGAAATCAACAGAAATTTGTGCTAAAACGACCCCAACAAAAATTAAATTCCAAATCAGAATAAAGTAGAAATGAAAACGAAATCTAGTTCGGATAATTTGTTTTAGATACCAGCAGGAAAAGGAGAAGCCTCCGCCCCTTTCGATCTGCAGACGGCGGCATCATGGCCGATCTTAACCAGACCCTGCACCAACACCTGCCGATCAACCTTCCCTCCCCCTTGGCTCCTACATGTCTCCACGATCTTCCCCACTTCCGCCAACAGATTCCTCTCCGCCGTACTCGCACACACCACCAAACTCTGCGCACCAGGGAGAAAAAAAGAAAAACCTTCTCTTTCAGCGAAACCGCTCAAAGAAACAAGAGAAGAGACGAGAAAAGAAAAGAAAAGAGAGGACTTTTTTCCCCTTTTCACAAACCTTGAGGATCTCAGACGCGTCGTTCTGGGGTTCACCCCGGAAAAAGTCGTCGTCGTCATCGTCGTCGTCGAAACCATCGTCCTGGTTACCGTTGAAGCAGTTGCACCTGGTCCTCCCACACCGCGATATCTTCTCGGTGCCCTCCTCGAGGAAATTCTGCACCATCTTCCCCAAACACACCGAACTCGGCTCCAACTCCAACCCTAACCTCAAGGCCTCCTTCTCCTTGTCACCCCCAGAGACTGCTATCTTCTCCGGCTGGGTTGTTTTCAGGACTCCGGGGAACTTGCTTTCGAACAGCCTCTTCAGTCGCCACTTCGCCGGCACTGGCTGCTTCATCTCCACCGGATCATGATCCACCGGCTGGACCTTCATCGGGAACGGCATTTCAAAAAGAACCCAACAAGAAAACCCCTCTCCTTTTCTTATTCCTAAACCCTCCAGGAGAAAATCAAGAAATCGAGATCACAAACACCGGGGTTCGAAGAAGCTGTGACGGAAGGGGAAGTTGGTCTTCCTGCGAGCGGCGCGGAGGATCCCGGCGATATCCGCCGGGAAATTCTCCATCAAGGGTAAAGAAAGGACGGTTCCGATCGGTTTCCTCTAAGAAAATCCGATTCTTACGTGGTGGAATCCGGATTTCCCGATTTCGTGTAGCGAAGAAGGGAGAAGCACACAATCGTGTAGGTAGAGGACGAAGGGGATTGGGTTGAATATATAGAGCAGTGGCAGGGAGGGTAGCTGACGGAGTGGATATTGCGCACACGTGGAAGTCTACGTGTCAATTACATTGTTTGGGTGCAACGTGGATGCCGAACAAAGTGACACGTAAGACGAGTATGACTTCAAATTACGAGATTAGCCTCTGAATGTGCACGACTGGACTATCGTGCCCCTACTCGTTGCGCGTAATTACGGTGGCAGACCGAAAGATCGCGAAACGAAAGGGTAATTTGCAGAAAAAAAGAAATAAAAACCAAACTCAAGTATTTAAAGTATCATTTCTACAAGAGAAATATAGTAAAATAGTATAAATATTATTTACCTTGATACATGACCCAAAAAAAAATATTAACGTTGGTTCGATTTTGCGATAGGGATACCGGTCCGTTTTGGGGATGGGGATGGGGGCACGTCCCTTTGTCCGGTTGTGGTTAGGCCTGTAATTTCAGGCTAAATTAAGGTTGAAGTGGAGGAGAGGTTTTTTTGGTTGAAGGGCCGGTCACTGTCATATGGAAAGCGAAAGGTGGATTATTTAAAAACCTGAGCAAAGGAGATTAGATTGGATGATAATATATATCATACGATTATATTCACCAAATAATTGAGTTTAATTAGTCACGTGAACTGACATATGCTTAAATTTAAATTTAAGAAAAAAAAATATTATATTGTAATCTCGCGTCTTCCTTCAATATTTAAAGATTAACGATAACAAGTCGTTAGGATTAACAAATATAAAAATTATTATGTAAGATATTTTCTTTAAAAGAGTAAAGAAAATTATCCAGGAAATAATTGGTGATTGGACACGACATTAGGTTCCCTTGTCTGTCAGGATAAGAAGGACGAGGGGAGGCGGAAGGATGACCGGAGGAAAGTCCCAAAATCGATTAATAACCATCATAGAAATTTGCACTGAAACGAAAAATTTATGGCTTTTTTAAACAATGCTAACGCTAAATGTTTTCATTTAGTTTGAATTGAATTCAACGTACCGTCTTTAAGGTAGGGTAAAATATGGTTTCTGTGGTCTCTTATGGATAATAAGAAACGAAGAACATAAATATTTTAAGTTACTAATTAACAGCAATAATAAAACCAACGGTAGATATTGCAGTTGATTATTATTATTTTTATTCTACTGTGAGAGAAGAACGTACATTTGATCGAATTTCAACGTAAACAAAAAATAATCATTATTGGAAAAACAGTTAACGAAAGTTTGCATCCAACATTTGACTTAGACTCGGTCTCTAGGTAACTACCGATAGCATAGGTACGTGGCATTTCCTCATTCTATAGATAACAGAAGAAGAAATTACCTAAACTATTCTAAACCAGCTCAACCATTACTATAGAAGGAGAAAAAAGAAACTTTTGCTTGATGGGATCATAAATATATGGAAGGGAATCGTACTTGCAATGAATGCCGTCTTGATCAATGGGTTTGGTCGATGAGGCTTGTGAAATTGATAGCGGGGGTGCATGCATTAATATTAATACCAAGCTAGCTACTTGATTAGGGTTATGTCGTGAACTTGTGGGATGGTTGGTTTTGTGGAAGTTGCAATGTTTAGGTGACGTTCTAGCTTTCTGGCCAGAAAGTTTCGATTTGTGGGGGATAGCATGTATTGAGAATAATGGGCTCATTTGGAAGATGACATTAAGGATAAGCTTCTGTTTAGGCCATACACTAAGAGTGAGTTAATAATTATTGGACATTGGTTCATTTTTCATATTCTTGTGCAGGATGTATAATAAATTAATAGAGTGCTATATCTTACAACAAAGCATGTTAGATAATATTCAAAATCACATCTTCCTTCCTCTTTTCCATAACAGGAGTATTATACTAGAAGTAATCTGGTGTTAGGCTGTTATGCTATATATATATGTATATATATGTAGCAACTTACTACTCAAGATCTTTGAAGGAGAAGTATAAAAAATTCGTCTCATCTGTAAAATATAAACAAAATGTTGAGGGAATTCCTTCCCAGCAATGGGATGTTAATTCCATCCTGAAGATTATATGATGATCTTTTTTTCTTTTCTTTTTTTACTTATAATCTTTTAAGATCTATTACCCCTAGGTGTGGTTAATTAGGATGGCCCAGTAATAGGTAGGTTATTAGAATACATAGAGAGGCAAAAAAATGTTTTTATTAAGAATAGGAGTTGCAGTTCTTGAAATAACATGAGAGAAAATCAATTTAATTATGCAGTTCATCGTGTCCTTAACAGGCTAAGAAATATACTAGTTAAGAGAAGGAAAAGTTAATTAGCGTGTAAGAAATTAAAAGAAATAAAGGAAAGACTAAAGCTACTTGCTTAGGAATTGTAAAAAAAAAACATTTAATTAAAGATTTGAAAATAGATAGAAATACTTGAAAGAAAAATATTCATGTAGCTGACCCCACATAATGGGATTAAAAAATTGTGACGACCAACGGAAGTTTTGCACTCAATAAAATGTTGAGGTTGTACACACGAAAAAGGATTTTAGTCATTTTGAAATGGATTGAAGTGCAGATCGATGTCTATTCCAAAATTGGTTACAATTCTTACATATATTTATTTTTCTATGAAAGAGGTATGTGCAGATTGTAGATTATGGAGAGCTCACATGTGTGCATCAATCTTCTTCACTGATGTCATTTATTATGGGCGCTCTCATTGGGTCCTGGAACTTTCAAAAGTAGGAAAGGAAGCCCTTACAACCAAGAAGATATGCTATATAATATGGCGAAAGGTATCTTCCAGTATGAACTGTGAAGGGAAATGCATCAACCCTTCTTCTTTTTTCTTTTTCTTTTCTTTCCTCTATTAGTGGATTGAAAGCAACATGCAAAACAAAGCCCCAACAAAGACTACAGCTGGATATTCCCACACACACACACACACATATACTTCTTTCCGCTTTATTTAATTATTTCCATACATCACACCATTACGCCCTTAACTGGGATGCCCCTCAGGGCCTGATTCTTTATTGTTCATGAAGGCCGACTGATGATGTGTTGCATCCGCCCACTCTCATTTCAATCATCAGTAATGTCTTTCGCATAAAATCCAAGAGTGGAAAACGAAAAAGTGAATTTTTGTGTTATATTTACTTGGAAGCTCTCGTCCACCCGTTCTGTGATGATAGCATGAAAAACTAAGATGTCGTTGAAGTTAATTCTAATTATTGCATCTCGAAAATGAAGTCATAACCCCTCGTTGTGACGGAGGTGTGTAAAGAGAAAAGGCACCTTACCTTACCTACTTACCCCACATTATGATAGAGGTATAAGAGAAAAGGCACCATATACGCAACCACAATCATCTATATCTTATGAGAAATAAACCACAATTAATAAAACAATATTTCCATAACTTTCTCCTCAGCATGGTAACATTTCGTTGGCAGTAGAGTCCCCCCCCCCCCACAGAAATTGAAATCAATTTTTAACCACGCAATTGAATATGCACGGTCTTGAATATCCCTATAATTCAAACCAGAGGAAGACTTGGCCGTGCACGATCAGTTGTTTAGTGGTAAACCGTGAATTGTAGATGCTTCAGCTTGAAGATCGACGATCGGTGTTAGGGTTGTTACTTAGAGTTGTCATGTAATCTTAATGCCAGGGTAATATATGGTATGGTTCTCACGAGGGTAGGGTTGGAGGATGGAGTCACATGATCGAGAGTGGCGACGCCCTCCAATTCTCCACGTGGAGTCCCCACGCAGGCACATGAGCGATAGGCATTCCTGGTTGGGGGGGGACATGGGGAAGAGAATGGGGTAGGGTTTGGGGGTGTTCAGGGACTTCATCTTTCGTTTTGCTTGTGCTTTCACATTAACTACGGCTGATTAATTCCGCATGGGTGGTGGACCGTGGCAGATTAAAGAGAAGTAGGACCCTACGCCTGTCATGACGTGTGGACAGGGGTTAGGGTTAATTAAGTTGGCCTGACAGCTGGGTTATAAGATAATTTGTGTGATTCACATGGAACAAGCACAAGGTAAGACCCAGACCCAGACCCAGACCCAGACCCACCATTCAAAATTTGTATTTGTAATTGGTGTAAATCAAGTACGACGCTTCCAAAGCATTATTATCATCATCGTCATGATTGATGTTATGGGGGGTAAATCAGGGAGAATATGCAGAGATTCATTCATTTCCATGGTTGACGAAATTATTTTTCCGAGCTAGATCATATGTTAATCGTAAGAATATCATCATCTGGTGAGCAATTAGCTCCAATAAAATAATTGGAATGTCTCTGCCTACCTATGCCGGTTCCACGACAAGCTCACCACGCACGCATATTTTCATTTACTTACATACAGTGCATGTCGTCGAAGGGAGTAAGTCGTCCTTCCGCTGATTATAATAATTTAGTTAACAAGAAATTAAAATTATTTATAATTTTTGTTAAATTAGAAATATTATTATCCTTACAGGAGGAGGAGGAGGAAGAAGAAGAAGAATAAGAAGAATAGTTCATGAAATTTCTCGACAAACATGTAAAGAAAGGAAGGGAGGCATGTTTCCCAAGAAGCAATGATGCAAGCAAGCCTGACCAATCCCAACTATTCCCAGTTGAAAACACAGGCCAGCTCTGATTCCTGCAGTTTTTCTGGGCTTGCGGGCGACCTGACCTAGAAACCCTAGATTTTTAAGGAATGCAGGAGAAAACAAGAAACGAAGCGGAGCAATGGCATGGCTCCAACCACCACAAAATAAACAATAATAAGTTGTTGCCAGCTTCTTGATCCATCATCGATCAGGTTTAATATTATACATCTAATTATGACTAGCCAGATATGCATAGCTAGGGTTTTTTGTGGCACAGGCCAGTTTCAACAGTGATTGATGAGGACCCTGATTTTCTTTTTTCTTCTTCTGGTATTGGGTGCGTGGATAAGGAGATGGATGATGCATCAAGCAAGATTCGCTGCCACAAGAAATCTCATGTGGAAGTCATTTCTCCCAGACCATGTACGCGTGCAAGTTGGAAGATGTCGATCACAGCTTTTGCTTGGCTCCTTGATTTGAGCATACGCCTGTAAACAAATTAAATGACGTAGATGATTCCAAGGCAAGAGTCCTCCTCCTTAAGCCTCGCAAGGAGAAGAGGTTCGCATGGTTGTCTCCGATGTCAAAATTAACAACAAGCAGAAAGACTTGCTTTTTTCAATGATTTTGTTCCATCCTCTTCTACTCCAAGAATTGCCAATTGCCCTCGTAATAGTTATTTTTCTTCAAGTTGCAACATCTTTGCTTTTCCGTAGTTATAAGAAAACAATGCTGCGGTACGCTGTCATAGAATTTCTTTACCATTGCAGAGTATTTGTTGTAACTGTAGACATTCTGCCGGTCCTCCATTCCAACTAAACCCCAGTTAAGTCGAATCAGTCAAATTATCCATTATTAGGTGAGGCCTAATACCTTCACAAATACATTTTCCACCCAAAATCCAAATTGAATAGGTCCAATTGCATCCTGAATAAAAGGATTAGATACAGAAGATCGAAGTGCATGATACCTAGAGACAGCAGCATATCATGACAATAAGGATTGACAGTCATAATACATACACTTCAGAGATCTTGAACATTATAAAAAACTATCATTACGGCAAAAAGAAAAACACACAGTAAAAGTAGGAGTGTGCTGTTATGCATCTGAGCTTGGTGGGTGGGTGGGTAAAAACAACATGAATTGTGAAATTAGAAGCAAGGCTTGTAGATCTCGATTAGTATATATAGTTATAATTATTTAAGCAACAAAGCATAAGCATTAGGCCTTTTTAAAAGTAAAAAAGATAATTAATGATCATTTCTATCCATTCATAAACGATATTCCTATTTAGTCTGCGTCCATGGATATATATATCTCTGACACCAAGATACCATATTCCATGGCATCCCCATTTACTACCATTTGGGTTTGTACAGAGAAATATAATCAAACCCACTGATTATATTAACCCACAAAGACAGAAGAGTTTTTTTTTTTTTTTTTTTTCTCTCGCTTTCGATTGATCTTGTTATATCTCTAATCCTTCGATAATACACAAATATTATAAAAACAAACAAACAAACAACTTCAAACGCAAGAGACGGGGCTTGGAGATCAACGCTCCGCCCCAGTCCAGAAAAACACGTGCGAGTATACGTAACGGAGAGGAGCGATCGATCGATCTACTCCTCCTCAAAATCAGAGATGCCTGCCTTCCTCCTGCACGGAAAGCTTGAAGGAAGCACTTTACCCATTTCCCAGGCGAATTATGATGGCGTGCTTCCACCCTCCGGATGACGATGACGACAGATCAAACTGCCTTCTTCCTTTTTCGGGGTTGTGTTCTGGTTTTCATTAAAATTTAATTTTAATAAACATAAAGATATCCCTATTTCCAAAAATTAATAATTTTATAGACTTTTGCATACTGGTAATATTATTTTTAGACTTATTTTAAAATAAATCATGAATATCATTATTTTTATCAATCAATTATTCCAATTGATTACAATGATTGAAGATTTTTAAAATCGATGAGAATGAGTTGTCATTGAAATTTAAATCTTGAAACCATGCAATCTTTGTCAATCTAACTTCTTAAAATTACTTGAATGCTAAATTCACAGTAACCTTCATTCCTGTGGACCTTATGAAGTAAGAAACGATTAATTGAGCAGTCTTTAGTTAGTAACCGTCAAGTTCCAATCCAGAGCTTCCATAAGTTAATGAACAATAGGTGGTACGATTGATTTTTCATTGACCAATAACCAAATAGTTTAATTGGTTTTTCACCTTATATATTGTAAAGAAAAATATCATGTGTTTGAATATAGAAAAGATATATTATTGTTATAAAAAATAATTCTAGATGAATTCTAGATTTCATTTCAAACAAAAAAATGGTATTTGGACAATCAACAGTGTAACGATATGAATGAGATGGAAAAAGAGAGGGGAAAGGACCATTCATGATGCAAAAGACCAGCCATCAGCCTCAAAATGTGGAAACTAATTACGGGTTTGACAATGGAATTTTGAAATTTGTTCTTCACAAAGAAGAAAAAATAGTAAAGAAAAAAGAAAAAATAGTTGGACATGATCAGTAACTTAATGGGCCCAGATCCAGAGATCAACCATCAGAATTTCCAAGTAAACAGCCCATGAGCTCATTGCTTATTTGTTACATTCCCTTCGCACCATCAGATCATTGTTCGACATTACAATTCTTCCTAGTTGAACATGATTTTCTTTTTCCATCTTTCCACTTCACCTTAGGAGTGTGAGATTAAGATAACATCCCAACCACAAAAAGGAGGTTGATATCATCCATGGTAAAAAAAATCCTGGTGTTGAAATCTAACGTTCATTGTTAACTGCAATCAATCATCTATCTCTACTCTTTCAAATATCAGTAATCTCTTTCTTATAAATTTGATTTGGCTGAAGAATCAATACAAATATGCGTGCGTGGAATGACCCAATATGTGAAACATAACTTGGTAGTAAAGCACAAAAAAGAAAAGACAAATTCCATTGTGATCTTCTTCAATGGATTCCCACTCTTATGCTAGGATGAACGCATTATGTCAAGGAGTACTTGCATTGACGATATCTGAGACCAAAAGAATACGGCAGTTGGCACGAGTATTAACAGAGATATTTGTCACATATTTGATTACTAGTTAAGGTTCTCTACTCATTTTCTTGCATTGAAGTTAACTATAGCCTAATTGAGAGAGTTATTGTATGTTTCAAAAAAAAAAAAAAAACAACAACAACTTTATACCTAAAAACAAAATCATTCCCATTTTCTGAGTTGGGGTATTCCAGACCTTTCTTTCGACAGAACGATTATGATAGTTCAAATCAAATAAATTTCCTAAACATGAAATTTCCAGCAGAGATATCTTGGAGAACTACCTATATTATTAGAACTTCCATCTATATGCAGTAGGACTAGCAAGAGGACGGTGCATGATTGCTTCTTTACAACATTTATTTATCTACTGCCTTTGTGCTCGAAACCATAAAAGAACCTCTTTTTCTACAGATTTTGAAATAATGTACTCCTCAAAAAAATAATGTATTATTGCCGTTGTTTTTGGCACTGATATTATTTTAAAAAAAATTATGTTTCCAAAAACATTACTAGAGAACGAAAGATGAAGTGTATTATCTATTACCATTGTTGTTGTACAGATAATATTCACTTCATGAAAAGATAGTTACCGAATAAGACCATATCAGAAAGGATATGATGTAAGATGTACTTAAGGGCTATTTTACATAAAAAAATAACTTGGCCAGAGGAGTCAAGAAGCGTCATATTGGCAAAGATAGGTTTAGTTCACTAAAACCAAGCCCCTTCCCTTAGAATATAAGATATGGTTTGAGTGTTTGAGTTACACCTGAATAAGAACAGTGATAAGCATAAATCAAGCTTTGCGCATCATTGACTGGATGGAAAAGGTATCAGGATATTTATAAAAAGAATTACTCATGAAGAAAGAAGCGAAAATTTTTGCACTTGAGAAAAGTCAGGGGAAGCAGTATCATGTACCACACCTGCAGCTTGTGTTGATGGCTCAATAGAAATCATGGATGAAGAAGGTAGGGAAAATTTTGCACTGGAGAAAAGTCAGGGGAAGCAGTATCATGTACCAGACCTGCAACTTGTGTTGATGGCTCCATAGAAATAATGATGTAGTGGGCAAAAGCTGATCCATAAGAGTGACTGGTCCAATAACTCAAAAGCTGCCGATACAAGCACCTCATTTATAAGTGTTTAATACTACGACAGATGACGGGGAGGTAAAGGGGAAACAGGTTCAAATCATACTCAATGAACCTCTGTCCCGTTCAAACTTCTGATAGGCAGAGAACCCCACCTTGAGCCTAATCAGTCCCCTGTAGCAAACCTAGAAAAAGGTAAGTAATAGAAGAATTAAACCAACAGTGAAAGAAAAGATGTAGCTTCTGGGGAAAAGCTATTTCCATCTAATATTTCTAAGAATCTTTCTTAAATATCTTGAATCTATTGGAGAAGTTCTTTTATCCAAAATAGAGTAAATAACTTCCATAAAGATTCCACTTTTCTAGGCTTCTAGATTGTAGGGATTTTAGGAAAATTTTATGCTAAGAAGATAAATAGAATACTCATCAGAAAACAGGAATCTTTCAAAATTTAACTGTGCAGCAGCTACACCACTGATGGGATAAGCAAAAACACGATGAATTGACGATATAACAATGACCTTTATGATAACCAATTCGAAAAGGCCATGATAAAAGACTGATTTTATGCTTTTCATAAGTTCAAATACTAATGTTTATATCTTTTTACTAATTCCAAAAAAAATAGTGACCTTTACCATTAGCTTGTCCCATATAGATTACAAAAATAGATGAAAACCTTGACTTCTTTATTTTTGAGACTTCTAAACACAGCATTTTTAAATATGTAAGGTACAGAAAAAATCTGTGCTTTTTGACGCAATACAACATTTTTCACAAAAACGATAAAAAAAGCAGTACCAAACGTGACCTAGAAACTATTTTGCAAGTACAGATGTGATCCCTGTAGCTTATGGCAGTTAAGTGTTATGGGACATTCATCACTTGGATCGACTGTAGCATGTCGGAAACTGCAATGACCAAATCGCCAGACTGAACCATTCCTCTGGCCTTGAGAAGAGACAATGTTCGGTTAAGGTTACTCTCCATGTCATCTGAGAAATCCAAACGAAAAGGTATGAGACCCCATTGAAGATTAAGTTTCCTCCTCGCGGATGTGGTGGTTGTGAATGCAAAGATTGGACAATCTGGGCGGCATCGTGACAGTAGAGATGCCATATGACCTGTCTTTGTGTAGACAAAGAGCGCATCAGCGCCCAAACTGTTAGCTGCAAGACAAGATGGCATCATCAGCAAGAGCGGCAGTACTGGCACTCTCAATTTCAAATGATAAATGCCATACAAAACTAACGCATTCCATAAATGGAGGCATTATAAATAAAATGTCGAATAACCCTGGTGAGTGCAAAACTGAACTACAAAACCCGCTATTATACAAAAATCTCGCATTACATAATTGATTAGTTGAGTATTGCAACATAAACAAAGAAAAAACGAACTTCCATGCAGTAAAATTAAGTATAAGGTTGCATGCTATAATTTCGCTATGTATTCAATCCTAACTAGTATAATCTGAAACACATAACAGAATATAGCACGCGTCCATGCATTAGCTAAACTGAAACTAAGAAAATATAACTGAGGCTGAATAATGCCGACTGTACAAGAGAATTGTCCTGTAGACAACTAGATATGCATCAGAAATTTTAATTGACTAATTGTAGATTAATTCATTATACAGATCTGGTTCAAAGATATCCACTCAATAGAAGATCTGATTAACAAATATATCTGCAGATGAAAATGTCAGAAATTGTCATATCTATGCTATTCAAGAGATTAGAAAAACAACAATAATTTCAAAAAAACTAGACAGAGTAAAGGGTAAACTTCCTGTCAAAGGAATATTGATGGAATATTCTCTCCACACATGTCGTTTCATTACACACTAATTTCATCATTTAGTTGCAAAATATCGTTCTTTTTTATTGAGCAGGCAAAATATCATTCTTATTGTACAATCCTTCCTAAATTCATTGTTATTTAAAGCTTTTAGAAATCCAGAAACCTATTTGTAACCTTCAATATTCATTTTCCATTTGATCATCGCAAAAATCACTAAATGTTGATTAGAAGATTATTTGTTTGATTTGTGTTATTATTTTTAAGGATTGGATGGGATACCCTAAACAAGTGTTGATCAGACTGGTTTGGTTATTTAGTAGGGTCATAGGGCTTGCAGATAGAAAAGTTTATGTAAAATTTGATATAGATAGGTGTTATTGGTTTATGGCATTGACTTTAGCAAATACTTGGGTGCTTATCTAAGGTTGATATTTCATCTTGTATATTAGAAAACTAATAGAACTTCATATTAGTGACAAAATGATAAAATAACAGGAATTGGCCTGATTAAATCCATCAATGCCTCAGAACTAAATGGAGATTGATCCATTTACTTAAATCATTAGCACAATGTGTTTGCACATTTAACTAAAACAGCAAAAGAAATGCATAGTCACTCCCATCAATCTTAGGGTCAGATGTCTGGGGATGGACGCTACTTGGAGTGTATGGGAGCCCAAGCATCATGCAACTGGGAAGGACGATTGGGTGGTCATCAATCATCATCGGAAAGGGCCTTCAGGCTTGACCTCAAGCATCACAGAAGGCAACAACCTTTCATGGGTGGCTGAACCAATGCCGTTGTCCTTGGGAGTTCGAGGGCAGGACAGAGGCAATGGGTCTCTTAGTTGAGCTAACTAGGTGACAGTCGCACCAAAGGACACCATCCTGAAGTGTTATGAACATGAACATTGGATGCAGGAATGCAGGAATGGGGTGGTGTGCCAAAGGTTCAAGAGTTTAGGTCATATAGATTCCCTATACATAGATTTGTGGATGAATCTGTGGGAGGCCTGCTGTTAAGACCTTGAAAGAGGTTGGATGGAGAACTATTAAAGGAGGTCATTCATGTAGGGATGCCCTTGCGTATCCTATCCACTCACAAGGAAAAAATGGCTTCATCACAAGGAGGAATCCAACAAAACTGCATGGATTCCACTCACAACTGTCAGCAGCCATGATTCCACCTTCACCAGACTCTTTTGGGAGGAACTTCCCTTACAGGAAGCAAGTAACATAATCAGCTTACCATCGTCAAGTGGATGGACAAATAGAGGTGGTTGACACATGTGTCAAAACTTATCTCAAGTGCTTCTGCCATGATCAGCAGAAAGGTTAGTTGGCATGGACCTCTTGGACCAAGCATTAATTTTTTATAATAAAGATTTTTCAAAAATGGTAGTGACCTTTACATTCACAAAGATTCAAACTTGGTAGAAGATACAAATACCGCTTCCCCTAATGGGTTGAAAAATTATTACAAAACCAATATGCATTCATCATCTGGTATAGACTATCACAAAACTTGGTACAGTTACTATCCTTGCTACATGGTGTCTACCATAACTATCTACCTTTTTAGTTATTTTATTTTCTATTTTAGTTGAGTAACGAGTTTGTTACAAGTTATGCTTCTTCGATGGACCAAGTTAAGTGTGTTATTAGAGTTAAATATAGTTATTATGTTTTTAATAGAGATAATAGTCCTACATTGAAAGTTGTTTTACCAAACTGTGTAACAACCATTATAGGAGGTTAACCCCTACGAGTGATAAAATCTTTTTTCTTACCTCCCTAGAGATCTTATTTTTCAAAATTGAAAAGTTCTCCAGGACTATTTTGAGGAAAATAAATACAGAAATAAATGAGCACAGATTTTGGGAATTGATATGCTCACCCATTTTTGCCGCAGAATTGCATATTTCTTCCGAAATACCATCAGATATTGATGATGAAATACCCGGGAGCACCATATTTTCATACTGCTTTTCTTCTCTCCACCACTTTTCAATCCTCAAGCTTACGCCTCTTAGCACAGTCAGTGCCTTTTCAGGAAACTGGCCCATAGCTGACTCACCGGAAAGCATTAAGGCATCAGCCCGCTGTCTAACTGCCTCCGAAACATCAGCAACTTCAGCTCTTGTTGGTGTGGGATACTCAATCATGGACTCCAAAAGCTGAGATGCCACAATAACTGGCTTGTTCATCTGTCTGCAAATTTTAACAATTCTTTGTTGTGCTGCAGGCACTTGTTCTAGAGGAATTTGGGCACCTAGATCTCCCCTAGCTACCATTGCTCCATCAGAAGCACAAACAATTTCCTCCAAATTCTTCAAGGAGTCAACACTCTCAATCTTTGCAATAACCGCAATGTCACTGAAACAAATAGTAAGTCATTATACCAGCGGTGCTCCAATGTGCATCTAAATTAAAGTTACAAAAATTGAAACTCTGTAAAGCCAGAGAGTTAAATTTTTTAGGTGGTGCCAGAATAATGGATCTTATCATACTCATTCACGGATTAATGAAATTACTCAGCCACAAAAATGTAGAAGTTTCGTGAAAAAAATGTTACATTAAGTCGTCTTGAAAAAGATATTTGACATCTGCCCGACAAAAATTGCAAATTGTTGAGACATTAATGCCCACACACATGAAAACAAATGTTGGCATAATATGAACATTTTGCTTTTCTGTCATCTTTCCCCTTTTTTATTTGATGAAAAGTTTTTTCTTGACTTCTTCTGCTACCACATGTATTTCTGATTTTCCTTTCATTAACCTTTCTTTAGCCACACATCACCCATCTCCTCCAAAAGCATGAAAAAAATATGATTAGCGATAAAAAGTTCAATAATGAATTGATAAGGTTATGCACAACCAAACTGGAGACAAACAACAACAAAAAAGCAACGTGGGTAGAAGACAATCTGACACGCAAATTAGAGATGGGATGGACCGACAAGGAGGCAATGCAATGAAGGGTTGAAAGTGAAAGGAGTAGGCAAAAAATGAACATGGACAGGACAGATTAAGGTTCCACTGTCACCCAGCAAAACAAGGTGATGACAATGGTTAAGGTTTGTTTCCTCTCTCTTTCTCTGAGAACTAGACTCTAGTGTCATGTGATTACAAAAAGTAAAACATTGATGTTTCATTGATTAACATTGGGACCTTTATAAATAGAGTTTGCATAGAGCAGGCTAATACCCACTATTAGTACATAAATCTTAACAATTAAATATATGTTTTTAAAGATTTATAAGCCTGGTGAGTATAGCTGAGTTTGCTAAGTTTTGAGGTAGGGATAAGGTAGAATGTTTGATTTCGAAGGAATCTGAGTGCCTTAACATCATTTGACCTTATTCTGCTCTTGTCTTTCGTTCATACTTATGACCCTCCTCTTATTTCTACAGGGATACCTACCTAGGTGTAGCAATGGAGTTGTAATGGTGCATTCTCAACTAATTTATTTTACCAAGGGTTGACTTTATAGTGGAGTTAAGTGTAAAGAATTAAAGTATGTCTAGGGTAGTTAAATCCCTGCAAAGTTTTCGCTCTTTACTTGGCATGTGTAGCATGATGACATCCCTGTTGAGCATTTTCTACAAAGAAAAGGATTTTTTTATGCATGATCACGTCTCATATTATCCTTTCATTCTACAAAGTGAATCCATGGCAAGATAGTGATATAGTTTCTCTGATAGTCATTAACCATTTCATAATATTCAATATCAAGTGCTAACTTGAAATAACTCATACGTGGACATTATCATTCATACCCTAAAAGCCTTTTTTTTATTTCCTCATAGATCTCCATCCTTTCTCTTTGATGGCTATCATGGCTATGGTAGCTTCTGTGATTTTCGTGGCTGATGATTATGGTGTCTAACTATTACGATGACTATGGTGGCTATTACGGTGACTAACTATTATGATGACTCTTGATGACCTGAGCATAAGAAGATCCAAGTTAATGGCATGTATTTATTAAAAATCCAAAGCCCAAAATTCAAAGAAAATCCATTTAAAATTTACAAAAAATATACATCTAGTCCAGGAAACTTCGATGCAATACAACATGAGGTAAATGCACTAAATTTCTTTTATAAATACACGTAAAAATGACATTCACAAACAAAAACAGAAAAATTCTGTAAATTAGTGAAAAATAAAAAATTATGTAACTAATCAAATAGAACTTTGATATAAACTAAAGGGGCAAACATCTAAACTAATATTAACATGATCCAACGTAGTTTGATATATCCAAAAATTCATAAAAAATAAAGACTTAAAATTGTAACAAAAAATACCTAACATAGATAACCTTAGATATAACACATCATATGGGAAATCAAGTAAATGTCAACTACAAATATACGAAAAACCTGAGATTTCAAATAGAATGAAAATTTCTATAAAAAATTGAAAATTACAAAAAATTTAACTAGTAAAAATCATGTTAGATATATAGTAAAGAGGCAAGATCAAACATTGAATAAGAAAGAGACCTTTAAAGCCATACCTTCTATAGCTTTCACAAAAATTTAACAAGGAGATTTGAAGAACTATAGCTCCCAACACCTTGTTGAAGTTTTTATAGCAAATGGACTCAAGAAAGTAGCACTTTCCTATAGCAAAGAGAAGTTTCTCCAGTCTATCAATCAATGTTTTGTGGTCGAAATAGGTACCTCCCTTTTTAAAAATGGGCAGATTCCCCTAATATGCACAATCTGGATCGATACTTCAATTGATATCAGACAAATCCTGATAAATAGGCTCTTATTGGATCGGTAATTCTAAAACCAATACGTATTGCCAAAATTGCAGTCACATCAATACAGTAAACCATGGGCTAAGCAATGGCACTCATGGATGGAACTAAATACTCGGCATGAAATTAACATAATGTTGTTCTGGGAGAAATGTGCAGACAAGGGAAGTCCAAACACAGTGAGAAGGAACAATTGATGCACAATTCCATCTGCAACTTGGAGAAGATGACTAGAGAGAAATAACAGGATCTTTCAATGTGTCTGTCATAATATCAATTCATGTCCACAATGATGAAATGCATTGTTGAATGTATGACCGCTTGGTGGGACAGTGAGGTAACGCCAAATGAGGAGGTGTAGGCATGGCTCCACACTCTTGTTCGTGACTCTAGAAGGCAGACGGAATATTAATATATTTCTATGTTGTTGCTCAAAAAATATTTTTAAATTTTTTCAATGCAAAAAACTTATATATGTGTGATGGAATATTACTGAAATATATATAATTATATATATTACTGAAATATACATATTAATATTGTTACACTTTGTATTTCCATGTTGACAGACTACAAGGGGATTGCTCTTCTTGAAACCTGCATGGTTATTGAATAGAAATAATCATCATTCTCATCATCAGAAATGCTCAAAGGAATGCAACAATAACAAAAATGCACGCATTCCAAGGGAAAATTCTCCGTTGATGTATCAGAACTCTTCCATTGAAGTCATCATCAAAGGTCCTACGGTATTTCAAGTTTGGGCGTGTTGCTAATTTCATTGTTCAACTTGAGCAGTTGAGCCATCATAATTTTAGCACAGAAAAGGCCCTTATGAAATACTTATATTTTAAACCATGAATGTTTGATAATTCAAATCTTATTATTTGAGCTGGGCTATGCAGAAATACATAAAGAGCAGTAATGCTCACACTTACCTTTTACGAGACCGAGCAGCAATGTAACTCTTCAAATGATTAATAACTTCTGCTGACTTCACAAAAGAAACTGCTATAAAATCCACATCTTCAGAAATCCCAAAATCTATATCCAGCCAATCCTACACATAGACTTTTTGCATAAGAGTGAAAAGCTTACACTGAGAAGAATTATTATACTTTCTCCTTAATTTGGAAATGAATGATAAACATTGCAGCTAAAAAGTTGTATTGTCACACACCCACATATGTTTGTATGTACGTATGTACATATATATAGGCAAATTATCAAATGAGGTTGAGTTTCACCTTGTTATTTTAAGGTCCTCAATCTCAATCATTAACTAAGAAAACAACAACAACAATATGAACCATAATTCCACTTCATGGGGTCGATCACTTGAATTCTTCGCTTTCAAATATTTCTATTTATTGCCAAGTCTTTGATTAAATTACATAAATTTAAATATTTTTTTACAATTCCTAACCAAAGAGTTTTAAGCCTATGTCTACTATTTTTAATTTCATCTCCTCTCTTATCTGATGCATTCTCTTAATTGATATAATTAAACCACCTAAGTAAATTTTCTTTTTTGTTATTTTTAATAGGTGCAACTCCTATTCTATTCATAAATAAAATCTTTTTTAAAATTATCTTTTATAGTATTATCACTCATCTATCCCAGCACACACATTTTAGCAACACTAACTTTTTGCGTCAACTATTAAAACATGGTTTTAAAAAACAAATGAGGATGAACATGTGTAATGCACATTCAGTCTCCCCTACCCTTGCACTTGTAATCCCTTGGCCCCCCTCTCTCAATTGTTCTTTCCCCTACATGCACCCATAACTCCACAGTTTATAGACGTTATGGCTTCTTCCTCCATCATCCCCATCCCCTTGATGAATGGATGGATGCACCTACTGCAAATTTGACACCTATCATTGTTCCCATCACTTTCATACAAAGCCTATGGATCGATGGATGTCCATTGTCATTGTTGTTGGTCCCGCAGCAACCCTACAAATTTGCTATCATCATCACTACAACATCAAGGCTAGATGCATGGATGCCCAAGATGACCATTGCTCCCTTATCCTATGACAATGTCTCCTCAGCCTTGCAGATCATATTCCCCCCATGCAAACATTGTCAATCCCTATCCCCAGATCCATCTGCCCCCTCACCAAACATGCTTGGAAGGCATTTGCATCTTTGGAGAAAGGAGAAAGTATGACCACCTTGATGAAGATTGATCTAAACCCTAAAAACAAAATTTAAAATAAATTAAAATTGTATAACTGAAACTAAAATAAAAGAATTGAAATACTAAAACTATTTTAAATTTCATTAAAAATTGATATGGACCTCAAATCATAAAGATGAGATTTGACCTCATATATATATATATATATGGAAAAATGTATTTGTAGGCACCCACAACAAAATTGTTGTAAGTGTCAACTCTCCTGCCCATGTCATGTGGGCTTGTGTCTATTGACATCGATAGTTCTCCCACATGGCTGCCTCATGCATCTGTCAACATTGACACACACACACGGCTACACTGCATGAACCCACACAACTGCATGGGCCAATTGTGCTTCCACCCCACCTACATGAACCTGCACGATCACACAGCTTGAACCTCATGACCAAAGACAAGTTGCATCACCATCAACAATGGGCTTGTGATGAACAACCCATCCACCAACTTGAACCTCACGATGCAATCTCAGCCCCCACAATCTCAACCTTCCATCATGGGCACCTATAGTAATTTTGTTGTGGATGCCTATGGCAAGATTATTCCTATATATATATATATAACTTTTAGTTCAGCAACATGCTTGACCTTGATTGATTAGAAATTCACATGAGACATCTGGAATGAGTGACAAATGTTTAGTAATAATGCATTTTACATAGGAATAACAGAGTGCTTTCCAAGTTTCAATGAGGTTAAAAGGGAAGAGAGCCTTCATTGTGACAAGGCTAAATAACCTTACCCTTGCTAAATAAGAAATGGATTGGAAAGACATGAGCTTTTGTACACAGACAGGAGCCTTAGTACATAAGTCTACATGGACTAATTCACTAATTATTATCTATTGGTTTAGAAGTTATAGAAGTACTAGAGGCAAAGGTCGGCCAAGATGACAAAACATGAGACTCCAAAATAAATGCATGGCCACTATGAGCTTCTTCATATTCTAAATTGACCAACATTCTATGCATGTCTTATTAATGATTTTTGACCTACTAAAATTGCAAAAATGTTTAAAATATACAAAAAACTCCACCAGGCACCCAAGGAATATACTTACAAGAAATTATGGTGTTTTGGAAATTTATTTTTTGTCAAAATTATCTTTGAAAAATAAAATAGGTCTTTTAATCACTTTCCAAAGGTGAATCTAAGCAGGTTCCTTATAGATGCACAATGAAATTCAACAAATCATTGGAGTAAATATTGAAGAGATAAGTCCATGTCGATAGAGATTCTACAACTGAATTAAGAAAATACCAAGTACTATTTGTCAATTCGCATATCCTTTTCTTTTAAAAAATAAAAGCTTGCTTTTAATCACTTCCTGATGGTGAATCTGAGCAGATTCCTCATTGCTACACAATGAAAATCAACAAAGCATGGGTACACACATTGAAAAGGCAAGTGCATGTTGACAGGTTGAAACTCACCAACTGAATTGAAAAAAAAAAATTAAAAGTGAAATTTGTTAACTCTTGTAACATTATCTTAAAAAAAATAAAAGAAGGCTTTTAATCACTTCCCATTCGTGGATCTGAACTAGCTCCTCATTGACACACAATGAAAGTCAACTGAGCATAGCTGCAAACATTTAAAAGATAACTGCATGTTTGTAGGGTGAAATTCTACAGCTGAATTAAGAAAAGCATTAAAAGTGATATTTGCTTTCTCGTGTAACCAGAAAATGACATTCTATGACTAGGTATAATGGTATGGAATTGTAATTTAACAAGTGAATTGATTTAAAGAAGTAGAACATTGTGCAAAACATTGTCATTGATGAGAAAAGGCAGATATAGTAGTTCAACAAACAAAAATGCAAATAGGGTGAAAACGCATCTATTGGAAATGTGAAAAACTGACTGAAAACTAATTGCCCAAGAGTGAAAAGTCTTCTTCTTACAAAAGCTTTATCCTCACGTTTTCTACTGTGTGACTGTTTCAATACTTCTGATATAACATTAAAAATGTAAGCATCCAACTTAATATCAAATGATTAGGAGTGAAAGAATCTCTACTAATACATATGCAAATTTTGTCCTCACTTATCTATTTTTACAATGTGGAGTTATTCTAATATTTGTTGGATTAAAGAAAAAAATGAGAAATGTCTTCCACACACTAGTGTTAACTCCTTTAAATAGGATTTACAAGATAGTGTTATGTTTAAAAATCTTGATGTAGAGATAAACCCCTGATATTGAAATGGTAAATGCAATGGTAAGAAGTAATATCTCTAATAATTCTAACAATATCAAAAGAAGAAAAGATTGCAATTAGAATTCTTGGATACATTATTTGTGAATATGCCATGTTTTCTCAGAGATTAGATGGACAACAGAAAATTAGAAATTATGGATCTACTTACCTTGGAAGAAATTGTTGGAAGCATGGCATTACGCTCTCGGACAAGATTACCATCTCTCCAAAAGGTCAAATTAGCCCTTGGAAGCAGCAGGCCAGGATCACTGCAGCGGCATTTAACATCTGGACCTATCTTTTCAATCACATTAAACTGCACCATTCCTCCATCAACAAGGAGTTCATCACCCACTTGCACATCTGAATGCCAAACAAGCTTGTTTAGAAATGATACAACAGTTTGTTTGATGAAGGATCATGAAGAAAAAAAAATTATAATGTGGGATTTTATTACAACCTTCAGTGAAGCCATCATAGTTCACACTGATGGTTCTCTCTGGAAGGGGGGAATTGAAATGGCGAACACTGAAAGTCCAGATCTCACCGTCCTGCATAAAAGATGAAGGGTTCACACATACATTAAGAATTCATATAACAGAAATTGCAAAATTATCATGGTCTTCTTCTAATGATTAAAGAGGAACTCCTGCAAACTGTTCAGGAAGCTCAAATCAAGAGACCAACAATCAAAATCTCATTGTTTGCTTCCAAAAGATACAAAGTACTTAAACGCAATGAGTGAAATTCAAACACATTACACAAATTTTGTAATTTAGTAACATCAGGTGTGACAGCAACAGAAATAAACATAAATGAGCCATATTCAATAAATTTAGCAACATTAGACTTAATGATTTAATGATAAGTGTTCATTGAGTAGCATAAAATTAGTTTAGGTTTTGTGTGGTACAAATTTTAGACAGGCTCAATTATAATTCCATCATGTGGTGTTTATTTCATTTATGATGAAATTGTCCCACATTAGTGAAATTTAAAATAAAATATGGACTAATATGTAAATGCATCTCTTCACTTATTATCAATTTATTTTGAGTTAGATGTAACAAGCCACCTAATGATCATGACGGTGGTTAACATGTTTTTGCATCATTTGTGCTGTGTGTGCTGATCATGGTCATCTAGAGTCATCCATGAAAGTGCATAATTATGTGCACTCGTATGTCAATAAGAGTGGAGAGGCATTATTTTCTTTACTTTTCATTTACATTTACATCAATATGTTCACCTCTCAATGTGGTATCAGAGTAGAGAATATTTAAGTAGACCCATACATATTTATTTGATAAAAAGAGACACTTGTAAGACCTAAAGAAGACCATAAGTAAATAAAGTGACGAAATAGTCCCAAATATTGGTGAAATTTAAAACGATATATGGATCAATATATGCAGATGAACCACTCTTGTCAATTGATTTTAAATTAGATGTCCACGTTTCAATAATTCATTTATTTATTTATTGTAATAATAGTGGAATGGTGACATTGGGTTGTTGAACCTAGATAATTTCCACCTACGAGACATATAAAGTGAGAAAATATCACCCGCTCTACCGTTGATGGATATCGCATGGTACCTATTAACATATGCAGTCCAGACTTCCACATATAATTAAAGAAAGCGGTACTTGAGTCGTGTGATTGAGAGAAATGATAGATGTGAAAGACTAAGCACGAACAACATATGAACAGTGACAAAACAGATCACGCCGATGAAAATATACCTCGGCTTTCACGGACGACTTCTGGAGATCGCCCATGTGAATCTCGCTCCCTTCGGTGTCCATCATCACGGCGACCGCAAAGCCCTTCTCCTCGTTCAACCTCCGGACCCTCCTGATCACCTCCCGGTGCCAGTCGCGGTTCCCATGACACATGTTCACCCTCGCGACATTCATCCCTCCAACCGCCAGCGCCTCGATCTGCTCCGGCTCGCAGGTCGCGGGACCAATCGTGCACACCAGCTTCGTCCGCCTCGTACTCCGGAAACCATTCTCCTTCAGCTCCGCCTCCGTCACGGCGTCGACATCGATAGCCGCGGCGGACATCACCAACCCGTTTTCGGACAGGGCAGCAACAGGCGCGCCGTCCATATTGCAAGGCGTCACGGCGTAGATCCGGCCCGGATTCGGAGCCCGGAAGCAGGGAGCCGGGCTTGGAGGACGGATGCGAGCACACTGTCGAGGAAGGAGGAAAGGACGGAAGATGGTGGTGGGAGAGAGGAGCTGGAGTGATTGTGCCATGGTTGAGTGGGTGGAATGGAGTTGTTGCAGGGAGTAAACGGAGAAATGGAACGTTCTAGAGAGAGAGAGAGGTAAAACTGAGGGTTGCACGGAGGAAGAGCGCGGCGGGGGCTTTGGATGTATCGCCTCCCACAGAGCTGGAGAGGACGATGGGGTAAGTGGATGATGGGAAGGAAATGGCACTGGCCTTGGTACAAATTACGGTTTTACCACCACCAAACAGTTGCTAGTGTTGGGTCTTTTCGGTATTCTATCAACTTGGCCACGTGTTCAACTACAGACTTTTCCATCCGTCGTGACTTTTCGGTATCGATCTCCTCCGTCAGCGTTGGCGACGTGGCCACGTGTCAAAGTAAAAACTTGCCATCCGTCAATGAATTTCAGATCGCGCCAATAATTTAATTGCGTGTGTTCTTAATAATATTGATCATTTTTGCATTGTCAGATACAAATCTTAAATGATATTAGAGATTAATTTTTAAATATCAGATTCTTGTAAAATTATGGTTTTTTTTTGTTGATTTCTAATGCAATAAAAATCATAAGATTTTTAGAAAATTGTAAAAAGAGTAATTAGAAAATGTTGATTAAGCCAATCAAGTGGGATGAAAATTGTTTAGAATGGTGTGAAAATGCAAAGAGAGTGATTAAAAAATTGATTGTGCATTAAAGTCTTACAAAATGATAACCAATGAGTTCTATTTTTCTGGAAAAAAAATAAATTGATAAGTGTCTTTAACAATTAATCAATTATTTGAGCAACCACTGAGGGCTTGTGCACCTTAGAAAAAAAATGACAAAAAGTTATAAAAAAATGGTAGAAAGAAAAATTATAAAAAGTAATGAAAAATTAGTAGAAAATATAGGTATTTGTGTATAGAATAGAAAATTAATGAAAAATGATAAAATTTAAAATATGTGTATTTGTACATAAAATAAAAAATAAAAAAAAGAATAAATTAAATTTATCTACCTGATAAAGAATAACAAAATTTAATTGATAATATAAAAAAACCATATGTGATAGTCTTCGGTCAATTTTTTTAGTCTTCAGTCAATATCAATTTATTAAAGGATTCTTACGTCCCTTTACACTTTGGAACATTTTAAATTTGTATTATATAATATACCATTTGGCTATGATTAATTTTGTCTTTCAATAATTTTTTTCTGACGGAATTCGTATGTAGGAGGTAGGAAAATCAAGGAAACTTTGACTTTTATACAGATGAAAAATGAAGGTAAATAATGAAAAATATGAGATGACACAAGTACTTGAAAAATGATAATTTTTTTTTGACATTTTCTAAATACACAAATATCTCCTAAAATGCTATGTTGATTTTCCTGTACCTAATCCAAGAAGGAGGAGATGACTAAACAAACCTTTATCTTGATTAGTTCGCCAAAAGAATCATTGACCCGCGTTATTCTAGAATTTCATTGTGTTGATTTAAATTAATATGTTGAATTGTTCTCTAAAGTTAAAAATAATATACTAACTTATCTTTGGTGTGCTACATCCGTATTTAATATTGAAAGTGTATCAAGCAAAATGGACAGGTTGATTAGAATTCATTAAATTGATTTTGTGTATATATTTTCGGTGTAATCTTTCTAACTTAAGTATCATGTCTTTGCACCTAATCAGCGTACCTTGAATGCTTTACATTCACACAAGATCTAATAAAGACAAAATTTACTAATTCATAAACTTAAATTGAAACACTTACAAGAACCTGACTTCGCAATTTTCTGAGATAACTTTGTTCAACTAAATTATTGTAAAATAAATTCACGGTCATACACTTACATGCCTTTCATTCTAAATTTCTTAAATCTCCAATATTTTGTAATAATTTTATTTCACGTGCTCCATGTTTAAATAATTTATTCACAGTCACAAAATTTAAAGTATAAATACGCCTAAACATTCGATTTTTTCATATTATATAAAATCTAAAAGGAAAAAAATTATGAATGAAGGAGAAGAAATTTGAATCGAATAAGTAATAAATCCCAAGCAATTATGAAGCTTTTGTTTCGTCTTTCCTTTCTTTCCGCCCAAAACCCTGGCCTTGCTTTTCACGCGCCGCAATGGCCACCACCGCCAGCGTCCGCCCCCTCGTCACCGTCCAGAGTCTGGAATCCGATATGTCCACGGACGGAGCCAACGCCGTCCCCCTCCCGGACGTGATGAAAACTCCTATTCGTCCTGATCATACCCGCTTCGTCCACTCCCAGATCTCCAACAACACCTGCATCCCCTATGCCGTATCCCGCCGTGCCGGCCACCAGACCTCTGCTGAGTCCTGGGGTACTGGTCGCGCTGTTTCTCGCATCCCTCGTGTGTCCGGTGGTGGTACCCACCGTGCAGGCCAGGGAGCCTTCGGGAACATGTGCCGCGGAGGTCGCATGTTCGCCCCCACCAAAATTTGGCGCAGGTGGCATCGCCGTGTTAACGTCAACCTGAAGCGTCACGCCGTCGTCTCCGCAATCGCCGCTTCTGCAGTCCCTTCCCTCGTCCTTGCTCGCGGGCACAAGATCGAGTCCGTCCCGGAGCTTCCACTTGTCATCTCTGATTCGGCCGAGTCAGTCGAGAAAACATCGTCGGCTTTCAAGATCTTGAAGGAAGTCGGGGCCTATCCTGACGTTGAAAAGGCGAAGGATTCCCATGCGATCCGTGCTGAAAGGGAAGGCGAGGAACCGCCGCTACGTTAACCGCAAGGGCCCGCTCATCGTTTACGGTACCGAGGGGTCGAAGCTCGTGAAGGCTTTCCGTAACCTTCTCGGTGTTGATATTGTCAACGTGGAGAGGTTGAACTTGTTGAAGCTTGCTCCCGGAGGTCATCTCGGGAGGTTCATTATATGGACCAAGTCCGCGTTCGAGAGGCTGATACGGGACCTACGATAAGGCGTCGGCGAAGAAGAATGGGTATGTGCTGCCGCGTCCGAAGATGAGGAACGCCGACCTGTCGAGGGTGATTAATTCTGACGAGGTGCAGTCTGTTGTGAGGCCGATCAGGAAGGAGGTGAAGAAGGCGCCTGTGAAGAAGAATCCACTGAAGAATATCAATATCATGTCGAAGCTCAATCCATATGCCAAGACTGCCAAGCGGATGGCGCTGCTTGCCGAGGAGCAGAGAGTCTAGGCTAAATAGGAGAAGCTTGCGAAGAAGACGAGCCCCCTCAGCAAGGTATTACATATTTAATCTTCTTCTTTTTTCAGTTTGTTTCTTACCCGTATGGTATTTCTTCCTAAACGAAGTTTGTACTGAATACATTAATGGTTAGGTGTAATTGTTTGCTATCTCTTAATTTTTTTCCGATTGCGGTTGTCTTAGTCCTAATTTTTACTTAAATCAGATTTGGAGTACAATGTTTGATACATTATCGTAAAATACAAATGAATCAATTATATAGAATGTGATAAGGAGGAAATGGTTGAGGGTACATTATAGCAAATTTAATAACCTATTTTTTCGTATATTGGATGTTCATTGCTAGTTTGCACGATCTGTGAGTTGTCATGTTTATAAAAATAAATTAGCGTGTGATTGACCTCCTACTTTAATTTTTAACAGTATTGATGCATCATTCGTATGCAATCTCCGACACGTTAACTTCTAACACCGTGCCATCAATAATCGAGCATTTTCTATAGTTATTTTTTGGTGCTTATATATTTGCTTGTTGCAGATTTAGCATGGTAATAAAAGCTCTTACCATGGGTTTATTTTCCTTGCATTATTCCTTTTTAATTATAGCACTGAATGGATTTGTTTAATATTAACTACCACAATGATAAAAGAAACGTTTTATATGAAGAACCAATTGTATTACAATCAAGGTTCTAAAATCATTTCTTAAGATCTATTTGTGTACTCAGAATTTGAATTCCATAGAATTTAAATTCTAATGGAATTTAAATTCTACAGAATTTAATGAAAAAAATTCAAAATCTAGGTGCTTGTGCACGTTCAGAAATTTGATGAAAATTAAAATTTAGGTATTTATGTACATGATAGAATTGAAGGAAATTGAATAGAATTGATTTTTAATAAAGTTAAGTAATAAATTAAAGTAATTAATGAAAATGTAATTAATCAAGGAATGAATTACTTACATTAATAAATGAACATATTATTAAATTAAATATTTATATATCATTTATCAATTAATTAAATATATCATTATATAAAATAAATCAAAAATTACAGAAATGGACACATCTTAATTATATTACATGTTTAAAATAACAAAAGGTTAATTATAAATTCTATATTCCTTGTAATGTACGAAAAAAGTTATATTACAAAAAATCTACTCATTATGATATTTGTAATATTCTCATTCACGACCATCCTACGTTATATTCATAATATTTTCACGAAATTTATCTGCAATTTATTTCCTTTGCTTTTATGTATTGTTTCCAACAGTGTTAACTATTTCATATTGTCCTTTTACATTTGTAGAGTCTTCAACTTGTACATGACATTTATCTTGTTGTACTTCATCTTCAAAATCTTGACATAAGTTTGTTTTATCTACTTTACGAATGAAGTTGTAAACTAAAAAACATGCTAACACTATTTTTACTTGAGTTGTAAAAGGAAATGGCATATATCTTCGTAATATTGCAAAATGATGTTTGACTACTCTAAATGTACGTTCAATTATTATCTTCAACTGTGAATGTATATAGTTAAAGTTTTCCATTGCATTTGTTGGTTATCGATTTCTTTCATATTCTGATAAATGATATCGAACACTTCAAAATTGACATATAAACTCAGGCCTATTTGGAAATCCAACATCAACTAAGTAAATTTTAAATACATGTATTTGAACATCATTTGAAATAAATTCAATTTTGATTGATAGGTGAAATAAAGGTAGATCATAAGTTGTATACCTCGTGGCACTTGCAAATCATTGTATTGAGTTGTCGCATCTTGAAGGAGTCGAACATCAATAGTTGAACATTACCCACTAAGAACATAGGTAAATTTCATATCAAAATTGCATACAGCCAATACATTTTGTGACAATTCATCTTTCTGTTCCTAAATCAAGCATTCTCCTTTCCATAAATTATGGTTTTAATGCATGTATCATCAATAGCACCTATACAATCTTACTCATACCAAAAACAAATTTAATTAATATATAAATGAATAACATGAAATATTAAAATTTCAGTAAAGATTGAAGTGTGTACCTTGAAATATGGATAAACATTAACATCATTCTAAATTTGATTATGTGTAGCAACTTCATATTTAGCTAAAAGTGTATCACCTATTTTTAATATAGCATTTATCATTTCATTAAAATATGTACTGACAATCCATGTTGAGCGATGAAAACGCTTTCTAGTTACTCTATACCTCTGATTTTGTTCAACTGTTACTAAAAAAAAGCAAGTTTCTCCTCTACACTCATATTTCTACTATCTGATATTACTTTCATATTTCTTAATAATCCTCAAAATTGTGAAAAAAACATTTTGACTCATTCAATAAATTTTCCTGCAATTGTATGTTTGATATGGTGATAATAAATCTAACAATCTTTGTATATATTCTGCTCTTTCCATGCTGTATATGCGAGTAGTAGATGTTTGAATCTCATTTACACTAATTCCGCATAGAAATTGTCATATTCCCAATATAACTTTTCTTCTTCTTCTTTTTCCTTCGTTCTTCGTCTTCATTAATAATGGACATAGATGTCTTCATAAATTTCAATCCTTGCATCTATACCTATCATACCAATTATGATTTAATAAAGAAAACATAATACAATTAAATAAAAAAAAACCAATACATACATCAACAAAATGTTTACAACATGTTACATAACATTTAAAGGATAACACAAGTTCAATAAAATTCAAACATGTTCAACAAAAGTTAAATTTTTAAATGAAAAAAGCATATCATTTCAAATTAAACTTCAACCATAAAGTTCTCATGTTCGGTGGTAGACACACCTAAATTGATTTTTCTTTGATTTTATTTCTAATAATTACATTGCCTTGTATTTCTCTTCTTCTGTAAGATCTGTAAGTAAAGTAAAATAGTGAAAACATCATCTTCTTCACGGTCTTTTTTCTCTAACAATTTCATCTTCCTCTCCATGTATATTAATTTTCTTTCTTCAATATGTTGTGTAAATGTCATCTTTTCCTTTTGGATCGATATCATATTCTCTTGTAGTTGTATGACACGTTCTATGTATATCATTTTCCTCGTATTTTCTTCTATATCTTTACTAAAATAATTCATAAGTGATACACCAACATTGTTCATTGTAGTTGCTATAAGTTGTGATTCATCATGTGGATATAGACGTTTTCCTTTCCTACATGAGCCTACATCATTTAAACTAGGAGAAAGATCTTGAGTTTTAACCTCAAATTTCATAACATTTTGTGTAAAAAACACATTATCAATGTCGTTTGTATCTTCATTCAAGTTCACAGCTATTCTTAGATTTGTTGTACTCATTTTAGTCAAGCCTATTGCAAGATTTCCTTCGAATATTATTTGAAGCTGGTCATATATGGGATATGTCTTAATATTATTTGAGTGGAGGAGCGACATTTATGAGCGGAAGATGGGAGCAGAAGCTTCGACAGGTGGCTGCAATAGCAAGCGAAAGCTTCGTCAAGCGTGAGTGATGGTAAGCGAAAGCTTTCATCAGGTGGGAGCGAGCGAGGGTGAGGGTGTCGAACGACCTTTCCCTCGGAAAATGAATTCCCACCTTTTGCGTTGGGAATTCATTTTCCCAATTTTTACATATTTGAGAAATTAAATTTCAAAGTACACAAACACTTCATTTTTCGAAATCTGACGGAAAAATTTTTCAATTTTATCAGATTCTGAGTGCACAAACCCTTCCTTATTGTCTATTTGATTTGGTGTAGTTGCTTAGACATTCTTGTCTCTGTGTATGTAGTGACATTTTGATGTCATTGGGTGGAATGGTTTCTATACATAACATACCAAAATATTTAAGCCCGATAACTACATCATGCAATGTTATTAAGGCGACTTGCTTGGTTACCTAAGGTGGCCAGGCAAAGGTGAAGGTGAAAAGGTGAGGGTTTCTTTCCTTTGGAATGGATGTGGTAATGGTATTCAATCAGGTGTGTGCCTTTGTTGCCTTGGACATCAACTTAGTTTGCTGTTTCCACGATCACTTTAGCGAAGATGTGCTTGACGATGATGATTGATGATACTTTATTTCTCTATCTATTGTAGAACTCTTTATCTAGATTCTGGTATTTTGCAGGCTAGTCTACTGGTACGTTTTACTGCTTCAGTTTTTGTGAACGTATATTTGAAATTTACTGTTCTCATGTTAGTGCTGACTGTTGAGTGCACATTGAATTTATTTGAATTTTGATTGAAATACATTGCTCATTCATCATTGTGTCGTGGAGATGATTATTAATATTTACTATCGATTTAGTAATTTTTACTTTATACAAACAAAAGAAGAGGAATAAGTTTGTCAAGGAAATTGATACATTACGTTGTTTTGATTTGCTTTTAATCCAGGAGGAAGCTGCTGAAATCAAAGCTTCGGGGAAGGCGTGGTACAAGACTACGATATCTGATAGTGATTACACTGAATTTGAGAACTTCTCAAAATGGCTAGGTGTAACCCAGTAGACATCCATATCATGGCAGATTGCTTTCTTCGATTTTCCCCAACATTCATAGGCTTTTTTCAACATCTTGCTTTGTTCGTTTCCGCATTACTGTAGGATAATTTGGTTAGTTGTCGAAAGGTATTGCTTCTTGTCTTGTTGTTGAAAGATGTATCTTATCTTATTCTGAGATCAGGGCAAATAAGCTAACAGTCGCCTATCTTCGTGGCCCTATTTTATTATTACATTATTTTGAAATGGGTATCTATATCCATGCATTGATATTCTCTCTGTACGATACGCACTTCCAGGGCTTTCAACATCCACGACGCATCTTGTGCTAGTCAGAGCCCCTAATATTTCCGGTAGCGTTCATGTACTTTTGTACCTTGGAATTTTCTACGAGACACTTTATCATGACATGTGATAACAATCTATATGCTTTTTTTAATCATGCCTGGCGTCCTAATTTTTTCAATTGTGACAATATCGTGTTCACTTGTTAGTTTCGAAATACGATTAGTTCACACTTTGCACGAAGTCTATTATACCTATGTGCATTTATATAGCGTGTAATTTCCAGATTGTTCAGTAAGTACATTGTTAATGTGTAAACATATTTGTTATTATTAAATATTTATGATAATAACGTGGACGTTTGAAGATATTGATGTAACTTATCGGATGCTAATATATATATTATATTTGACAATGAGTTTCTTTTTAACAATTTGCTGATCTAGACCTCAAAATAAAAAGATCGAGGACGCGATCAAAGTCTTACATATAAAAACATAGAACAGAATGCCATGCAACGGCAGACGTACGTCATGTTAACGAGTCTTATGTATTATGTTAATAATTAAAATCCTAGACAATTAAATTCTAAACGGCAATTTAAGCATTGTATACTAATCATCCAAGTACGTGAAAAACTGTTTATTAACATTGAAAATATGAACGTGAGGCAGCCCATGTTGTAGTCGGCCTTTTGGGCTGCTTCTCTGCTTTTGATGAGCGGCTTCATATTGGCATCTATCATCGGCACCACCACCTCCTCGGCATCTTTTCGTTGCGTTCTCTTTACCTCAAGACAAAAAGGCCCGATCGAATGATTCCTCCTTTTTTCCATCTTTTCGTGAGAACGAAAGAACCTTTTCTTTCCCTGCAAGAAAAAGAAAGAAAAGCCGTTTCTTTTTGTAGCGAAGTTCATGGAAACCAACAAAATCTCCTTGATAATCGGCGAAGACTCAGAATGTGTTGTGCGTTTCTAGTTGGGTCATCTCCTTCCTAACAGCAAGCAATCCGATGCTGATGTGGTGGTCTGAAGCCGAGCTGGTTCACGTTCCGCCTCCGCCGTCGCATGTGGGTTGCTTCTGTTGTATTTTGGCAGATGCTTGGGGGGAGGGGGGGCCAGTGCTCTCTCCATGCACAACGCGGCAACCACGGATGCTCTACGCATGTGAAAGCCATTGTTGACAAGAAATTAAAGTGCTTGCATGTGCCAACCAACGTGCATGAGCGAGCTGTGGAGGAGGAGGAGGAGGAGGAGGAGGAGGAGGAGGAGGAATTTTTTCGTTTGTCCTCGAGTTCTAGAAGACCTCATGCTTCCCACGAGATATTTCCAGCTACAATGAAGCCCCACGTAAAACCAACCCTGATTAAATTTGTTCATCCTAAAGCTTGATCATAACAAGCTTAAACATGTCCGATATATAATTCATGCTCCTCCCTCGCATTGTTGGATAATTAGTTATTCATGATATATGTTAAACCAAGGGAGAAGTGGCGCGCAGCTATTTAAATGCAATACATGGATATTTTATATTTAAGATCAAGGGCGTACAATATTCTACCTTTCACAGCCTTATCCATATGCAGAGAAATTTCAGGGTCAAGGGTCAAAATTACAGAACCTCCGATCACAGCAGCTCTGGTACCAGAGAGAGGAAGTACAGAATAACATTAACATAGGGAAGAAGAGAACCAACTTTAATGCAATAGTTTAGTTGGTGAAAAAGTGAACGCCAAAACAAGAACCATCATCAAAAAATTTGCCAGGATTCAAGAGAAGCAGCACGTAGATTGCAGATACAAACAGATCTGCTCCAACAAATGCATGTGTGCTCATGTTTCTCATCTTCAACCGATGATGCTATCCATCGGTCCACCGTTTTGTCCACGTCGCCAAAGGACAACAAGCCATTACTTTCGAAGCCCTCTGCTTCACACCAGTTGCAATAAAATCCATCCACAACACATCTGGCTCTTGTTATGGGTAAATCGGTTGTTCAATCCAAAAGCCTCGATTTTTGATCGAACCGGACCTCCTCCGTTTCTTTCTTTTTTGATGCAGAGTACCATCGGGTCAAATGATAATAATAAACAGACGAAGAACTTGGAGAAAAGAACTAAAACCTTTTTAGTTTCGAAAGGGTTCCGATCTTCATATCTGGCCATGGTATTGCATACGTAGAATCACATGTGATTTCACCATTATAGTAACAAGAAGTATAAAGGCATGATGCTTGGAATATACATCATCTACCAGGCTTGAATTGCTTGCTTGAGTTATTCAAACCACATGGCTCTGCTTGTATCACACAAAAGGAAGCATTTCCTTTGAACATGTGAAACAATTTGCACCTTCGTGGATAATCTTGATTGATTGATAAAATACCGACACTTGTGAATGGTTAGGAATAAAACTTGACTTTTTTTTAACGGACTTGAGGGCAAGGATGAGCCATTGTCTATTCTTTGGTTGCAGAGACTTTTCTGGAGCCTGCAGATTATTGAGCCCAAGATTGTAAGTATCAGTCTCAGGAAAGCTTTTCCATAGCGGCCAGGAGTTATGGAACCCCGGCAATTCTTTTACAATGGCAGAAAGTAAAAAATTGTTAGTTGCAATTTATAATTTTGTCGTTGAAACCCAATAAAAAATTGTAGTTAGAGGAAGCTTTTTACCAAGATGTAATGATGTACGACTAGGACCTAATGCAGCGTTGATAAGTAGCATTTAACCCTCTCTCTCTCTCTCTCTCCCATCTGCCTTCTTCGTTCTTTTCCCGTACTCTGAGAAGGCTAGTGGGATTTCTCTTTTACTGTACCGTAGCGTATTATCTAATCCGCTCATTAGACTTCACTAAGAATTGCCCTCCTTTTGTCAGATTACTAACATCAGTTCTTTTGACAGAGTCGGAGCAGCATTTGATGGCCGTATTAGCAGAACCCAAAAGAATCCCATGAATGGCTAAAGATGATTAAGGGGGAGATTTTGTGGTTACCATGATATGTCGTGAACGACGGGTAAGATAAGTCAAAACATGTGAGTAGCTTTCAGACTAAAATATGCACACAAAGGGCAAGCGATAAAAGCCATGGTGGACCTCCCTTTGCTGGCTTTACAACAAAAAAAAAAAGAAAGATTCTTCACTGTCAAGTGTGTTGCCTGTTGGTTGAGAGGGAAAAGGAAGGTTGTGGGTCACCAGCTTGAACAAGGGAATTTAAACTGCTGATCACCCATGTCTCTTCCTACTTCCTGATCGTCAATGATTCATTCGGTGTTGTTATCGACCTGTTTACTATCACTTCTCACTTGATCTGCTCCCAAAAGTTCTTCTGCAGAGGACCCCCATTTGTGGTATTATCACATAAGAACGGAACATCTTTGATGCAAGTGGACGGTTGGTCAGATCGAGGTACATTACAGAAAAGGGAAAAACTGCATCTGCCCAATTAAGAAGCTAGAATATGGATATAAGTACTGGTTTTGTTAATAATAATAATACTGCTCATGCTCGGCGCCCTTCCCACCCCCATCATTTCATTTATTGGGCCTCTGCCTCTAAGATAAATAATAAAACTGAGAGTGCAGTTAACATCAGCAAGGTGTACATGGAAAGCCATGTGATGTGGGAGCAACCCACATTGAAATGCCAACTCGCTTGGCTACACTTTCCAAGACAGGGTTGCAAGGGGAACAACCTTTCTAATCAAGTGCTGATGTCATTATGGTGATCTTTTAGCGAAGTGCCTTGTCTCCATTGGCCCCTTCCATTACAAAACTGCTATTTCGCTGCCACCAACAGATGGGGGCAGAGGGCTGAGACTGGGGCGGTACATGCACTGACCCTCTTCACTCCCATCATACATGGGTTTTCTCTGCACTGTCCAGTGCCATTTCCAAAAGATTCCTTCCATCTTAAATTTCATCATGCCAACGCAGGACATGATGGTTTCCGTTCCCGTGTTCAACAAGGAGGAGGAGGAGGAGGAGGAGGAGGAGGCTCTTGAAAAATGACGATCCACTACTAGATGTAAAAACAGACGATTGTCGCGAACCATAACATGTGAATTTAAAAACAGACGATTGTCGCGAACCGTAACATGTGAATTGACATGGGAGGGAAAACTTGGGCCGGTTCGAGATTGAATGCTGAAAGCCATGCCTGTTTCTTTTCAGGAAAGACGAAGGCAGCGCTTGTGAGATCCGATCCATCGACTTGGTGGTACACCCTCCTGATTTGGGTGGCACTGGAGGAGGAGTGTGCAGTTCAATTAAGTGCAAGCACATGGAAGGTTCTTCCTTGAAGCTCTGAATTCTCTGGTGCTGTAATTTCTCAAGGTGAACCGCATTGATTGATTAAGTTCAATGGGTAGGGCTGTCTCTCTGTGGTCTTTGGCAGTGAAATTTTCATTTCTCTCTGCACTTTGACGGGTCAACCTACTCCCTCTTGTTTTTAATGATAACAACAAAATAGATAAGCAAATACTAATTATGAAATCACAGTAGTAAAAGAAAAAGAAAAAGAAAAAGAGAAAGGGTTGCAGTAGTTCTAAAAACTGACCCACCAAGCGACCATATCTTTCCCTTTTTCAAAAAATCAAATTTTATCTTCACTATTTCAGATGAATGCGTGCCTGGCATTTATTAATGCTTATCCTGTGCTTGGTTCTATTTCTATGAGAAAGAAACAAGCCTAGAAATGGTTGAGAAAAGGTTTCACAGTTTATTATGGTCATGTTGCCGCAGAAAGGACAACTCAAATGGAATGTTATTAGTTTTCGCTGTTGCAGATTAAGCTCAGAAATCCTTGAATCCGTCAAAGGTAGAACTCTCCTCGAACAACTCTCCAAATAAAATAACATTTACTGGAAGCTAAAAATTGATATTTGTCACTGCAAAAATTTTGAAGGATATATAAGTCGTGTAAAATATAAGTAATGAAAAAATAATTTAAAGATATAATATGTATTTTTTAAATAAAATAAAACACTGGCAAAAATATACTTAAATGATTAATGATAACATAAGTTCTAGTTAAATTATAAGGTCGACGAAGATCGCTTGAGCAATTTTTCACTATATATGTTGTAGAGAATATTCTTTAAAAAAATAATGTCAATCATAGAAGTTTGTATACAAAAAGATGCACATGATCTATATATCTTAAATTCCAAAAGTTTCTTCACGAGCATTCAAGTATAATGTTTGTGTACGCCCGCGTACATATTATTCTTTCTTCTTCTTTTTTTATGAAATAAATTGGATACACAAGGAGGTGGTTGGGTGACGGATGGGTCGTATGGTTTTACTAAATGGTATGACAACAACTTAATATATACATACATACATATATGTATGTATATATTAAAGGATTTTTTGAAATTGAGGTGGGTCACATTATGATCACCTTGCCACAAATATAATAAATCCACCAGTATGTATACAAGTGAAATCAAATTAAATAATTTGGTTAACCAGAAATAATGATGTTAATTTGCAGCAGCTTTCATCACAGTTTAAATATTGAAAAACACAAGTATTAATCCCATGTAGACTTGTAGGATTATAATACCAGTGATTCTGAAAACATGACTCTTGTTTCAAGCAAGCTTGATATACCCGGAGGGTCAAATGTTTTCATGGTCTCTAGGTAAGAACAGCATGACATTTTTTATCCGTCTCTGTAGATATTCGTTGGGTAAAGTAGATAGATTTCTACCTGAAGATATTAGTCGGTTTAAAATCAAATGCAGCTGACACACCTGCAAGGAATCTAAAAAAATATATCCATGCACAAACAAGTTCGTCCTGATGAACATTACATCAGACAGCATAAACTTCATGCTCTGTTTTGTTTATCCCTGGTCGGTCGTTTCTTTTGCTTCACACTCTGCAACAAAACCAGACCTTCCAATTACTTATCATAAATTACGGTGAAGCATTTTCTCAATGCCCATGCAGCACGAGGAAATTGGGTCAAGATTCTCAGCCTGTAAACCATGTTTATTGGGATCCAAATTATGAGAACATATTGAAAGTTGGATGCCTGCAGGGCGAGTTTCTCGTCTGCTGAAAACTGAACGCCGTAAAAATATATTAACGAAGAATTAAATGCCTGAAAGTCGGTACCAACAGGTGAGTCACTGAGGTGAGGTGAGGGGAGGAGGGAAAAAGAAAAAGAAAAAGAAAGAAAACACACAGAAGGTGGTTCTTCAGGAGACTGCTGCTGGAATGGACAAAAACAGGTCATGTGCTTCACTTGAAGGGAGATCCACATCCAGCATCCCAGCACACCACTGGCAGGATTATGCATTATCCTAAAAGGCGAAGAAAAAGACATTACCATTCATGGATTAACGGAGAAACCATAATTAATCTGGAAAACCACATTTGGGGAGAAGAGGAGGAAGGTATCCTGCCCATTGATATTCCTTCCACAAGCAAGCACATCACATGACATATTGGCATGGCTTTCTCGTAACAACGGCAAAGACGGGAAAACGCAGAGCCACGTGATGGAGAGAAAAAGGAGTGGCATTCAAGATCTCATTCCCAAAAATAAGCCGAAAGAGGCCACAAGATTTTAGAATCTGTCCACGCCCCTACACTCCTAAGTTCAAAATATTCCATCGTCACAGAAAAAAGAAAAAGTGGGCAATATAGCATGTTCGCTACACCATCCTAACAGGTAGAGCACCGAGTTCATATAATTTCATGATCCAGCCCTAAAACCCTATCTCCACGGGGAGTGTCAAATATTCCATGTAGCAGATCATATGCCGCCCACCTGATCACTGTATGGGCGACTTTTGATAACGAGATACCACACATGTGTGCCTGCAACACCGACTTACCAGCCCTGGTTTGCGTCCCACGTTCATGATTGGAACCACGCCAGATCACAGATCTCAAGAAGCTGAACACCGGTCTTCAAGGAGTTGTTTAATTATGAATTTGGTTCACTGTTGGAGGGAGGGGCCGTAGGTGGACGAGAGTGTGAGCAAGAGAGTGCACACACCCCATGGCAGTCACAATACATTGTCAAATATCCCAAGCACGGCCTGCCTGCCTGGTCACAAGCGAGTGCTGCTGAATGGTATAGTTTATTATTCTGCGGCAGAGGGTGATTGAAGGAAGAAGAAGGTGGAAACACAGAAGGGAGGAAGAAGGGTTTGGCATGGCGTCTAAGGAATGTGGGCAGAGGAAGAGGAGAGATCGACGGGGAAAGCCAGAGGGGCGGGGGGGTTGGGAGGTGTGCACCCACCGTACCTGCTTTGAAGCCTTGGGAATGGGGAAGGTCCTGCTGCTAAACCTCTTTTACTACAAAATGTCGGTGGTTTAAATTATGGATCAATTCTAAAACGTCAAGGCAAACCTGTGCAAAGTTTTGAAGCGTCGTATAAAATAAAGACTACGTACGTGTCGAGCACAGGTTTAAACGGGATCTTGTGTCCTCCATTTCTTAGTATTTTATTAACACACCAGTCGAATTTTAATTCAAACTAATGCTATGACAATATAAATGGATTATTTTTTTCCTCTCGAAAAATTTATTAATCCCAGACCTTTATTCCAAACTAGATACCGACAAGTTCCGTCGGACGTCCAAGGTTTTCATGCAAAGCGGAAATGCTTTCGGCGTCACGTGCACGATATGCTTCCGCATGCCTGTCATCATAAAGGTAAAAATATTTTGCATTCCCCGTATTTCATACTATTTTCTCATTTACTTTATTTGGTATCATCACTTTGTTGTTCCTGTGATTCACGATCTTTATCTACTCCTACTTGTTACTTACAATTTTGTGAGTTGTATAATTCCCGTTCATTCCTGTACTCTCATTCTTGTTGACGGATGTCTTGAGCCACATGGTCTTGTTCGTTATTTGCAAATATCGTAAGATATGTAGAAAAAATACTAAGATAAAAATTAACACAGTAAGTTGCACTTTCATATTACTTACGAATGCGAAGAAAGAAAATATTGATGGCAAAGCGCATATGCTTGGTGGTAGTGTTTTTGTTTACGTTTCTAAATGGAGAGAAAAATAAACTGTACATTTGGCTTAGTTGACCCAAAAATTAGCAGGAGAAGAAGAAGAAGAAGCTAGAAACGTCTTCCTCTAAAAATGCAAGAATAAAAACTCCTCCTTTTTGTTATCACTACTTGATTCCAAAAATAGACAATGCCACGGTTGAAAACCACACACACGTATATATACAGGGAGAGTGATAATCAGCAATGGGACCCTTTTTCACATGCACATGTTTGAAGTTAGACCCACCATTAAGACATTGCACTCAGAAAAGCATACACACATGGGAGTTGGGACTGCAGTGTAGGTATGGATAAGAGCATCAAATGTGCTAGAGAAAATAAACAAACCTTCCATTAATGCATGGAAGGAACACGCACACACATATATGTATATGCAAACCCAATTGCTACCAGATAAGAGCAATTAATGGGACCATTGTTTCATAACTCTTGAGGATAGAGCTAACCCCACCGTTCTCAGAGGCATGGCGTGATCTCAGAGGTCCATGTGGGTTGCCCGGTCCTGGTCCGTAAACGGAGAATCCCCAACGCCACCATGATCAATCACTACACTACCTCTCGAAGAGTCAGAACTCCAGGAGAAAATTGGATTGGAATCTTCTTTTACATGCATGCATGTGTTAATTTGGAGAGAACCGTGAGGTTTCGTTTGCTCGGAAATTAGCATGTTGTTGGTGGAATAATAATGGCTCTAGCAGGCAAAAAGGACCACAAACACTCTATCTGGTTGCTTCAAACAGACAACTATTAGTCTGATGTTTACTCTCTCCTTCGGTAGATCACGAGGAAGCAAGGGAGGTTAGATTGGTGAATTTACGCAAACGACACGCGTTGAATTAATACCATAAAAAGGCATATGTGGTTCCTGTACAAGTAACTATTGAGAAGCTGTGTTTTCGGAAAAAGTGCTGCTTTTTGAAAATTTTTATCTTTTGTAATAGCAAACAACGCCCAGGATACGAATATTATTTGATCCGGAATTGAGAATCGTTCCAAAATCCATCACCTATTGCCGCCACATGGATAGAAAAGAATAGCATATCAATCGCATACCACCAGGTATGTATGTCATCCAACAAGGGAGACCAAACAATCAACTTAAATAAATAAATAAGAACCCACCGAAAAATTATTCCTTGCGGGTGAGAGAACCCGAACGAAGCACGCGAAAAGGGGGGACGATGCCATGGTTGGCGCGAAAGAAAAAAAAATTAAAAGACGGAAACATACGAATGCGTGCGTGGGTGAAAAGATGACTGCCACCGGTCTGAAGTCCAGCGTGGCATCGCAGGAAACGGCGACGGACCCCACACTTGGTCGTCCGGAACGGACGAGAGGCACTGCGTGCTTATGACGTGGACTGGTCCCACACCATCCGCCAAATGAACGCCGAGGAGTGGATTTCATGACCAGACCCAGGAAGAAGGTTTGAATTCGATGCTTCCAGTCGCTTCTAATCTAACAATTCGTTAACGCGTCATGTAAAAAAGAGATGAATAATAATAATTGTTAGGACTTAAAAAGATGAAGAAAAAAAAACCCCTAATTTGTAAAAGCACCTTTGGTACGGTCGGCTGACGTAATCCCCTGATCCGGGTAATAATTGATCCGAATCGATTCCTTCCCGATCGACGCCATCGCTCTCAGCGTTACACGAAATCCACGCACGAAAAGTGAGGAAGGAAGGCGGTGATTATTGATTTTCTGAGGAATGCCAGTGAATTACAGCGTGAATGTGGTTCGGCGACGTCATCGACGACGAGATTCGGCCGGCCACCGCTAATCGGGTACGGCAGACGATGTATATCTCAACCTGAGATTCTCCTGCGAGTCGGATCTCTGCAATCCGACAAGAGAATATCACTGCCCGAGGAAATGATCGATCATATATGTACACACACAACCGACAACAGATAAGTATCATCAGAATCCCTTTACGCTGTTAATAAAGCACCGTTAAGAATTCGGTGTAAAATCCTTTTCTTTCCCCGTCTGGTGCGCACGTAGTTAAAAAGATCGGACATGTAAATCTATTGAAATTACGAAGGATGGTCCATCTGCATGAGATGAAGATTGACATAAAAGCCAACTGTCATAATTAAGTTGGGGGTTGTGATTTACTTGAGTATCATCCCCAGTTCATTTGAAATAGCCGATTAAAAGGGAAGAAGTCAGAAATGGCTTACACCCATGCATGCATGATTAATTAATGGGCGTCAACTTTTGACCATTTACTTGGTGGACATTTTTATTTGAAAGGAATTAAAAAAAAAGTTAATGAATGCACACATGGTGGTATTGAATGCACTTTCAATATCGTCTTTTTCCTAAACATGCACACAATACTCGCCATGAATGCAGCAGACCAAGCAAGCGGTCGCCATTGATTGACGATGCCATTACTGAAGAAACAACAAAGCCCGCAGGCAACAGGAAAGCAGCAGTGGAACGGCATGAATGTCCTGGAAGCGTGCACGTCGCGACGTCGCCGGCCGTCGACGTGGCCGGAACCCCCCCCCCCGGCCGTTGCACCGCCGTCGGCAGTAGACGCCGACAAGCCACCACCCCGGGACCTACTTCCATGTTTCTAACCTCCAACGACTTGGACGTGAAATTTCTGCGCTTTACCACAAGAACTTAACTTGGCTGTTGACTGTTGATGTGGATCGCCTGGTTTTGCGTCTGTCCATCTTCTCGCTGTGTTGACTCGTGTCTTCTCATGCGAGAGATCGTCAAAGTTTGTAGTTGGCGTTTAATAAAAGCTGTGATTCCACAAAATTTCCTGCATCGTCCTTTTTTTTTTTTTTTTACAAACAAGGTTAGAGAGAGATCGTGTATGTAAATTTTTTAATTTGAACTTGTGAATGACGTGACAAAGAATTGCTAATTCACTGATAAGGTACACAATAATGTATGCCAATTATAATTATATATATATATAAATTGGTGAGTGATCGTCTCAACACTTACAAGATTGATCGCACGTTTAAAGTTAACAAAGTACTCTCACAAAAAAAGAAAGTTGCGAATTCGTACAATTAATTCAAATTAGGGAAATCACAGACGCTATCATTAAATTAAGGTTGTAATTAGATACGTAACTTAATAATATTAGAGTACTGCAATTCAAAATTCGATTAGATCGATGTCCATTCAAAGTTGAATTGTAATCGTATAATATTATTAAGTTATATATTTTATGCCATAGAACGAGTACGTATAATCAAATTTGCTTGATAGTGTCATTTTTCTGTAATTAATTATATAACATTTTTATGGATTCCATACTTTGAAAAATTTATCGTGCAAAGAATTCAAATTTCAGGAAATTTGAATTTCAATCGATTCTATTCTTTTTCATACTTCCATGTGAATTAAAATGTATTTTTATAACATAACTTCTTCTATCCAATTATAATATCGAATTCCCAAAAATGTTTAAAGACCAAGCAAAATTATTGATTGCATTAAAAGAAATAGATTATTCACATTAAGAGATGTCGACAAAAGATCAATAATTACATGATTTTGATCGCAGATATTTGTAATTCACATAACCGATAAATTTATTATTAGTCGACAAATTATAAGAATTGATAAATTTGTAAATTTAAAGTCGATAAAGGAATGGCAATCTTATAGATAGATATCATGAAATGGCTGTAGATGCAAAATGACCCGTTTTCACAGGGAATAAATTGGCACTGATAAATGACATTTTCATGTAGATATCATAAGAAGTTGAGGGTAAAATGGTAAAATAAAAAGGTAAGACTTATTATGAAATGATACAAATTTAGCTGTAAATAAAATGAAGTAGGAATTCTAATATTATGAAACAATCTTTTTATTTATTTTTGAAAGTCAGACTGCTTATTAAATTGTCCGATCCTTTTACGCCTATTTAGTATTAGTAATTGTAAAGTAAATAGACTTTTTCGATCAATATTTAAACCATTAAAATCGATTAATAGCATGAAGTGTTAAATATCATCTCTTTAAAATCATTTAGATGCATTTACACCTATCATTAAGTAATTACTCTTATAAAAATTTTAAAGTTAATTGTATTTGAATGGAATAAAACTAAAATAGGTGATCATTCTTATACAATGTCTATAGTCATTAATACTCATTTTGTTTAAACATAGACAAATAGTAAGTGTGTGCATTTATCTAAAAATCATATGTCTACATTACAAGTCTTGTCTCTATTAATACTTTTAATCAAATCAGTGAATGAGATCATTTAGATACTTATTAACTAATTAAAAATATTTAAAAGATAAAGTATATAATATCAAAATTTAAAAAATTATCTTTCTAAATAATTAAAAATTTTATTATCACAAACTTTCACTTTCATGAATATTTTTAATATACGTTAGATTATTTAAATGTCAATGAAATGTCACCTTAAGGAAATAAAAAATAAAAACCGTTCGTCGTCCCGCACGCGTATCCTCGGGTATATTTTCTTCTCAGATTCGCTTTACCGTACGGGTGTAGGTATCGACGCGCAACACGTACGTCCACGGTCATCATGAGTTCCAATGAATCAATCAACTTGGCGAAGCCCAGCGGCACCTGCATCGTCGACATGCATGCCCTCCTCCATTTTCGAAGGCGAATCACTAGCACACGGCAGTAGTGGCCTTTTGAGTGCTCGACAGTGGAGCCGTCAGGCAGAGGCCGGAAGAGCTTGCTTGCTTGCTTCTCTTTTCTTTTATTTTGCCTCCTCCCCCTCCCTTTTTCCTTTCCTTTTAGAACCCCGCAGAAGAAACGGACGGAAGAAGAAGAAGACAAGCAACTTCACCTGTTTCGGGAGGTGAGGAGGAAGACGAAACCCACAGATGTGAGTAGGGCGTAAAAAAAGAGGAGAGGAGGAAGAAGAACCCATGGAATGGCGGTGCTGGTGGCTCAGACGTTGCAAGCCATCACTCAAATAGTAAATTAGTTAATCTAAGCAGCGCATAATCTCACGCGCAACGGTAACTAATCTTTTATTTCTTATTAGTCATGGGTTTCACTGGTCCTGGTAAGCCGAGACCCAACCGGATCGCCCCTGCGAGATTTTTGATCTGATCGAAGAAGGACGGTCAAACCAGGGGCGGTCAAACTTACGCTGCTCTAGGACGTTTCTCTCTGACACGTACACAATCACCCACGGAAGCTGACTCACTCACCCACCAGCCCTCGCCGAAGAGGCACGTCTCCCTAAAGGACCGACTGTTGTATTTCTGTAAACTTTTGGAGTTTGTTGCAACTTTTTTAAGCGGCAGGGGCAGATTTGACATTTTTAAGATCGACCACTCGCCTTTATAAAGGCTCCCGTCCCCTCCCATGGCCCGAGGAAAGGAGGAGGGAGCGTTCGCCGGAGAAGAGCAGACGATGACGCCGGGACTCGTGCTTCGACGGGAGCGGCAGCAGGAGCAGAATCTCGACAACCAGATGGAGAGGCAAATGGGTTGCATGGCGGGTTTCTTCCAGCTCTTCGACGGCCACCAGATCTTCGCCGGGAAACGAATATACTCCACCACCAAACGACTACCATCTTCGTCGGTAACGATCCTGTTCCCAATGCTCGCTCTTTCTTCCTTTAAATCTTCTTTGCCTACTTGTTGGGATTCTCGAGTTCGGTTTTTGTTGATGGTTCCGTCTTTAAAACTCAGGGTACGAGCTCCCCGTCGCCGTCGGAGAGGTCGGACATATCTCCGCCGTCATTTTCGAAGGAGTTGGGCAAAACTGAGAAAGTGGACGAAGGGAAGAAGGCGACGGTGAAGGTGGGTGCAAACAAGACGGTGACGCCGGTACGGTCGTCGACGACTACGCCATTGCATTTGTTTGAAGTCAAGGAAGGGACGAAGGGTTTTTGGAAGCTGAGGGAGGCGCCGAGGCTGTCCTTGGACAGCCGGCTTTTGGATCGGAAAGGAAAGTTGTTTCCTCCTGAGATCCGGACGACGGCGACGGCTCCGATGGTGGATGCCACGGACGAGCAACAGAGGAGGTCTCCGAGTGTTGTGGCGAGGCTTATGGGTTTGGATTTGTTGCCCAAGGCAAATGACTCTGAAGGTGAAGTTGTCACCTCCGATGCTTCGGCGGCGGCAGAGTTGAGACGGTCAGCGTCAGAGTCGAGGGTGACAAAGGATTTCCTCCAGTACCCATTCATCCAAGAGAGAAACGGCAACCATACTAAGGAGAAGATTGATTCAAAAGCAGAGGTTAAAACAAAACTAAAGCCATCCAAGCCGCCTTTGACTCCATCTCCGCCACCGCCAACAATGCCGAAAAACAACAACGGTGTTGTTCAACGGCGGACAAGGCCCTTCTTCAACGCGCAGGATGTCTTCCCGGAGCCGGCGAAGCGAGGAACAAACAATGACCACCAATACGGAGCCGGAGGTAATCTTGCGAATGCTGGCGGTGGTCTGAATTTGTACGGTGAGTTCGAGAAGAGGCTCCGAATGCGCGGCATCGACGAGCGGGAGAAGGATCTTGAGGCGCTAAAGCAGATACTTGAAGCCCTCCAGCTCAAGGGCCTCCTCCATTCCACTCCCCACCACCGTAGCAATAAGATCAACACTGCCAGAAATCTAGTATTCGACCGTCACTCCCAATCTCCAATCGTGCTCATGAAACCAGTCAGCGCTGCCAACAAACCTTTGTCGAGATTGGGAACGTCGCCACCAACGCCACCACGGAGGACCAGCAGCAACAACAATAATCTCTCGTCAACGAGGCGAATGGAGACCATGGAGGGAAGAGGAGGAAGAAACAGCCGGATGTCATCAGACCGGATCGGCGTAGCGCGGAGCCCGAGCTCGCCCGTTCGTCGAACGTCTCCCAATTTGGACAGAAGGACTTCACCATCTGAATCGCCAAGATCCGGCCAAATCTCACGAAGGAACACGGATCTCAATCACCGGCGACATGACCAACCATCTGTCAGATCTCCGAGGATGAAGAAACAGCAGCAACCATCATTGTCTTCTACCGTAGAACGGTTCTCCGACGACTCGGAGAGCAGCCACAGCACCTCGTCCCAGTTCGAGCTCGAGGTATAGAGAGGAAAATGTCCAGCTTTTTCTTACTTAGGTTAATTAATTATTTTCCAGCGAATTCAACTTTGAAGTGTTAACTTGTGACACAGAGGATGAAGGCGGAGGAGTACACGGAAGGGAGAAGTCTTCTGGAGAGGTGCGACAAGCTTCTACACAGCATCGCCAAATTCACTGGGGCGGAGCAGCAGCAGCCGAGTCCTGTTTCCGTTCTCGATTCTGCCGCCTCGTTCTCCGACGGCTGCGGCGGAGATGCGCCTTCTCCTTCCCCAATGTTAAAGCGCCGCATGGATTTCAGAGGTAGGAGAACCATTAAGACTTAGAGGGTGTTCGATAATTTCCTTTTTACGGTGAGGGCAAACCGGGGAATTCACAAAATCTCGGCTGTGGTTGGCGGTTGCGGGCACAAGTGGGTCACGTGGTCGTAAGTGGCGGGAATGGGTGGAAAATTTCGTTTCCCTCCTGTTTGTTATTTGTAATTTTGAATTTGGGTCCGAGAGATCTGTGAAAACAACAACCAATACGTATATAGTGATCACGTTCTGGTTGCTTGCAGATGGTGGCGAGGCGTGGGACGAGATTCGTGTGGGGCCTTCGCAGCTTTTGATCCCGGAGGACGATGAAGAGGCCGGCGATCGGGACTTCAACTACGTGGCGGAGATCTTAGGATCGACAAATGTGAATTCCATGTCGGTGGCCTTGGCAATGCCGTTGGACGTTTACTTGTCGTTGGAGAAGTGGCACCAGGGGGAGGATTCGTCCAAGGCGTCGAGAATGCACCGGAGGCTCGTGTTCGACACCGTGGCGGAGATCGTGGAGAGGAACCGGCAGTTGTCGTCGTGGGAGGCCTTCTCGCGATCGAGTTCCATGGTGGATTGCGAGTCGAGGAGGGTTCGCACGAGAGAGATATGGGTGGAGCTGAAGCGTATCAGGGAGCGTGTGCACGCCGATGATCTGTGCGAATTGGTGTGCAACGTACTTCGGAAGGACATGACCAGGGAAACCCGTTCGTGGTCGGACCGTTCGATCGAGATGTCGGATGCGGTTCTCGACATCGAACGGCTCATATTCAAGGACCTGGTCGCGGAGACGATCAAGGATCTGTCGGCCTCCGTCGTCCAGAAATGTCGACCTGCCACGGCGACGGTGGCGCCAAGGAGGAAGCTCCTGTTCTGAGGGGAAAACCAATGCTGGCGACGCTAACAGAAACCAAATTTGTGTGGAATTGGTATCCAAAAAAAGCCCTATCGTTCGTTGCATCCCATGTTTTGGAGAATCCCGTGTGTTGGTCGGTTCCGGCGATGTCCCCCGGTGTCGGGTATGATGAACCTGTGGGGACCTTACATCACGATGGCTGTCAGCAACCGCCTGCCGACAGCCCATTCTCTTTTGTCTTTTTATTTTTATTTTTGCTTGGATTGATGGTAGTAATGAGGCTTTTCTATGGCCACCAGTTCGTATAATTCATGTTTGATATGACACTCAGTCGTAGGAAAACTCTTATTCAGGGAGGGAGAATGAGGCGGGGGTCTGAGTTGTGTCTTTTGTTTATGTTGTAAAAGCTTTTGCTTGGTCTCCATTTTAGATGCAGAGAATTAGGTACAGTAACAACGAGCCTGTGATATTAACCTTTCCTTTACCTCTCTCGATCGATTTCCGCGCTTAAGCTTTTGAACTTCATCGAAGCAATATCTTCTCCCATTTCTGCGGTCGTATGTTACGCAAGTCTGCGGATGTTTTCAATTCCCATCTCCGTATGAAATTTTCTGAGCAAGGTGACCCAGAAATCTTGCAATTTCTCAGGCCGATGTATTTTTCACTCGTTCGATGGTCCAGCAAGTGTCTTCTACCATGCCAAGGAATAACATGGACCGGATCATCAAGATCCGATCAGCCACATCAATAACTTTCATTTGTTAATAAGAAGTTCCGGTGTCGGACGACCAATCATGCAATGGATGATGATGATGATGGAAGGCTCTAACCTGTACACAAGATTTGATAGCGACAGCAAGGCATATGCCCGAAGCTTGTGCACATGGGCGGCAACATGGCTTGCTTCCTCCCACACCGCTACCATGAGCAGGAGGGCCATGTGCCAATGGAAACCCTGGCCTCCATAATAGCTCTTGCAAGGAAGGAAATATGATCGTCTTCTCTTCTTTCCCCATTGCAGCTGACCTTCTTCTTTCGTGTGTCCGCGTCTTTCGGGATCGGATCCAAAAGAAGACAATGATTACTTTTAGTGGTAATTCATTTATATTAATGTTTTCAACAAAGTAGAGAATATTGATTAACATTTTTAACATATAAATTACTTACTAGAGTCAAGTGGTTGTATTTATCATTCATATTTATTTATAGTATATTAATTTTACGGTAACAATTACTATACTGCAAATAATATTTATTTATAGTTTGGGTTGGGATTAGGTTTTCATTTAGAATCAGACTTAGCTCCGAAGAAAATAATAAATCTGGGTATAGATTCGCTACCCTAATATCACAGCATTCCTTTTCGATGGCTGTGTATTTTACTGGGGCGGGCTTGCGGTTTGTGGTACGGTCCATTCGGCCCAAGCACTTCGTTCATGGGCTCATAGAGTAGAAACGAAAGAAATACAACAGAAGGCCTGGACCAACAAGTTGGCGAAGACATCCAACCACATAAATCACGCATCCGCTGTGGAATCCGCCGCCCCCGCTGTGGCCCTCTTCGAATTTACTTCCTCTCTGTCCTCAGCATCCTCGTGCCCACACACAGTCGACTGCGGTAACATTGAGACTTGGAGGAGTTCACGGAAGAGGAATCCTCCAAGAAGGCGCGAGATTACTCTCAATGGCTGCCGTTCACCATACAATTCACTTGTGATACCATAACGGTGAGAGAGAGCCCATCTTGCGAAACATTATATAATTCACTTGTGAGCTTAATTGATTGCGATGGCTTGTTTAGGCTGTTCCGTCATCCCATACAAAATTGCCTTTTATAAAGTTTCTCTTTGACGGGAGCACTTTGTATTTGATGATACTATTGTCTTTTATAAAGTTTCTCTTTGACATCGGACCTTTTTAATGACGCTACCGAGGCTGGCGTAATGTTGATATCAACTGTTCATCTGAAATCATAAACATTCTCTCTGTTGTGGAGATGGGGCCTTATGACCAGCTAGCTTTATTCTCATGCACCCGTAGACCTTTTTTTTGTTTTCCCGTAGTTAATGTTTTCTTTTTGAAAATGGCAATTCATTGATAAAACCTAATCATCACGCCCAAACTGAGATTTATCCACCGTTGGAACCGACATCGAGCACAAGTTTTTTCTTTTCAATACCAGATAATACTTCTGAGTCCACGATTATGGTGGTGGAGCCTGTAGGCTTTTCGAAAGTGAAATGAGTGAGAAGAAGAGAGAGAGCGGAGAGTGTGAGAAATGCAGGAGACTCTGGCATGAGCTGCACTGCACACCTTGAATGCTGCTCTGGTACACTATTTATAGATGCAATACAATACAATGTACAATATACACGTGAATCATTATAAATTGACAAGATTCACTCCGTACCGTGTTTTCTTTTATGTTACCACCTGCAATTGATATTTCAAGATCTGATCAAATTAACAGGCCTATGAATTTCCTTGGATAGTTTCGAGATTTGTTCGAAAAATTGTCAAATTCCACTGCGAATGTCCTGTCGCAAACTCCATACAATTACTGATAACTTATTGACAAGCAAAATTAAGCTGAGAAAAGGGAGGGAAGCTTACCAGATTCATACATTTTTATGCTAAATTCGACAGCAAGAACGGCTTCTGGGAAATATTCATTCCTATGCCCCAGCTTACAATGGTTTGCCAACTTTTTTTTTACTTTGTCGATCATATTAATCCAGCATTAGAGATACATCTGCACAGAATTTGAAGGCAAGTTGTAGATTGTACGCTTATACATGCCTTGTTCGTTGGTCTGTCTACCTTCATGTAATGTAGACTGGTGCTAAAAAAGGGGCTTATTTCATGGCCATGACTCTTCCACTACTTCATATATCTTGTTCTGCAATGGAACAGTCCACATTATATGCCTTCTTTGCTTTGCCTGCAAAAAATTTTAGGAAAAGAAATGACAAATTTAAGTTGTGATATTTTAATTATTTGCATTGCCCATGGTTAGGGTATTTACACAGTCCATGATAGCAGGGCTGCTTCAAGGCTGGATCAGCATCTTGTGCTGGGGGGTCTTGACCAAAGATCAACTCACAACTCATGTCTTCAAAATCTGAAACCATCAACATAATAAACCTGGACTTTTTCACATATGCGTCCTTTTTTATTATTAAATATTTCATTGACATGGAAAATGCATAGCAAACACTTGGTTGACTTGATGTGAGATGTAATTTGCAATCTCTTATTAGTCAATATTGCTTGAATTAAAATTTTGACATATTTACCATCTTTTATAGCCATTTGCCTAGTCTCTCCATATCCATAGGTTTCGTTTGCAGTTTTTTGGATTTTTTTTTCTCCAAATTTGAGGACATGACATGGAAAAAATTATTGTTTAATAGACTTGAGGGGAGACGAAAAAAACAACTCATGTCATCAAGTTTTTCTGATTTTGTCTCAGTAAGACCTACTAACATAAAAACCGAAATAAAGAGGTGCAAAAAGTTTTTGTTTTCTTGGAAATGATGTAGTTGTTTGAAATATACAATAAGAGTTATACAAATTGGTGGTATTCTTATTAGGTCACAAGATTAGAATCTCAGAGAAGACAAAAATATTACTGTTATGCACAGATGGCTGTGCAGCCTTAAATTAAGCTATTGAACTCATGAAGCAGAGAAGGTCCGCAACTAAAAGTTCCCAAGTTGGTGTTGGTATGTTCCATGCACAAGTGGTGATGTCACATTAATACGGAGAAGGGAATGAAATTTCTGGTGGTATGGGAACTTGCATTATCTTTTGTCCCTTGTAGTCATTATGCCTAGCAATGGCCTTTTCAAAATAAGCACAATTAACCCTTTCTAGATTCCATTGTCAAAAAATTATTATCTAGATTCTTTGTAGTCCATGGTATTTCTTAGGTGTCAACATGTTGTTTAAAGTCTGATCAAACATGCCTGGTCAAGTAAAACATAAGGGTCTTTTTGTTTATAATGTTAGTGGTCTTTTCGTCAAGATTTGAATCTTGATAAAAATTACGAATATCACTGCTGTCTTTGGTTAATTGAACTATTATAATTGATTAATAGATAAAATTATTTGTAGCTTTTGCTTAGATTTAAATTTTGATGAATATAAAAAATACTAATAGTATCAAAAATTAATATAACATCAAGTGATAAATGCATTATCAAAAGAAACATAATGATGCTCAAAATCTGGTCACGTTCTGAAGATGAGGGTATCTGGTCGGCTCGGAAAAATGAAAAAGTGGAACATGAGTTGGGTGATTTGATGATGATTTTTTGCATGCTAGCTATTATGTATCTCCACATCTTTGTTTTCATGATAATGCTAACAGAAGAAATAAGATTTTAGATTCAAATTAAGGAACGAAAAAAAACACTAACATTGAAAGAAAACTACAGATATATGTCATCGATCATGTGTAAATTCACGGGCTTGCTTACTTGGAATCATATTGAGGGGCATATTGAGCTGTTCCTTGATGAACTTCTGGGATGGCACCTTGCACAGATTTACGCACATGCCTACACATTTTGTGCCCTCCAAAAATCTGCACAAAAGAAGAAAAAAAAAACCATTCGTGAGTTAAATCTTGAGATTCTTGATGTTGGTGAGTTGATGTAGTTTCATTCTGAATAATATTTTAATGTTCTTTGAAGAATCGATTACATAAGTTTATCATTTTGGAATAAATTTTATCAAATACAAAAAAAAAAAAGCAAGTTCAAGCTGAAGAAATCATAATTTACATCAAAGGTTTTTTTTTTCCTTCAAGTTCTATTGGTTGATAGATTAGATTATGTGCACTGTAAAATAATAATTTGTGCACATTCATATAAAGTAATTCATGCATACAATAGATTTAATGTCAAATTTTATTGAAAATTATGTTATATTACATATTTCTTATAGTGTTATAGACTTGCACGAATTATTAGTTAAATAAACTAAAAATGTACAAATTAGACTTTACTCAATTAGGACTTCATTTCATCATTTAAATAACACATGTATTAGTTTAGTTTTATTTCCTTATTGTTGCTAATGTTCTCTTGAAATTATCATATTCCTTTTGCAAGGTGGAGGCAACATTTTTTGTACTAGGTAATTTACAATTCAAGTCAAGGACAAGAATGAAATTGAAAAACTTATGCCACATCTATAAAATCTCCCAAGGTTGAAAAACAAGAACTTCTCTTCCTCTCTTTATTCTTGTTTTTCTTCAAGGAACCACCAGTGCTCTTTTCTCCTGCTCTATAGCTATATCTCCTCTTCTTGGTTGGATGAGTTCCTTCCTTTGGTGAACCTTGGTGCAAACACTTCATGTAAGGGTTGAACGAATATTGTTCCTCTTCAAGGCTTAGAAGACGTGAACAAATTGGACTTGAAATGGGGCAGCATTCACATTTTTCTTCCTATTGGACGAGCTCCTCTTCTTGGTGGACCTTGGTGCAAGTAACTCACATTTGAATTGTGTGAATCTCCTCCCTCTTGCTGGAAAATTGTGGAAGGTATAAAGGTAGTAGCAAACCCAACATTTGTAGTTGAAAATAAGCTCTTCTTCTTGGATGTGAAGCAAAGAGGTGACAACCCTTGAAGCTCAATGTAAGAAGAACGTAAATTCTCAATTTCAGACTCACCACAAGGAGTTTGCAACAAGGATTCAAGGTATAATTCTCTAAAAATGAGATTGAGAGATACTAACTTAGTTAATAGTTATTTTTGTTTATATTTGGTAGAGTAGACATAATATTTGTATTGGTTGTAATTTCAGATTATGCTTTATACTTTAGATGCTTGTTTAATAGTACTAAACTTTTATTTTCTTAAATATGGATTCTCATTTATTGTGAATGGATGTTTATGTTTAAAAAGATGTTGTATATGTGTGAATATTGTGTGTATCCCATGGATGTATATTTATCTTTAGATTTTTGTGAATGTATAGCTGCAAAAATCTCATTTTTATTCATGTACAGATTCGTTCAGTCATATCTAGAGTTTTCCTTGTGATATTTATTTGATTTTTGATATGGTTGTGTAGGAAATTCTATGTAGATGCTGAATATGTATTTAGTTGAATTTTTTGAGCATGTTTTCAATGGGTTTCAAAGTCATTTTGTTATAGTGGCAGGTGACCTACAGATTACTGAATAGCTTGATTTTTAGACAAAGTTTGAGTAAATTTTTATTGTGATTTTGTACAGATTTTTATGATTTATAAATTTCTGCTGTTTGGTTGTTAAGTTATCTTTCCAATGGATGCTGTTTCATGAATTTTGGTGGAAGATTGAAGGAAAGATAAATTCTTGACTGAGAATGCATTTTTCAAGAGTTGTTTGAAGTGTTTTGCGCACTCTTAGTAATTCTAGTTTTTGGATGTAATCTGGTAACATATATGCTTTGAGTTTATATCCGTTGGAAAGAAGACTGCATCAGCTTTCTCGCATATATTTTATTGTAATTTTTAAGTGCTTGGGTTAGAAGAATAGAGATTAAGAAGTTGAAGCTTTTCTAGTAAAATGTGTCAAATTCTGGTTGAAGTGTAACCCAAGAGTATTTAGTAGTTTTTTTTATGAAATTGCATATGATACTTGATTTTACGTTTTATTTTGATCTTTGATTTTACTTTGTGATATCATTTGATTGTTCTATCTCATTCTTTTAAGCATTCTTTGTTTCTTCTAATGATAGCCACAAAGGAGCTTGTGATGGAATCAACTATCACAAATGTCCATATTGCTATGGCATAAGAGAAGGAATCATTTTCCTTGTTCCTTTGCTTTTCTTTGTATTTAAGTAATTTTTGTAGAGTTTTTGATAGTTAATGTAGAGTAACTTGAAGGTCTTGTGACTTATAATAATTCCAATGAAAGTATTTTACAAAATCTCTCTATGGATCAGTTTGTACTTACAATGTTTAATACAATAGGTACTATGTGCTTACGGTTTATAAATTTTAAAATATGTATTTATGTGTGAAACACTCACATGTATTCTTGAAAAACACATGTTTTTCCTGAAGATATATATAGAATGTGAAGGTAATGAATACTGAAGTTACCTGCATTTCTTGATGTAGACGACATTCTTTTCAATCTTTCCCTGGAATTCTGACTCCTTTACCTATTCCACAAGAACATCAAACGTTATGCACATCCCATTTTGTCCCGAGAGGGGAAAATTAAGGTTGGCAATTATCTTGTTTTGATCCATATAGATACGTAGTCTTTAATTTGTACCTCACATGGTCCGACCAACCATGAGAATAACACTATGGTGAAGGCGGCGTAGAACTCCCTAAAGAGCTTTGACTGTGGCAGCAATCTCGTCTTTCCAGGGATTGACATGGCAAAAAAAAGAAAAAGGGATTTCCACTGTCAATAATTTTGATTCCAGTGGGAGATTAGTCATTAAGATTGAGTTTTTTTCTTAATATTAATCTAGCCAACTGTAATGCAATGATCCGTACTTTTACTGATTTGCCTATATCTCACTATTTTCTCAATGATATGACGCCAACATGCATGACTTTAACCAGTGTATTTTGTTTGACTGGGTTTCTTGGTTTGTAATGCCAACAAACACATGAAAGAAAACTAATCTAATCTGAATTGGTTTCAGTAGTCTTGTTTACATCAAAGAGGCATATAAAACTCAGTTGAAAAGAATATAAAAGGAAAAGATGAAGAGCCTTACAAAAGCCAGAAAGAGTTGTGGAAAGGTCTTGTGCAGAACACGGGAGACAATTCGCTGTTGGTCACTGGGGCAGTAGTTGCCTGCAACCATACATGATGCCTCTATCAAGCCATCATACCCACTCTTCAGATTCCTCTTGCCTGCCACACACATGAATCAACACCCTTTTCATCTCTTGCAAGTTGCTGATTAAGGCAATCATCCATGCATAATCTCATGTGGGTAATTGTAATTAACTACGGCCCTCAATCATCTGCCTACACGACCAAATTAACTCCAAATAGTTGGTGTTAATTAAGGCTCTCCATCCTGATGTCTACTTGTCATTAATCACCGATCTGATCAAAAATGATCTATAGGTCTATTGGCGAATTTTTAGATTATTTATTGTTGGTTTCGAGTGTTATTTTCATCGTCCTGATCCCCCTTATACATATATGTTTCAGCTACAAGTTCCTCTTCTTGCTTGCCGGTCGGTCTTTCTTTCTTCAGACCATTAATTTATTCCATTAAGACATGTTAATGCCTACGCAGCTTAGTTGGCTTTGCTTCTTGAGTTCTTCCTACGGTGACGACGTTGGTGGCATATTCATTAGCTAAAGAATTAATTAGAAAGAGCAAGTGGTGACACATGAATTTGATAAACTGATTAGCATTTCGTGTTAGGTTTAAGGCTGCTGAATATATATTGACTAACTAAATGAATCCATTGGATTGAAGAAATGGAGTTGTTTAGTCATCGTAAGTCATAAATAAATTTCTATAGATGAAATGATATCTTCTATAGAATTATAATAGGCTTATATCATAGACGGATGGTTGTGTCTAGGTTGTGCAGGGAGGTGATGAAATTAAACAGCTACAAGCAAGGAGGAGGTCTCTTCGGAGACATCTGATAAAATTGGAAGCAAGGACGAGAAATACAGACCAGATATGGAACGGAGGTTCCGGGTCAGGAGATCGATGGTAAGCCGCTCCAACCAGTTATCACTGTACTCCGTCCCGGCGTCCGCGGCGGGCAACGTTGGCAGTTTATCACTTCCCGTCGCCGCTAGAGACTTGGACTCCTCCCGCGAGTTGGAGAACACCGACACAACCGCCGGAGCTGAAGCCTTCAACAACTTGGATCGGCCGTGTCTGCAGTGGAGGTTCAACCTTCTCGAAGCAACGGGCCGGCTCATAAACAGCTTTGCTTCCATGAGAGAGAGAGAGAGAGAGAGAGAGAATGGAAGAGAGAAATGGATGCTTTTATTATATCGCGGACAAGAGAACCATTTCGACGGAAGAGGGGAGTAGAGACTAGAGAGAGAGAGAGAGAGAGAGGGGGGGGGGGGGAGGGGAGAGAGAGAGGGGGGGGGGGAGGGGAGAGAGAGGTGCGTAACGAGAAGAAATGGAAAGTAATTTCCTGAAGCATAAAAAGTCAAGAAAATCGAGATAAATATTTACCAAAAATATATCCATTTTAAATTGATATATGTAAATCACAATAATATATACTGATATTCAACACGTCCATCAAACCACTTTTTCCACCGGTCCATCTCTACCATTACGTATGATGTCATTTGTACACTCGTTGGATTTATTACTCTTACGTACACCCGAAGGCAAAACCTGCATAGATTCAGGTCGGATGCTAGGGAATGGGCGGCAAGAGGAGGAGCGGAGCGACGGCTGGAGGGAGGGGTAAATGTGTGCCAAGATCTAGTTGAAGGGGAAAAGCGTTTGATGGGTCGCCGAAGGAGAAGAATTCGGCGAACGAGCGGGAGGCGAAGGCGCCGCACGAAGCTCGGTCGGTCGGTCGGCCGGCCGGCCGCGAAGAGGGAAGAGGGATATCCCACGAATTTATCGAAATTAATGTCGGCAGACGAATCTGTCCACTATTCTCAATTAAAATTTTATGTAATATCCGGTTAAATGCTATCCAATCAAGCAAAACCTGCTGGAGATAGGTCTGCCTCCAAATAATTATGGAGATAAAATTAAGTGGCAACGACAATATTCTCCTTCGTTCATTTTTATTGTAATTATTTATATTATTTTTTAATGAACGTTCAAACTGATATATTCAATTCGATTTTAATATATCGCTGATGAAATCTTTGCGAGATTTACTAAAAGGTGAAGACCACGTAGAAAGACTTCATACAATTCATGGTTAGATTACCAGACATTTACATGATATATGAAGGAGTTAAAGTTACATGAGAGAAGTCTGTGTGACTCACAAACAAAAAAGAATTTGTTAAAAGGAAAAAGAAGAAGAAGAAGGTTAAGCTACGTGAATGAAAATATAATATCAGAGAAGAAGAAAATAATTTACGACAGGATACAATATTAAAAAAGAAAAAAACAACTTCAAAGGGTTGGTGAGCAGAACTCTTGTAGTGAGAGAAGAAGAGGAAAATAACTTGTACGCAAAGAAGTTACGTGTGTATAACCACCTATAAGAATGATATGTTCAGTTAAAAAAGCTATACATGTCCAATCGTTATTGTTAATTAACGTTAAATAAATGTGTTTTCACCGTTCGATCATCGCGGTCAATAACTTTCATAGCTAAGTTTATATTTTTTCTGTAAATAATACAAGGTCTCCTTTCTACAAACGGAGGATCGTCGGTACTACCATAATTATTGATTTTGTTATTCTGATGTTTGACGAGGACATCGACAATCAAATTTATAATCTATTTTTACCGTATCAGTGTGAGAGGCGTGCGTTGGAAACAATGAAATCCCAGGCAAAAAGATAGATGGGGGGGATTGCATTTTGAGCAAGTAGTTTCAAATATATTTTTATTTCAAAAATAGTTTTCGTTACCGAAATCAAAATTATTTAAAATTTATTTATTTCCATAAAATAAAGTCAATTTAAAATTTTTTTTTAAAAAAAACTAATTTCGAATGAATTCGCTTTTGTAAATCGCGAGAGTCCCCGTTCTCCGTCAAATTGGAACGGCACTTTCATTCTGGACTTTTTTTGTGAAGAGAAGTCAGTCACCTGCGGAACTTCTCGCTTCTCGTCCTACCTCGCTGGCTCGCTCCCGCTCGACGACGACTTCCATTTTTCTTCCCCTGTTAAAATTAGGGTTTACGTCACCCGACGGAGAGAAGAAATCCATCGGCGCATCCACTTTTCCCGTCTTCTGAGTTACAACAGGTAAGATCTCCAACCTTCAAGTCCTTGTTATTTCGTTTTGGTGTCCAATTTCGATAAGAGTTTGTTGAACGAGATTTGCCAGCGGATTTGTCCCTCTATCAATGCATATTCTCCTCTGGACAACAATTCTTTTGAAAAGAAAATCATTTTTTCTGTACCTTTTGTTCTCTCCGTTTTTTTAATCGTTATTCTGGATTGCAATTAGAAAACAGTGATTCGCTTTTTATGGTTTAGTGAAAATTCTTTTCGTTTTTTGGAGCTGTGTGGTAGGTTAAATTGGTTTGGGTTTGTTGATCTGGAAGAAAATGGGGGCGTTCATCTCGAGACTCTGGTTCATGATGTTCCCTGCGAAAGAGTATAAGATCGTTGTGGTTGGGTTGGACAACGCCGGGAAGACAACAACGCTATACAAACTACATCTTGGGGAGGTTGTCACTACACATCCGACGGTGGGAAGCAATGTTGAGGAGGTTGTTTATAAGAACATTCGGTTTGAGGTGAGCCAAGTTCCACTTAAATACTCGTGAGTTTTACCTGTGCTTGCTTCAACATCTATACTGTTGTGCTTTTTCCCCGTTTGGGATTTTTTTTTTTTGGTTTTGGGTGGCTTATATGGATACACATGTTCCTGCACACCAATTCTACTATTCATAAAATTGCTGTATAGATCATTGCTACTTACAATGTCAGATAATAAATGGCTCATTTGGACATGTAGTTCCTGAATATATTATCTGTGTTTATGTTATAATAATATGAATATACTTTGGTCCTCAATTGTGAAGGAAACGATACAGAATATCTAGATATTATTTGATACTAGTAAATTTAAAGTTTATAAATTGACTTCCTAAGAGAATCCACTACAAGATGTCAAGTTAGAAGGCTCTCTTCTCTTTTGAGCAATTACAGAGTCAATCAACTGGTTGAAGTGCCATTATTTATAAAATTCTGCCATTATATGGATATACATCCTCCTGCACACCAATTCTGCTATTCATAAAATTGCTGTATAGGTCATAGCTACTTAGAAGGTCAGATAATAAATGGCTCATTTCGAATTTTAGTTCCTGAATATATTATCTGTGTTTATTTCATAATAATATGAATATACTTTGGTCCTTAAATGTGATGGAAAGGACACACAATATCTAGATATTATTTGACAATAGTAAATTTAAAGTTGATAGATTGACTTCTTAAGAGAATCCACTACAAGCTGTCAAGTTGGAAGACTCTTCTCTCGAGCAATTACAGAGTCGATCAACTGGTTGAAGTGCCATTATTGGCCAACAAATTTTAAGTGGTTCATCTTTCATAGATTGTGCTAGGTCCCTCTATATGCTTCTCTTGGCATTAATAATGAAGCTGGATAGTTTGCTGGTATGAAAAGTACGCTGGATATGTTATTCATAAGGGTGTCTCTGATTTAAACCAGAACGAATCTGAGAAGTTACAACATACAATATTACAATATCTATATCTTGCATTTCCCTGAAACTCGATATTTGTAATGACTATTGTGCATCTTAGAATGTTGGAGTGACATATTAGTTATATCTTTTACTTCGTATTACTCCTTTTTGTAGTATGGTCTTATTTGAAGTTCTTATCATTGATCCTTTTTCCTCATTTATGACCATTCATTCAATATTGTGTGCTTTTATTTTATGGCTAATCTCCTTCCTCTAGTGCTTCACACTTCCAATTTGTCTTCCCCAATCTTTCTGTGAAGGAAGCTCTTTTATGGCAGAAATATCTCTCTTATTTTCTTAGTATTTATCCTTAAGTCCTAAAATTGGCAAACTACGATACCTTCGTAGAAATTTTTTCTTTTTTTGTTTTGGTGCCACAACAATTATGCCATTGTTTTATGAACATGGGAGAGATAAAAAGAGATAATAAAAGAGGTGAAAAAAGAAAAAATGCTGGAGAAAATGTGGTATTTATATGTCATATTCCATGTATATTTTTTTATATTTAACAAAGAAATCTCTTTACTTAACCAATTGATTTTGAATTGGATGTCTCTTATACTTTTACATGTTGTCAAAGTTAAGAATAGTCTTTTAGGTCAATTTCTTGCACATCCATTCAATCTAAATTTAAAAATACTTGTAAGACTAGAAAAAGGTCACAACTGGGAGAGTATTCAAATATTCTTGCATTGAAAAGTGGGATGAAATTTAACATACATATATAACAAAAAAAAAATCTTCATTTATAACTAATTAGTTTTGAGTTAAATGCCTTTGGTACAGAACTAGAAGAATTCTCCTCAAAAAGTAGTTTATTGAGAGGGATTGCTTAGGTCTATATTAATCCACAGTCTATTTTACAAATCAATGTGAGACTACGTTAAGCATTCCATATGAACCATATGGTATGATAACAAACCCACCACACTTATTACACCAATGCCTTTATCAGTGGCCAAGGCTAGATGTTTATATGCCACCACCTTGTGTCTCATACGTCACCCTTTCCAACGAATAAGCCCTCAATGACCCACTGTGAGTGTTTACTTACAACTACCTTGTCACCCTCAGCTTTTTCCTTCCAAGGCCCAATTTGTGTAGTTCTGGTTCTAATACTACTTGATATAAAACTAGGAGGACCCTCTTCAAAGACTAGTTTATTGAGAAGAGAGTCTAGCTTTATATCAACCTGCATAGGTTATTTGGCTAGCCAATGTGGACCATATTAAGCAAACACAACCCTTTTATGTCCATTTTACACACACACACTGCACATGAAACCATAGCAAATTGATAGGATTCCAAAATTCTTAAGATGATATGTACAATAGCTTTATCAGGCTAGAAGCAAATAAAAATATCTACGATGTTGTTTCTTGTTCCGTTGAAATTTCAAAATTCCGTTTATCAAGAAAATAGAAATCATGGTTTTCGATTCGTTTCTAATTAGTTTCATTAATTACTTAATTCTTGAATGATATATCTCGTGAGAATGATTGTTTTCCATGGTTTAGAGAAGTAAAAATTTTACGACGTGGACCCTATCAAACCACAGTTGCAGGTTAATTATTTGATGCGCGTGAAGAATCTTTCCTAGCCGCAATGTTTTATACTTTTATCAGTTAAAGCTTACATGAGTAAGCCGAGAAAACTCGGCCTGCCCCATTTTTATCTTTTGAAAATTTTATGTTGGATTCCTCCCTCCCATGTTGAATTCTTTTTCTGTTTATTTGTGTGGTTGATTTTCTTTTATGCTTTTCAAAGCCTTGTCCCATTTCTTATGGTGATAATTTCCTTGGATTTTAATACAATGACAGACTCTAGCTAGCCCTATATCGTATGAACTAATGAAATCATGTATTTTCGTTCAACAAAGTTGTAAACATTGTATGCTCCAAATCTTAACACATTATGCCCTACTAGTTCTGTTTTTGTGAGGTCTCTTGATTTCCATCAGGTTTGGGATCTGGGAGGGCAAGATCGGTTGCGAACATCTTGGGCAACCTACTATCGAGGGGCACATGCCGTGATTGTAGTGGTAGACAGTACTGATCGGGCTCGTATTTCCATCATGAAAGATGAGCTATTCGGGCTGCTTCAGCATGCTGATCTGGGCAATACTGTAGTGCTTGTGTTTGCAAACAAGCAGGACCTGAAGGATGCCATGTCCCCCGCTGAGGTCACAGACGCCCTCACTCTTCACAACATTAAGAACCACGACTGGCACATCCAAGCCTGCTGCGCCCTCACTGGCGAAGGATTGTACGATGGCTTGGGGTGGATCGCACAAAAGGTCAGTGGCAAGCCAACACAAGAATGAATAAATAATTATTGGCCTCTTCATTTTTCTTCCTTGCAAATTTGTATTCGTCGGCTCGTTGTAATATTCTATACACCCTGATTGCAGCTTTTATACACCCAAGATTATTGTTAGGCTTTCAAGTTTGTTTCTTAACTGCCTATTTCTCTGTCCCTCTTAAATGAGAAAAAGGGTAACATCTGAAAAATGTGTTTGCTTGAGAAATGAGTTTCTCGGAACGGTGGTTACTGAAAAAAATAGGTGTATTATTTTACTCTTTCACTGGCAAAGTGGCACCAAATGCATCCCGTACGTGTTGCAGCCTTCCGAATCATAAAGCACCAAATGCTCCCAGGATTGTTTGGGAGGTATTTTCAAAAACTTGAAGCTAGACAGTGCCTGGCCATTGAAGTTCAATGTGGTAATCGAGGACGATGGCATCTTACCAACAAATTTTCTTGATGCGGAAATGCGAAACCAATTGCCTCGGGTTGAATCTGTTTGCGATCATACATGCTGGTAAAACTCAATTTGCTTGAATTCCTACTGGTTTTTTCGTGAGACGCAAAACAAAATACTATGGCGGTACGGCAATACTCTAACCGTTTATATTTGTATTTTAAAAAAAAATTGGAATAGAAAATTTGAAGAAGCCTTGCCACTCCAAAGAGAGCAAAATCCAGGCGCGTTAGAACCATGGAGATGCACCCCTTTATAATTTTGATGCCCATTGTAAGAATGGTGGACGCTTTGACACCACGTCGACAGTCAACCGAGCGTGCCGCAGATCTCTTGAGGTTGCACACTTGCACTTGGGGAGTGCGGTCACGCATCCACCGGACCACCTCTGAGCTCTGCGGCATCCACCTCTCACCATACGTGCCGTCTTCTTTCCGGTCTTCATTCAGTCCAGTTTGCGGCCTAAGGATCGTCAGGAAACCAAGCAACTCGCCGGAGGAAACCGGAGAAGAAGATGACGAAGAGAGAGAGAGAGAGAGAGACCGAGAGGAGGATGAAGGATAAGAGCAACTTGCCGGGAGTAACTTGCCCTTTTCTGTTGCACGAGAAACATTAGTCAGTTTTCTGTCTCTTGCGCATTACTCGGATGGAGTAAACTCATCAAAAAGCTGACGAAGTCATCTTTTATTCTTAAAATTGCTTTTATCAAAATGTTTCTGACAGTTTCATCTAAATTTATCAAAAGAAGAAGAAGAAGAAGAAAGGCTCTTGTGGAAGTACTGAGTTAGATTTTAAATAACATCTGAAATTCATTTTATCGAAGTGATCCATTTAAAGTTCAAGGAATCAAAGTGAGACTTGATTGTGGTTTGGCGTATCTAACATGGATTTTAATCTGAAGTCTATTTCTGCTAAAAAACCTGCCCATCTCACAAGGAGCGTTGTTACAAAATGGTTTAGTTTGTGCCTTCATTTCCTTTTTGTTTAATCTTCCATCTGAATGTCTTAATGGTGTAATTTATTATACGGTAGTGACCTTTGTTAAGCATTGTCACTCAGAAAACATCTGGTGTTAAGTTCAATGTAGGAAAATAGTAAAATCAATTTGCTTTATTCGTTCCACCTGAGTTGCAATGGCATATGTGTACAATAGGCAATGTTGTGATTATTGGTTGGTGGTACTGGATCTTATATTTCAGCGTAACTGGGGATAGGGTAGAAACTCAGGCATGTTCTGGATATCTTACATTGTTACACCCATACCTATTAAGGCTTGGGTGTCTCTGGACACCATTTAGAAATTTACAAAAGCATATTTTGCAATGTTTTTTATAATTATGTTTTACCATTGAAACCTATAGAAAAGGGTAACAATAAAATGTAACGAGATTAACAACGGAAAATTAACCATGGACCCACATTAACATCCAAATATATCAAAAATATTAAGGTCCACCTTTTACACAAAAATACATGGATCCTTGTTAGAATTGGTATTTAATTGGTGTTAGCAGCAGTGCTTGCTTTGATAACAACAACGTTGTTAACTCTTATGCCTACTTGCCAAAAAATGCTGTTAACACTCAGAAAGAAACAGTCTGTGTTTTATATACTCTGAAGTACCGTAAGTTTTTGAACTCTGGTGATTTTGGGTTGAAAATATATATGTTCTTCCATTTGACACTTGTGGAAGGTTTACGTTGATTTCCCTCTTGGCACGAAATGAAACACTGATATTTTACCAATACACTCTCAAAATCATACATCAAAGTTGAAAAATTATAATTCTCAAATTCATTTAAATTTTTTTTAATTCATTAACTATTTTTACGTTGCATACATAATATTTTTACACGTTGTATCAACTTCTTTTCTTTCTTTTTTTCTTAAGTTATTTTTATGGTATTTCTTATTTCTTTTTTTGCACCTGATATTTTATGAATAGTATTAAATGATTTCTCTTACTTTTAAATACATTTGGATTGAAAATTTCATTTGAATTTCTTTTAACAGTCAAAAAGTTAGAAAAAATATTTTTCTCACTTTTCAAACTGTCATGAAAATTTCACTTTTAAAAAAAAAAAAAAAAAATTGTTTTTCCTTTCTTTCTGCATAAACACTACCTTGGAAAGATGTGGAAACACTTTTCTATCTGCTTTCACGTGTGAATCTTCTGCACTTTTGACTGACAACTCTATCATCTCGTGTCCGTAATAATAATCAAACACTGACTTTTGAACGGAACGTGAAACTGACGTATTAAGTACAACATGATGGAAAGAATGATAATAATAATAATTAATTATAAAACCAGCGACACGCGCAATCTTACTTGTCAAGACTGGCGTTCAGTGAAAGCGTGTGCCGTCGGATTTGGACAAAAAGAAGGAGGCGTGTGTCGTCGTTATGGTCCGTTCGGGAGGGTGAAGAAGATTCATGGAATATGTGCGCTCCACGGATGAAACATAATCGACTCTTCTTCTTTTATTTTATTTTCTCCTTGTCTTTTACGAGATTAATGTCTACTGTAAGCTTAATCGCTCTTTTCAGTATCATTTATCAATGTATCTGATTTTTGATTTATTCTCTATCCCACCTTCTCGATTTTGCTACTTAAAAACGACACTACCACGCAACTCTTGGTTGGTCGTTGCTGTGTTGTGTCCTTGACCCAGCAAAGTTAACCGGATATCTCCACAAGAATTAAACTTTCCATGCAGTGTCGTAGCCGATAAGTTGGAAGATATAAAGGTTAAAATTGTAAAGGTCTTACTTATATCGATGAAATTTAAAATAAAATATAGATGGAACTGTTCATTCAGAATAATTTAATTTTGAACTGAGCATCGTAACATAAGAGTAAATAAAAATCAAGTAGACTTACACGCAACTTTGTGACTTGATAATGAAAAAGATATCTATTATATCAAACGGAAGAAAGGGTTGCCCGAGCGAGTGTGCAACTTTTTTTTTTTTTCTTCTTTCATGGATTGCCAAAATTGCCCCTTACAATTTCAGTTGTTTAATTGCTTGAAAAAAGAAAAATTGCTCTCCCCGAAGGGTGCAGGGACTCGAGCCAGAGTTTCACGTGGACGAATAAAATAATCGATATATAGACCAGTGAAGTTTAGAAAAAAAATATTAATCAATCTATGGCGTTCACATTTTCACAGGTTTGAATTGAAATTCAAATAGAATTATATCTAAAGGTATTTACTTTGAAATGGGTTTTGAATGGAAAAAGAATTCACGTGCTGGATTTTGCGACGTGGTCTTCTTTTTCCTTGTTCTTGCAAACAAACCACCCCGGCTTGCCTATGGAAGGAAGATGGATGACTTGATTTTGGTCGTTCACGTGACAATAAAAATAAGTAAGAATAGAGATAAGCAGGCAAACGGAGAAAGAGAAATTTCCGTAGAAGAAAAGTCTAGCAAACCAAATTAAATATAATATGCAATTGTTTGCATGGTTCCCTTGGCCGAGGAGAAACCTTTACCGGAAGAAAATGATCGCACAAGCATGCATTCCCTGTTTCCAAAAAATACCCTTCTTAGATGTACGACATTGTGAATGGAAAGTCAAATCTATTGAGGCTTCTTTCCTCCTCCCTACAAAAAGCACCCAACTGGCACCGAACATTGTTGCACCTCTTCGAAGGGACCTTCTTCCTTCCTTTCTCACTTCCTGCTGCCCCCCTTCATCTCATCCGGCGTCTCTCTCTCGTAGCTTGTCTCCCAGCATAGATTTGTATCTTGAGGCAGGCAGGTTGTTGCTGTTGCCATGGAAAACTTGACAGAAGAGCAGATCGCCGAGTTCCAAGAGGCCTTCTGTGTGTTTGACAAGGATGGAGATGGTTTGTTTCTTGCACTTTCCTTCTTCTACTGCTCTGTATTTAGTTGCCTTGCAAAACTTGATGGCGCTTAGCCTTTTGTTCCTCAAGTAAGCCTTCCTTTCTTCAAGCTCGAGTATTGATAACCGATATTCCTACTGGGTCTGTCAGATTGTTTTCCTCTGAGATGGTGCATGCTCTTCTTATTGATCATTCTCCGATCTCATTCATAAAAGGTTTGCCGATGGAATAAAATGCCATCGTGTGTTAAAAAAGGTTTTTTACGTTTGATCGACCGGTTGAATCAGTCGAAATTCTAGGCTCCGATTTTCATCGGAGTTGAGTGTTTTTTATTTTTTTCCTTTTTCCGATGAATTTAATTAAACACGTCTATCACGCGGAAGCCCGTTCGTTGTTCTGTTCTGCTACATTTGGGTAGGTTATTATTGTGTTTTGTTATAGAGAGTCAAGTACCCGAGCTCTCCGACCTGATGGGTTCTTCTACCATGGCAGGCTGCATCACGCTGGAGGAGCTGGCCACCGTAATCCGGTCGTTGGGGCAAAATCCGACGGACGAGGAGCTGCAGGAAATGATAAGAGAAGTTGACGCGGACGGCAATGGCACCATCGAGTTCGGCGAGTTCCTGAACCTCATGGCCAAGAAAACGAAGGTAAGCGACACGAGCACAACGGCGTTCCGATTTCCTTCCGGTGAGTAAATTAGAAACCTTTGACGGAAACCGGTTGCAGGAGACGGATGGGGAGGAAGAGCTCAGGGAAGCGTTCAAGGTCTTCGACAAGGACCAGAACGGATACATCTCGGCTAGCGAGGTGAAGATTGCTACTACCACAGGGTTGCTTCGTTTTCTCGGTTGTTTTTGGATCTTGAGAATGAATGGTTTTTGGTTTTGCTTCTCCGATCGATTGCAGTTGAGGAACGTGATGATCAATCTGGGAGAGAAGCTGACGGACGAGGAGGTGGACCAGATGATCAGGGAGGCGGACATGGACGGAGACGGGCAGGTGAACTACGAGGAGTTCGTGAGGATGATGGTGGCAGGGTAGGACGGGAACAAGCCGAAAGATTTGCCTGTAATGTTGCGCGTTTCGTCACGTTCAAAGTCAATGGTCATGGTCAACACCGTGCTCTTCTTCTTTTTCGTTACTAATTTTCTGTTTTTATCAAGATCGATCCTCCACAATAAGCCAGTGGAAGCAGGAAATACTCCTGGCCTCCTTTTCATTTCATTGTTATCATCAAATAAAAAGGAATACGATCAAATTCAAATTATTAAAATAAAGATGTTTGTGCATACGTAACGGAAAAGAATTCTGGTATAAAAACCCTTGCATAGGTGGGGTGAAATTTCAATTTTGCACCTACCTCTTTCGATGCTCTCTCAGAAAAATCTTTGCTCGTATGACCCTTCTTGTGGTGACTAATGACCGTTGGCCTGGTCACATTCGTCAAGTTACGCTCGTTCCCCGTGCCTACCAATCGTCCCCATCTTACCTCAACCCACTAAGATTTTGCAGGTAGCGAAGGATTGACGACGAATGAGAAAGGAGGGAGGGGACGAAGCGAGTGAGGAATGAAAAGAAAAACAAGGAGAGCGAAAGATATTAACAAAAGAATGAGAAAATTACGTAAAAAAAATGAAAATAATTATCACATAAAATTAATATTAATATTATGGCATGAAAGTTATTTCATAATGGAAACCTTAAATTTTAATTATATGTATTAAAGTTGAAGTTCATCGTGGTTAATATATAAGTTAACATTTATTCTTTTAATTTTCTTTACTTTACTAGACATACGCAAATACCAAAATTTTAAATTTTGTCATTTTACTTAATATACACGATTATTTAAATTTTGGAAATTCATTTTAATTCTGTTAGATTCCTTTCTAAATAATTCTAGCTGTACAAACATTTTTTTTAATTTTACACGATTTGACTGAAATCTAAAATTCCAAAATGCGTTAATTTTCTAAAATGGTCTCTCCTTTCCAACTTTTAAATTTTTTTTTCTTTCAAATACCTCCAGATTCTGGCAATTTAAGATAGTTCTGAAAAGAAGAAACTAAAACTGCTTCTTCTCTTGTGAATTTATAACTTATTTGCAGTAGATTCTCAAAAGTATTATTTGAATATGTTTTATGCTGGGTTTTTCTATGTTCAAATATATTCGTTATTATGTATTTAAAAACCTCTAAAGAATCATCTTGTAATTCTATGTCTTAAATTTTTTTAAGAAGAATATTTCCCATGCATCATATCCATACATTAAAATATAAAAATTGTAAAATTTAGCTGTACAATATAGCTTTATAAAGAAACTAATAGAAAGTACAAAGAATCTGTGGTCTATATGTACTTCCATCATTGAATGTGTAGGTCAATAGACCAACCATAAGAATCTGTGGTCTATACAAGGATATTTTGGTGATTTTGACCACAAGCATATCATCTTAACATTTAAATGCATATTATTGGTGTCAAGGTACATATCAAATAATTTAGTTTCTTATTTACGAGTATTTTGTATTTTAAGAATATGTAGGGGTATTTTGATAATTTTATCTTTGCACAAGGTTATTTATTTAACACACACACACATATATATACTTTTTTGTGTCAGAGTATATTTTTCAGACAGCTAAACTTGTATTTAAGAATATTTTGTATTTTAGCATAAATAATGTCATTTTAAAAATTTTGCTTACACTTGAGAATATTTTGGGATTTTTTCTAATATTTTTGTATTCATGTATTCCTAAATCAAGACATACCTTTTAGACAATCTAGACACTTGTTTAGAAACATTTTATATTTTGATCATTTTAGTTGTGTATGAAGGTATTTTGTATTTTCTCCTTAATATTTTGACATTTTATATGTTTTTATGTCAAAATACATTTTTAAATAGTTAAGTCTTCTATTTAAGAGTATTTTAAATTTTAAAAAGTAATATATTTTATATCCAAAATATTTAATCTTTTACTTTGGATATTTATATTCTAAATCTAACGTATTATGATTTTATCTTAAATATTTTATATCCAAAATATTTTGCTCTTATTTTGAATATTATATTTTATATCCAAAAAATATACATGCATTTGATATTTTTTATGCATACATGTATTTCTAACTCTTGGCTGCATATGCACGTTCAATTTCCTTGCACATATGAGTATTTAGCCGAAGATACATGAGTATGAGTGGCGGCTGTGCGCGTTGAAGTGGACGTTTCCGAACCTCTGCGATCAGTCCTAGAAATACATTATGGTGGCCGGCGTATCTCCCAGCCAGCCCACTTGCCGCAAATGTCATTGTTTGGGGCACATGGCGTCGTCCTGTGGCTCGGGTCTGTCGGCGCCAGTCATCTCGGGCTCTCCGGCCCCTCCGGTGTCGTCGGCTCCGCTGCGCGCTGAAGGTCTTCCCCCCGTGCCGCCTGTTCCAGGCTCTGTCCCCGGCGAGGCAACAAAGAAGAAAAAGAGGCCTCCGGTGAGGGGCTGCTGGCGTCCGGTCCCCTACAGTCCCCGGCAAGGGTCCGCCAATGGCCTCTCAGGTCGCCGGTCAAAATTCCAGTGTGTCTGCTGGTCTCCCTTCGCCCGGTCGTTTGAACTGCTCGAGGATTCAGGCTCCTGTACAGGTCTTGCAGGTTCTGGCCGACGGGTCTCCTCCTGATTTGCTGTCCGTCTCTGCGAATGACATTCCGATAGGTGGCACCCAGTCCAATCCGATGGTCTCGTCGCCTGGCCTGGTTCAGTCTGTCCACCCTGCTGCGTGCGTACAGCTCTCGTCTGACGATCCCCTGCTCCACCTGCCTTCCAGTGATCCGAATTTCGTAAAGTCGGATCGCGATCCGGCTCTTGCTTTGGGCCCCGTTTTGGACCGTCAAGATACCGCCCCTTTGTCGCCCCAGTCGTGTTCTCCTTTGAAGCGGCGCGGGCCTTCCATTTCCCCGCGTGGACGCGTCTCCTGCGTGGATCTCGTGTTCGCCGATTCGTCCTCCTCGCGTTCGGGCTCGAAGACGGAGATGGCTGCAGGGTCCTTGGGTTGTGTTATCCCATCTCCTCCTGTGACTGTCAATTTGGGGGCTCACAACCTCAGTTTTTCTTTGGGCTCGTCGGGGCCTTGCGGGGTGGCCCGTGTGCGCCGCCCCTCCGGAAGACTTTTGGAAAATGCTCACTCCATCCTTGCGCAGAGCAGACCGGAGAGGCAGTACCGGAGCTTTCGGTCCCTCCCGCGTAATTGTTCTCGTCTGGCTCTGGTTTCTTCTGCTCTTGTGTGCTTCTTCTCCTGCGGTAGTGTTCTTGTTGGTTTTGTTGGCAGAGTTGTGGCTCTGTCAGATCTGTGTACGTGGGCTCCGTTGGTGTTATTCTTTGTTGTGGCCCGGCTTGCTGTATTTGCCCGTTTTAAATTCAATAAAATTTCTGTTTCGGGAAAAAAAAAAAAATTCGGTGCTGCCGTCGTGAACGGGCGGAGCTTGCACGACGGAAGGCAGAGCTCCGCTACGAAGGACGGAGTTACCGATTACTATCGGTACAGCAGGACAGTGGCGCTCTTCGTTGCAGCAGTTGGGGCTGTTGATCCGTGCACCTGGTGACGAAGATATGGGTTCTTCCGACCTTATTTAGAGCGATTTCTTGCTATGCTTGTTGTTATCGGCGAGGGATTGGAGGAGACAACCACGAAGCCCGTAACCACAACTCACCTTTTCTGCAATCGTTCTTTACTTCTTCCGCTGATCGTTCCTTATCGCAGTTGCTCCGATGCGCTTCCGATCGTCAGTTGTTGGGTGTTTTTTGTATGCTTAATGGAATGCATTTTTTGTTACCCATTTTGCCCGTGTAATACTCAATCGATGTAAACCGATTTTTGTGGATTATAATTAAGCAAAACTCCTCCACATCTACGTATATAATAATAATAATAATTTTTTTTTTTTTTGTGTTGACAGAATAATAAGGTAATTTTAGGATGAATCCTTGATTGGAGTAAATTCTGAATACGGTATTCTGTCTGTTGGCAGAGTGTAAGCAATACAAGTATATGCAAAGGTAATGGTGTCGCCTGCTTTCTTTTGTATTGAAGTTTCAGAACCAAATCTAGGGTAAGCCACAGACGTCTTACCCCTGAGATGCGCACTGATAACCACAAATTACCCTGATGTAGAAGATTTCGATGTCAAACAAGGGCAGCATCTTGGAGTTTGTCACCCTCCGATGCAACGAGGCTGTCGTAGTATTCGACCAGCACCTTCCAGCCACCCGGGCACATGAATCCATCTGGCGGATTCTCACGGTTTTTCGCCAGAGTTCTCATCTACAACGAGGGAAACATCACATGATGTGGACAAAATTTTGTGCAAGGGTGTGTAAAAAGAGAAAAGGTGTAGGGTGGATGCATGCAACAACTTTTGAGGTGCTTCCATCTCCAACGAATTAGACATACCTTCGTGCCTGATATGAACAGAAAATCTTGGGGTCTTGATGGATCAAAGAAGGCCATCTTCTGCTGTGTCTTGTCATAGGCAGCCACCTGTTTCATAGTCGGAAAAGAATGTCACTAGCATGCATACACTTTACCAGTGGGTTGAAATAAAACTAGCAAGCATTGAAAGTAGAAATGTCATCCGTCAGAATGCAATACACAATCAAAGAATTAAAACATCAACAAATGTCAACGAAGTTTTACTGAGATGTGTCGATTTTCTGAATCGTCAAAGTAACATCAAAATTGAGATTGACACAACAGTTTGTCAACGAAAGAAGAAAGGGACATTACAAAATTTTGCCAGCACGTGTATGGAAGTTGAATTCCTTAGACACAACTGATACAAATTGGAAAGCAAAATTTCGTGACAAAAGTAACAACATACCTTGAAAGGAAGGATGTTCAACTTCTCTAGCCCAGGGGCCATCCCGAGTACCTTCTTCCCATGATCAGCATCGTAAAGGTCCCTCTTTTCATTTGGGTGTCCCATTCCAGCAGGGTCTCTTCCCACAATATAGAAGTTGGCCCCTGCATTTATCCTAGATTTGGCATGCCATTGCACTTCTGTTGGGCCTGCGTAATGCATTGGAGATGGAAAAATAGCAACAACCGTGGTCTCAGGGTTCAGAATGCCTTCTTCGAGCACCTGCAGATGACTTGATGTTATAAGATGATATATTCAAGTGTCAGCACTGGTAATTAACTTCTATTCATGAGATATGACTAGCCATGTTACAGAGACTAATGGAAAATAGGTTTCATCTTCATTCTTCTTTTCAAGTGATGAGCTAGCAACTTTTCCACCGTTCAAGGTTTGGATAGGCACAATAAGCAGCCAGTGTCTATTTATAGTTCTAGGCTTACATAGGTAAGCATATAATCAAAGAGTATTGCAGAGAACTAACCTTTTCATGCTGCTTCATTCTCCAATTAAGTGGAACATCATCTGCTTTCGTGAAGCCTCCCAAGGGGTGAAGCAAAAGAATAGGGTTCTTGTAGCCCATTTCCAAAAGATGTCTACGAGTGTCAGTCATAAGCAAAGCATGCCCGTTGTGGACAGGGTTCCTGAGCTGGAAGGCAAATACTGCATCTGCATTGCGCTTACTGAATTCTTTACGAAGTTCTGCAGGTGATAGACGGTATTTATCAAGGCCATCATTGTACTTGATTGGCTGTAGAACCTCCAAGTCACCACCAATAAGCCAGTCTCCAGCATTTGTAATAGCTTCATCAACATAAGGTAGTCCACTTGCAGTCGTACCCCATGTCCTTGCAATTCTTTCTTCTTTATTGTGTTTGTAAATCTCTATACTGGCAAAGAACAGAAACCGTGAGATCATATGTGAACATCTGTTTTTGTTAATGGGTTATAAAGGAATATAGAACCAGGGGAAAACATATTTTCGGTGGACAAAGATTGATTAGACTTTCACAGAAGCACCAATGAAAAAATGGCACTCAATTTATTTGAAATCATGTATTATAAAAAAGAAATAACAGATTCTTCAAACTTCAAAACCAAAGTTTCCAACAAGGTATTATTTTCCAGGATATAAATACATATAGCAGCACATTGAACAATTCATTTCATAACCCTCTTCAAGATCCAGCCTCCTTCCTTCCATGTGAATGAGTGTGATTACATGGGTTGTATAATTCTTACGTTCTTGTTTGTAAGTTATTACCATATGGATTATGAACACACAAGTCAGCATGCTTTACTTCTGTTCAGCATCTCAGCAATGACACTTTCTCTTTTATGTTCAAGTAGAATAAAGAGTCCAAGATTGGAGCAAAGCTTCAAGGCTGAGTGTTGAAGTACACTTCATGGCCTATACTTCTCTCTTTGACATACAAATTCTATAGGCATATAGTTCAGTTGATGAATTCTAATTCTAATTTTCAGCTACACGGCACTAACAATACATGCAAGACCAGGGGATTAGCCAACAAAATGCAAATCACGATAGAATAAATCCATCCAGCCAACCGTGGTCCTGCTCGAGTTACCTTTATTTATATGCTCAAACAATATACAAGCAAGCCGAGGTAAAAGCAAAATGTTTTGTATGAAATTAATGGTGAAAAATCCAGATGAACAATCATAGAGTGAAACATTATCTGCAAATGTCGGCATTATGGTGCATTGAATTTTAGTAAGCTTTTTACTTTTGATCGGAAAATTATCGTACAAGCAAGTCTGTTTATACTTTCAATAAAGGATTTAATTAAAGAATAGAATTTCGCCATAAAATTGGATGATGAAATGCAAGCCTGTCAAAAAATAAGGTTCGGTAAACTACGTGAATTATTTCCATTGCATTTCACAATATGACACTACCACTTTACTAACGATGAGAACGGCATAAGCTTAAAAATACGTAAATAACAGGATTTGGTTCTGAAAAGTGACTCAGAAGTGTAGAGATACAATTCAAAAGGCAATTAATTATAAATGGAGGGATTCTTCTTTACATTAACTCATATTTTGTTTTAAATTTTATCCATGTAAAAATATTATTCCATTGAGAACCATAGGTAGGAATTACAAAACCAAATTGCTGCACCAAAGACTCGATAGAGCTGAGATCTGCTTACTCGTTCAAGATGGCAATGGGCTTGTCGTCGGAGTCCACCAGGGTGACCTTTCTCCCGGCCCCAATCTCCCGCTTCTTCTCGTCGTCGATTGCCAACACGATAGGCACTGACATATTCACGACCGACCCATCCACTGATCGGAGGGAGTTGAAATGAAGTGCTTGGAGGAACTCGGCTTCTCTCATGAACCCTCTGAGGGGGCTGGCCCAGCCCTCGCTCAGCACATGCACCCACTCCAAATCAATCCGAGACAACTTAATCCTTGGCCCTGCCGCCAACGCGTCCCGCCTCTTCATGTCCCTCGCCTGTCCCTCCGGTACCACAAGCTCTACCAGCTTCCCACCATCAGGATCGATCAGGCTACTGGAAACTCTGCTGCTCCACTTCCTCCGGCCGGGGGATATCGTGTTGGGTGGGATTAGGCGGCAATTCCCGAGCTGGGATTTCTGGGTCTTCTTGATTGGGCTGGATGAGTTAAAGGTTTTAGCGAAAAGGGTCCCCGCGGAAGCCATTTCTGGGGAGTAGGATTGAAAGTCTGAAACTTTATGGAGTAAAGAAAGGGTGTTATTGAATCCTACGGTAGAATGCAAAACCCATGCTTAAACCAAGAAAACGCAGACACGGCATTTGGGTTTTTGGTGGGCGGCAAAATGTGAACCTAATGACCAACGTACTCACCTGAGAAAGCCGGAAACCTTTTATTTTTCAGTCGATAATGACAACAACTGTGAGGGGATCTTCGGATCCTCTGGAGAATGGAGAACGAAGGAGAACACAGAAAGGTTGCTGGATTTGTAGCATTTGGAGGAGAGGTGGTGGCTCGAGATGCATGGAGATCCACCCACAATAGATGAGGTAAGCTCTGACGACAGGTGCGAGAGGATGAATCTGGACAGCTTTTTCGGAGGATGAATCCGGACGGCATTTTTCTTGGGTGAGCGTGTAAAACGAGAATTCCAGGCTTAGCTTAAAAAAAAGAGGGGAAGTGTTGTCACTTGGTGTCTTGGGGCGAATTTATTAAAATATTATATAAAATAAGCACGGTTCTAAATATTTTTTAAAAAAATACTTGGTTAAAGTAAATCTATCACAACAGTCTGTTAATTTTTTGTGTGCTTGAATTGAGCTAAAATAATCTGGTGGTTTTTTATTTTAATGTTGGTTTTTTTAACTTATTTTAATTTTTTCACTGTTTTTTTTTTTACTTTAGCCTATCATTTTTATTTTTTAGTCTGATTTTTATTTTACTTTTTAAACTTTTATTTACTTAATTTTTATTTTGTAATTTTAATTAATTTTTGCTGAATTTTTAAGATGCATTTGAATTTAACGGGTTTTTAGTTTCATTTGTCTTTGATTTTGTTAAGTTTAAAAAATAAGAGGAATACGAAGGTTTATTGAGTAATAAAAACCTCACTCTTATCTCCTAATTTCGTGAATTCTAACCTCGATTCGAACTTGCGATTTTATTAATTACCTGTAACAAAATTTGAAAAATAAAACAACAGAGCAAAAATTTTGCAAGTATTTCGAGGAGTCGTTATAAATGTTGAATGATGATCATACCCACCGTTTTTCAGACATTTGTGCGGTACAATTATATAATAATTAACAATGACATGAAGAGGAACGCCTCATAAGCTGAAAATTTGCTGGGTGCATTCTATTTGCCGTTTTTCAAATTTTATTAGAAAATATGTAAACGTTATGGAATACAACAACAAACGAGTATCGTAGAATCGAATGAGTAAATATGATTACATTTATTTAGTATATATTATTAAAATAAAAATATTTAACAAGTATAGAACACCATCACATTTAAAATTTGAATTTTTTTTTTTTTTTCTTCTAATGGTATTTAAAATTTGTCGTTGGATTTATTGATGAAGAAAATTGATGGTTTTGATTAGAACATCAGGAGGATGTTATGGTAGTCTTCTCTTTCGTTACAGGGAAAGGAATTGAGTTCGGATATAGGCATAAGAAACAGGCATGGTTACCAAGAAAAAAGACTGATTTTGATGTTGGTAGAGGCATGATAAAATTAAGGGAAATTTAATTTACATAGAGAGCGGGAGAGGTGATTGGGTTGATTAATAGCTTTTCAGAAAATGAAAGGTCGTCCCAGATGTTGGCAAAAGTGGGCCTTAACTGCGACAACATGGACTGTTTATGGAATTCGGTCCACTCAATCTTACCACCTGCACAAGGCCGCAACTCGTTTGGTGGAGTCACGTGATCTTGCACGATTGGGATTGTGGATCCTCATGCGCTCACGTGATGTCTCGTGATACGAACTGGGCCCCCCTTCTACACTGTTTTCGACGAGCAAAACCTCGTACGTTGAACCCTTCCATCCAAGGCAAGAGTAGAAAATTTTCGTGTAGAAAAGAAGACCACTCCCGTATAAAAGTTAATATTATCACGACACCCACATCCATGTTGGATCCACGCGCCGTACATGATAAATCCGTGGATTCACACGAATTGAAATCATCCAACGCATATTACTATTATTGTAATCAAAGACCCCATGCCTTTAGCATACGTAGACCGTGTAATTGTGGTCTTTCCTAGGAATAAAAATACCACATTTTGCCTTTTGGTGGATGCCACTGGATATTCCAACATTCTTAATTCCCCTCACAACCCACCCACCAACAAAGCGGCGGCCTGTATGGAAGATTAAAAAATGGGGTTTATGCATGCTCAGATCGCCCATACAAAGATGGCACATTTGAATGGATAAACAAACAAAATATAATATGGGTTAAACCCATGCCAACATATACGGGGACCTCAGACAGAGAGATATATATATATGTATGCATATCCGGTATATGGTTTATGCTTCTAAATTAGTTGTCATTTGTAATAAAGCACTGATCCATCGAACACGCCGCCAACCTTGACACCCTTCGTTAATTTGTCAGGTTAACTAGAATATTATTATTGGTTTTGTTTTCAGTATTCACCCAGTCCGTGTAGGACATACATGATGGGTAAAAGATGGTCGAATTAGTATAAGGTAGAGGCTGATGCCAGGGAAAAGAAAGCAACAGCAGTAACAGGATGGTGTACCCATGCATGCTTTTGGCAAAAGAGCCTTCTCTTTTCTAGCCATACATCTCGAAGAACTTTAGGGTAGTACTGGTGAGAGATCGAGGGATCTGAGAAACAATGGCAGATTGACAGACCTTTAGTGGAGGAAGAAGGCCTGTGAGGCGAGCAGAGCTTGCGCAGAGAGAAAGAGGGAGGTAGAGATGCGTAAACGGCCGGGGCCATGAGCACGCCTGGCCATGCGGCATCGCATGGGGTGCTGCGCGCATGACTCGATAGAGGAGGAAGCAAAGGGCAAATTTGCGAAAAAAAAAGAGAGAGACAAACGGTCATTTTTTCATAAATGATAATATTTTTATTTAAATTTTTTTTCTTTCAAATAATGGCACTACTAGCTGAGCTGGCTCTTCACGAAGGGAGTTTTGAATTCAATATTATCAATGCAAAGAAAAACCTGTGATGATATTTACAAGAAAATATAATGTCAGATTACAATTCAAAGGAAAATACTACCTACGCACGTACGGCAAAGATCGGTTGTATTTACTTATTTAAAAACTACAAGTTTTAGATCTTCAAGCGCATTGGTTAATATAAATAATACCTTTAGCTTTGCTACCATATTCAACAGGAACTTTATGGTAACTTAAAGAATGTTTCCTTTGGTTAAATGATTTCTCCAACAAAGCAAGCAAGTGCAGTCTATGGATCGTTCCATCCTTTCAGGTGGCGCTCTAAAATTTGGAGCTTCGCATTTAATTTAGGCGGATAAGCACACAAACCCCACGTAAAAGTTGTAATTTGACGGGATAAATATTACGTGACACACATATATATATACGTGAGTGTGTTCGTGGGGTCTAAATAAGAAGGAAGTCCAACTCTCCAGCCTCATTTCTTCCTTAACCCGAGAAAAAGAAGGGAAAGGTGTCTGAACCGAAGATGAGTCATAAAGTACGATTGGAATATAGAACGTTTTTTTTATGGTTGTGATGAATCTTGTGGTGGCCACCACCATATCATCGGTGCGTCGTCGTCCTTGCCCATCAAAAGCCACCAACCCAACTTTATTTGATCGACGCCAGAGAGTGCACACCATGCACTTCATCTTTACCGTCTTTCCTCTTCACCTTACCAATCGTAAAGCAGTCGCCTGTCTGTTGGTTTCAGAAAATGTCACCGTAATTGTTCAAAATTAAAAACCGTCATTCGCAATGTGTCAAGATTCTTTTCGTCGATCTCACATAAATTTTGGCGTATAAATTTTACTACTGCTTTGACAATCTATTTCAACTCTCGTTTATATAAATACCATGGATCACAAGATTTACTTTCATTTTTTTTTTTTTGGGTTTAATTTTAATTTCATTCGTAGGTATTATGAATTGTATAATTTATCTATACCTCTTAACATTGTGAATCATATAATTTATTTTTGTGTACTTTTTTTTTTTTTTAAGATTAATGAAGTTTTTCTTTTTCCTTGATAAACGGTTCTATTTTAACATTATCAGGAGTTTGATTCGAATTTCAATCGAACTATTGTTATCGGTTGATTAATGATCCTTTTTAAATTGAGCATCATCATCCACTGCCCGTGGTGGACAGTCTTCTGTCCCCATGAAGCTTTTGGCAAGTGTTTGATTTTGTCATTTACTGCGATACCTACACGATAAATAAACCTAAAAACCACCATAACAAGATAAATAAAACAAAGTCTTCTTTGACGGTGGTGGTTTTTTTTTTTTTGTTGTAGTTATTGAAACCATCCAGCACATGAAAGAGTTGCCAGTTCAAACAATGCGCATTAAGCAAATGTATATAGAGTGGAAGACTTGTAGCTAATTAATAGGTTTGATTAACAGTGTTATTTGTAACCCAGCCCATTAGCAACTAAGGATTTAAACCTCCAATAGAAGTAACGAGCTGGTACGAATGTTTTCAATTAATTGAATTATTATAATCAATTATATGATGGATTTTGACCATCATCATTATTTCGAATTTATCTGGTCAATACGATTGGATTGTCGAGGTTGGAGGTGGAGACAACGGTGGTTCCTGCGATGGTTCCTGCGAGATAAAACATTTCCAGTAACGCGGATATCAAAAAAACTCTGATTCGCAACCCAAAGCTTATGCTAAAAAAGAGAGAGAAAAGCTTAAACAGAGCATGCAAGCTTAAACCCCAGCGCCACTCTTTCTCTCTCTCTATTCTAACGACCGTTGGGCCTAAGTAGCGACTACGTCTTCCCCAGAAGCCACCAAAGTGGTCCTCTGAGAGAGAGAGAGAGAGAGAGAGACAAGGAGGAGGAGGAGGGAGAGGTGGGGATGGAGATGATAGATAGGTATTGATTGATATCTCTGTAGTCGTAGGACTGCAAGATCCAATTATTCTTCTTCCGAGTATGATTGCTAGCAACCCAATGGCCAACTTTTCCCGGCCACTCTTTCTCTCTCTAGCACAAAATTGTGACCTTTTTCCCCTTGGATATTTGAAAGATATATGCAAACAAGTTTTTTTTCCGCTCTGTCTGCAAAAGTACAGGACCCCATGGAGAAGGACCTGCAACGTTTGAGAAAGCAGAGTTAGAAAGTAGAGGAAGATCTTTCTTCTTTTCTTTCTCCTGCTTTTTACACGTGATTAAAGAAAAAGGAAAGCCCACAATGATGTTGCATGCGTACGGGATTCACCATACCATCGATATGTTACATAAATCCTGTGCCTTCGACCACTCCCCCCTCACATTTCCAAGTGCTATCAGCGTCGAGTGTCATTTTCTGGTCTTGGGTAGGTTGTCCCTGATGATAATCTTTTTACTTGCGTTTTTTTAGCATAATATTTTTGTTTGGTTTCCTCTTCTTTTTCCTTCTGTTTGTTATTCAATTGGCTTTTCTGTTGTTCTCCATCCTCACATTTGGTGGTTTTCAGGCTCAGCTTTGACACATTGAATCGTTTTTGGATTAAGCTTGTGTAGTTAGTTGCTGTTCTAATACATGTTCTATCGTTCTTCATTCGTTCATGGATTGCAACTTAAAGCTTGCTTGCTTTCTTTCTTTTTGTTTGGTAAAACGATGACGGCCATGTAGGGCGGCTCAAATTTTCGAGAGCCGGTGAGATTTCTCCTCCCCTTTATCAGAAAGATTTACATGATCCCCCAACTAAATGAGATTGGACACATTCCTCACTTATGAAATTGGATCGTTCAGAAGGTCCAAAAATTGATTGAAGATAGTGAAACTTTATTCTAAACAGACTGCTCTGAGACCAAAAAAACCGGGACTTTGCTTTCCCCTTCATTTTTGTTATCACTCAGTTTCCTTCTTTCTTCTCTTGAATCATCCATCCAATTGACTGTTGCATTTCACTTCTGGCAGACTTCGTTTCTCCCCTCCATGGGTCTTCTAGAGCTTACAAATAGCCAATCTACATTTGTGGCAGGTTTTGATGAGCCATGACTCTAAGGCAGATGGATAGTCCTGAGCAGAACACTGTGATCAAGACTCAAGCGTCCAACTCCTTGAATCCTGCGCCAATGCCTCTCAAAGCAAGTGAGATCGGCAAAGCACCACCACCTTCTCAGGACCCTCCAACTGGGAACATACATCTGCCAATTCCGTCAGCTGGGAAGGGCAGAGGGAGGAGGAGGAGAGCGAGGAAAGCTAGACAAGGCTGTGCCACATCAACTCTTCTTCCAGTCAAAGAATGCGGACTACAAGATGGGAATGCTGAGAATGATGTTCAAGAGTGTGGAGTGGAGACAAGTTCACCTTCGTCGAGCAAATCTCTCAGATTTGCTGGTAGGCCTGGGCTTGGACAAGCGGGGACCAAATGCATAGTGAAGGCCAATCACTTCTTTGCAGAGCTACCAGAGAAGGACCTAAACCAGTATGATGTAATATATGCTCGTTTGATCTTTCTTACTATTTGAGGATCAGTTAGAGAATATTCATCTGCCACTAATGGTGATAGCGATAGTGTTTTTAATAAGCTGCATGACCATTTTAATCAGTCTCTAGTGTTGGCATGATAATTGTTAAATATATCTAAAATTTCTTTCTTTAAATCTGCAAAATATGGTAAGGGTGTTTTAATGATCTGCGTGTTTTTTTATTTATTTAGCCTTTAGGGTTTACATGTTTTTTTTAATGCCCATTTAAAAGTTTTGTTGTCCATTAAATTGCATCCAAAATAGGTATTGTTGATCACTCTAACGTTTATAATGGATGCATTAGGCAGCATGATGTCTGGTAACGTTGCCTGCCTTAAGGTAGGAAGAAGTCCAATGAGTGCTTGTATTTTTCTTCTGAAACTAATAGTTTTAATGAGTGTTGAACCTTGGACTGATTGAAATGTATGACAACCCCAAAACTTATATAAATATAAATAAATAAATAAATAAAAGACTAGATAATAGTAGATGTGAAGTGTAACAGTAAGGGTCTCAATCAGAGTGTTACACAATCATTAAAATAAAATAATTTCATAATTGAACTAAAAAAATCTAAAATTTTAAGAAAATAACTAGTAGAGGTGGTGGTCATCGGAAGCTAGTCCAAGGTGGACATTGAAGGTGCTTTGACTTTGTCAAATCTCATGCCATGAAAAACCTGTAATTAGTTGTAGTAGAGAACACTATAATTTGAGTTTGTGACACCTTAGATTGAAAGGAGTACAATAGGAATATGAATGAACGATAAAATAAATCGTAAGCAATGAATAGTAAAATAAAACAATAAGCATTGAATAATAAAACCAAACGATAGACATTGAACAATAAACCACAATAATATACTATGAAATGAAATCATACACAAAATAACATGAAGAAGGCTTTTGTGTATTCCTTAGTCTTTCCCTCACGTTTTCATTTCTGAATTCTTTCTTAAGTGGCAAATCATTGAAATGAGGAACATTCGATCATAAATTCCAGCGGTTAATCCTTGGACCACCTTTTGCAATAAGAGCACGTACACAGTCTTTCACAAGTGTAGGTGCATCTTCTCTTCAAAATTTATATTCAATAAAAAAACAAAGGATGAATTGGTGCGTCCCTTAAATGAGACTCTATGATGACTTTTGTACATTTAGTAGATTATATGTCCAAGTTAAGTGAATTTATGTTTTGTTACAACTTCAATTATTGACCAATTGTAATAGCTCAATTCATCAGAATGTGAATCTTGGTGAAGGCGAAAATCACTACTATTATCGAAAACAATATGAAGTTCTTTAAGCTAGTACTTCCTTGTATGGGTTGGTAAGTCATTACAACGGGTCTTTTTCAACCATATATCAACTTTGATATTTATTATGCAATTAAACTCGGGTATTTCGTTAATCAGTGATTCATTATCAATAAATCGTTGTACCTAAACATTATAAAATGATAAATTGCATTTGCAGGAGAAGAAACATTGATTGCATTACCATACAGTGGATTTTTTTGCTCACATGTTCAACATTCATTTTGAATAAACTTTTGGGAGAGAGATGAAGAAAATGTTGTAGAAGTAAAACATATTTTTCTTGCAGGTTACCATAAAGCCAGCAGTGACATCAAGAAGTGTCAACAGAGCCATCATGGGAGAGCTTGTGAGGATGTACAAGGATACCGATCTTGGGATGAGGTTGCCTGCCTATGATGGAAGGAAGAGCCTCTATACCGCTGGGGCGCTGCCTTTCACATCTAAAGAGTTTAACATCAAGCTTGTGGTTGAGGATGATGGCATCAATAGCCCCAGGTAAGGCATGAAGTGGCATTTCTTCCCATCATGCAGCTTTGAAATACCACATGGTTCAATCTGTTCTCCTAAACAATGAAATATAGAACAACAATGATGAACATGAGCATATCTATTTCAAAAAATGGAAGACCAACTTACAGGCACATTTACTGACAATGAGTAAATTCCTAGAAATTTTAATACAGGAAAAATGTGAACTAAAATTAACAAACAAATGTCAAACATAATTAAATTATCAAACCAGTCTCTGCTATTAATTGCAAAGAATCGATTGATGCTGGTCTCATCTTGTGTTTTCCCAAGCAGGAGGGAAAGGGTTTACAAAGTGGTTATCAGATTTGCCGCTCGTGCAAGCTTGCACCAATTAGGTGAATTTCTAGCTGGAAAACGTGCAGATGCTCCTCAGGATGCACTTCAAATACTTGACATCGTCCTGAGAGAACTATCGATCAGAAGGTTTTTCAGCACATTTCTATATTTATTTTATTTTTTTTCAAGTCAGTGTTGCGGTTTTTGGTTTAAGTTTGACTCACATTTTTTTTCTTTGCCTACAAATGAAGGTATTGTCCTATAGGGAGATCATTCTTTTCCCCTTCTATAAGAGCTCCACAGCGGCTTAGCGAGGGACTGGAGTCATGGCGTGGCTTCTATCAGAGCATAAGACCTACTCAAATGGGCCTATCCCTAAACATTGGTAAATATGTGTTAAGTTATTATTATGGGGTATTGATTTATCCTACAACTGAATTTTAATCTGTTTTTTACACAGACATGTCTTCAGCAGCATTTATGGAGCCACTTCCTGTGATTGAGTTTGTTGCACAGATTCTGGGTAAGGACGTATCTTCTAGGCCATTTTCTGATTCAGACCATGTTAAGGTACTGTTCCATGAGCTGTCCTCTGTATTTTTCTTTGTTTGAATCTCAAGAATCATCTGGAAATTCTTTATGCAATGCAAGCCAGGTCAAAAAGGCCCTTAGAGGAGTAAAGGTTGAAGTGACACATAGAGGGGATGTGAGAAGAAAGTACCGAGTTTCTGGATTAACATCACAGCCAACCAGAGAACTTATGTAAGTTCATAGTCCATGCCAGCATATTGCCAGTACAATGTATATTAACGGAATTGAATAGATGTAGAAAAACATGATTAGTTCTTATAATGCAATAATTCTTAACATACAGTTGCTTTTTATGTGAAAAACTAAACTGGAAAAGCAATTGATGCGCCTTATTTTATTTCAAATGAATTATCATACAGGTTTCCTATTGACGAAAATTGCATGAAGTCGGTAGTTGAATATTTTCGGGAGATGTATGGATTCACCATACAAAACGTTCATCTTCCTTGCCTTCAAGTAGGGAATCAGAAAAAAGCTAATTATTTGCCAATGGAGGTAAAGTAGTTCATCTTATTTGGCATTCCAATAGCTTTGCAAATAAGACTTATCTGATTCCCAACTGAAAAACCATAGGCCTGCAAAATTGTTGAAGGGCAGCGGTATACTAAGAGGTTGAATGAAAAGCAAATAACTGCTCTTTTGAGAGTTACATGCCAGAGACCAAGGGATAGGGAGAATGATATTTTGCAGGCAAATCAACTTTGTTTTTTTGTCAACAGATTTATATCAAACATTTACTTGTTTTACATTCCTGCAAACAAATATACAAATAACTACTACATGTGATTTACATTGAAAGATGAAAGTACACTTGCAGACGGTTCAACATAATGCTTATGATCAAGACCCATATGCAAAGGAATTTGGGATTAAAATTACTGAAAAGCTAGCATCAGTCGAGGCTCGAATTCTCCCTCCTCCTTGGGTAAGATTTATATTTTACATCATAGATCTACCATTTTTTTCTACATTTACAAGCCTTATTAAACGAATTGTTTTTTTCAGCTTAAATACCATGACACTGGAAAGGAAAAAGATTGCCTACCTCAAGTTGGTCAGTGGAACATGATGAACAAGGTATTACCTTCTTTGCCCATTTGTTACATATATGTACTGCAACAAAATGCCTATTATTGATAAACATAAAAAAATTACTTTTATGTGAATAGTTGGCGTACAATTCATCACACTCACATTTTGAAGACTTTTATTTCAATAGAAAATGATCAACGGAAGTAGTGTTAGCCGATGGGCATGTATAAATTTTTCTAGGAGTGTCCAAGAGAACATAGCTCGTGGATTTTGCAATGAATTGGCCCAGATGTGTCAAGTCTCTGGCATGGTAGGTACTTTGGTCTCTCAGTGTCTAGTTTTGGTTTCTGTGATAATATATATTTGATTTTTTTGTGTTTTTAATAGGAATTCAACCTTGAACCTGTCATTCCGATTTACACAGCTAGGCCAGAAAATGTTGAGAAGGCTTTAAAGCATGTGTATCATGCATCCATGAATGCTCTTAAAGGGAAGGAGCTTGAACTCCTGATAGCTATTCTTCCAGACAATAATGGCTCTTTGTATGGTATAAAAATCTCTTGATTTCTTCAATGTGCGTCTCAGAAAAGTCACTCAGTTCCATTTAGTTGTCAATTTTTTATACTTGCAGGGGACCTCAAGAAAATATGTGAAACTGATTTGGGTTTAATTTCACAATGTTGTCTCACAAAGCACGTATTCAAGTTAAGCAAACAGTACTTGGCTAATGTCTCCTTGAAAATCAATGTCAAGGTAATGGAATCTGTGAATAATCTTCAGCCATAGGAATATGATTCATAAATCATAATTTCCATTTTTACGCAGATGGGTGGAAGAAATACCGTTCTCATGGATGCAATCAGTTGGAGGATACCATTAGTTAGTGATATACCAACTATAATATTTGGTGCTGATGTAACTCATCCAGAAAATGGAGAGGATTCAAGTCCTTCCATTGCTGCTGTACTGACAAATTATATTCCACTATTATTTCACAAGAAAATGTTATATATCTTGTTTTCTCATTAGTGCTTTCTGATGATGCAGGTGGTAGCATCTCAGGATTGGCCAGAGATTACAAAATATGCAGGGTTGGTATGTGCCCAAGCACATCGACAAGAACTTATTCAGGATTTGTACAAAACATGGCATGACCCAGCACGAGGAACCATACATGGTGGCATGATTAGGTATATGAAATGTCTTAAATGCTTGTAAAGAGCTTAAATCAACACATCTGGAGTTAATCAAAAGTTTTTGAATCGATATGCCGGTAATGTAGCTAACAAATTTGGAAATAGTGTTAGGACAAATAGCCTTTCTTTCTTTCTCATTTTTTACTAGGTTCCTTACTGATTAATAATGTCCCTTTTTCCAATGAAGGGATTTGCTTATTTCATTTCGAAAGGCAACAGGTCAAAAACCATTGAGGATTATATTCTACAGGTAAGGAGTTTTGAACAATTTAACATTAGCTGTATCTTGCATTTGCAATGAGTAACATCTTGAGAGAAAATTTGACAGGGATGGCGTCAGTGAAGGACAATTTTATCAAGTCCTTCTCTATGAACTAGATGCCATTCGCAAAGTAATGAGCTACCTTTTCCTAGTTGAAACTCTTAATGAAAATGTATATTAATAGAAGAAGTCTGGGAACTAAGAAAATGACATATTTGCAATCAGGCTTGTGCTTCTCTTGAACCAAATTATCAGCCACCAGTTACTTTTGTTGTTGTTCAAAAGCGACATCACACCAGGCTATTTGCCAACAACCATAAGGATCGGACGAGCACTGACAAAAGTGGCAATATCTTGCCAGGTTAATAGATTCTTTTAGTTGTCTAAGTCCTCTTGTATCATCTAAAATAATCTTAATTTCTGTGGGTAAAACCACCTGTAATTAATTTTTGTAGGGACTGTGGTTGATTCTAAAATCTGTCATCCCTCGGAGTTTGATTTCTACCTTTGTAGTCATGCTGGCATTCAGGTAATTTTTGGATGTGCCAAAATGAGCACTTTTTGGGTTATTAGATGGTGATATGGTTTGTGAAAAAGTTTTATAAAGTTGTTTCCTCCTGCATAATTTTGAATGATTAATATTCTTCGTATGATGTGTTCTTATATGTGAACTCTCTGTTCCCCTGGTATATGGAAGCAGTCCTAGCAACGTATCAGCTATCATCAGAAAATTATCATAGTTTTCACAAAATAGGAAGTTTTAAGGTCATCGACTGCTAAGCTATTTTTTTTTTCCCATGCACATGATGATGTTCATGTGTAAAGAGGGAAATCAGGATGCTTTTAAATAACCGTTTGCTCTGTGAAATCTTGTGTTTTCTGCACGCAAAGATATTCTGTAGAATCCCGTCTTTTCTTGGTCAACAACTAAAGACAAGAGTAAGCCTGTTTTCTGTCGATATACAAATGAAACAGGGAACAAGTCGGCCAGCGCATTATCATGTGCTGTGGGATGAGAACAACTTCACAGCCGATGGGATGCAATCGCTGACAAACAATCTTTGTTACACGTGAGTGTATATGAATCTTTTCTGATATTTCTTATTGGATTTTGCCATCGAACATTTAGAATTTGTCTGTCACAGATATGCAAGGTGCACAAGATCTGTCTCTATTGGTAAGTCATCAGTCCATTCTGCAAATTGTTGACCAATAACCTAAGGTTAAGGTCAAGACCAATGTGTGCTTCATTGTAGTTATTAGCAAGATCGCCTTCTGAAAAGAAGGTGGACTCAGTCAGTGAACCTTTCGTTGCAGTTCCTCCTGCATATTATGCTCATTTGGCTGCATTTCGTGCTCGGTTCTATGTTGATTCCGAATGTCAAGAAAATGGTCCAAAGAGTGGTGCATCTCGAACTAAATGCACAAGGGAGTCTGGCGTACGTCCGTTGCCTGCCCTCAAAGAAAATGTGAAGAGGGTGATGTTTTACTGCTGAGACATGAAGGGCTTGCAAGAGAAACTGTAAGATCAAGATAATCAACAACACCACTGATGATTCACTAGTGTGCTCCCGTTCTTTGTGTATGTATAGTCGGTCATTCTGCACATAGGCTTGATTGCTCCCCTTCTGTATTGGTGTTTGCTGTAGCTGACTTTTTTCAAGCAATATGATGAAGGCACCAACACATGTTCTTACTGCAAGCTCTTAAGGGAAATTATCTCAGATCATTGTAGGGAAATTACTACAGTGATCTGGGTCTGGATGGACGTCCTGTCCAAACCATTGTCCATAAATATCTTAGTTCAAATCCTCATCCTTTTTCAAAGTGTGAATCAGAACGACGGTGAATTGCATGTTCTCTCTGCTTCCATTTTTGGTGTCTTCAGAAACTTCAGTTAAAGATTGTACTTTGTCGTAGATGTATAACCGCAGATCAACTGAGGTGGATCTCTCTCCACTCTTATTTTCATGGTCCACGACCTCCTTAAGTTTTGAGATTATTGTTGTGGATTTTATACTTTTCATATTCATTTTTATTTTTTGCAAATGAAACAATAAAAGAAGTTTTTTTAAAAATTTTTCAATTGCGGTGGCAAATGTATTTTTAAAAATCAGTTATAAAAAACGACAGTGACAGGAAAATATTGAAGCGATTCCTAAAAATATTGCTTCCCAACAAGGAAAATTTTCTTGACCTTTCATGGTTATTTCAACAACTCCCTCCCTACCTTCAATTATTTTCTGATTAATCAAATAAAAGAAATGAATACACTTAACACATGTAAACCATAGCAGACAAAAAAATATTTTACATCGAGAGGTTTCGCTATTTTCTTCTTTGCACGGTTGGAGGGAACTCTGCTTACATCACTTCGCCATCACTTACACGGATGGAGAATTATTACTTTTACAAGCATTTGAGTACATGTTAGAATTTATGGTATAACTTTTGTTCAATAAAAGTTATTTACACAAAAATCCTGGGATCTGATGTTTATGTTTAAATTTGATCTTAGACTCAAATTTAATTTTTTTCGTTTTGAATATGAATGTTAAAGAGTAGACAACGAACGAAAAGCAATATGAAGTTGTTTCACTTTTTGTCGATCAGGAATTTCACTTCTACATAATCATAAAAGAATAAAAGTAAACCATTATTTTATAAAAGGTGAAATACTAAAGGCCTGATTGGTTGGCTGTAATATTCATATACTATAATTAAATGACATTGTATAATCAAATTATAATGTTAAGTAATCAAATATAAATTAATCATAATATATAATTAATTAATTTTACTATTTAAACTCATATTTAATTAATCAAGTGATGTATAAAAATTTAATTTCTTGTAATCAAATTTCGAAGCTTATACGTATTTTAAAAGCTTAAATGTTGTAATCTAATTTATAGTTCAATTATATTATATGACATGTAGTATATGCGAATTATAGATAACCAAATTTATCATGGAAGTTCTGTTTGATTGAATATGCAAAATTAAGACTTGAATACAAATGAAAAGGCAATTACATAATAAACCCTACAACTCATGTGATTTTAAACTACACCACGGAATCAGACAAATACTTTTCCGACGTAGGAGTATATTTACCTAAAGTACCTTTATTTCATTTCATGTAACACGTTCTCCTTGTCGATTCTTGAATATTTTCGTTATTTTTTTCCAGGGGCTTAGGATGTAATAACGGAAACGAAATGTACCGTTATTGTGGGTTTCGGGTCGGGTAATCGGGTAGTTATGAAGTTAATGTAATATATAACCGGAGATTGTATGGAAGGAGGACGTCGTCTAACAACATCTTGGAGAGAGATTGTTCTCTCAAACATTAGTAAACCTTAGTAGAGTATTATTATTATTTTTTTATTATGATTCTTTTTGGACATTCAAATGTTCTGATAAATATTAAAAATATTTATAAAAACGATAATAAATAAGACTTTACAGATACTCAAATAATTTGATATATATTAGGATATATGTGAATTTTAATAGTCATTCAAATAGCTTGATATATATTAAAAATATTTAAAAAGATTAAAATTTACAAGAGCCTTCACTAAACCTCGATGTATTAAACTTTTCTAGGTATTACGTACTTTATCTTATAAAATTTTTTAACTAATTAGAAATACTTTAAGTGATTGAGAATAATAACTAAGATAAAGTTTATAACATTAACATGTATGTTAGATAGATACTACACATACTTACAATTTATTTATATCTGAGTAGAGTTACCACTAATATTATAGACACTATAGGAGAACTTCAAGTAATTACCTATTTTAATATTACTTTCGTAATTCTAAAGTTCTTAAAGAAAATACTATATAAGAACTTCTAAGTAATTAACTATCTTAATATTACTTTCGTAATTCTAAAGTTGTTAAAGAAAATACTTGAAAGTAGTTGTAAATGATTGGCAGTAAGTGCACTAATTTACTGTGTTACATCTTTACCGAATCATGATAGATTAATCGTCTCAGCACCGTTAGCCAGCTGCTATCGGCTCGTCGCAGATTTGGATCTCACAAACTGGTATCGGAGCTGAGCCATCCATGGGCCGTGCAAGTTGAGGAAGTAAAGGGGTCACGATTGGAAAGTGAACAAGCGATCCTGGAATTCATCCGGCTGCTGGATGCAAGGTTGAACCAGCTAGAGGATAGGCTCGATTCACTGAATGTGGTGGCACTGACGAGAGTTACGGTGGAAGGTGAAAACCCTAACCACCGGAAGAGCCGGACGGCAGGCCGGCGGTTCAAAAATTCGGAACTGGTGTTTCTTCTGTTCGACAGAGCGGAAGACCCGGATAAATGGAGCTACACCATCGAACAGCTCCTCGCCTACAACCAAGTAGAAGCGGATGAGTGGGCGACGGTAGCGGCCATTGGTTCTGGTCATTCAAAGGCAGACGAGAGCATGTGGATTGGAGAAATTTCATCGAGGGTTTGATGGCTCGGTTTGAGGAGAGTCCCCTCCGGGACTACCAGGAGCGGCTTTTCAAGCTCCAACAGAGGGGGACGGTGAACGAGTTCGATGCGTTGTCTGCTCGGGTGACGGGGCTGTTGGCGTCGAGTCTTGTGTCGTGCTTCGTTGGTGGCTTGAGGGATGATATCCGGCTCAATGTAAAGTGTCTTCAGCCATCGGATTTGTTGATGGCGTTCTCGTGGGTGAGACTTCAGGAGCCACAACTGGACGCCAAGAAAGTCCGTGTGACACCGCGCACGAATGGGAGGAACGCATTGGCTGGACTATCTACAGAGGGTGGCAATTCGCGTAAAATAGGACTGTTGGGAGTGGGGAACCTGTTGAATGCAGTGCAATTCACAAGATTGACGTTGGACGAAGAACAACGAAAAAGGGATTTGGGATTATGCTTTAGGTGCGATGAAAAATTTCACAGAGGCCACGTTTGTAAGAATAAGAAATTGTTTTTTTGATACAGGGGACATCTTCAGATGATGAAGAAACTGGGGAAGAACTGAATATAGAGCAAGGTGAAGAAGACCCCAAATTTCGTTACTGGTCCTAACTGGAGAAAACCACCCAGACACCATTCAGTTGATGGGAAAATGTTCAAGAAGACAAGTAACTGAAGTCTTAGTCAAGTGGAGAGATGAAGACGAAGCAACAGCATCATGGGAGGAATTTCACAAGGTGCCGGCCAAGTTTCCCGACCTTGAGGACAAGGTCTTTGAGGCGGAGGGGTAAATGTAATAACCAAAATGAAATGTACTGTTATTATGTAGGTGTCGGGTCCGTTAGTCGGATAGTTATGAAGTTAATGTAATACATAACAGTAGGTTGTATGGAACGAGGACGTGTTGGAATGTTGTGAAAGAACAATTTGGAGAGATATTGCTACCTCTCAAATGGTAGCAAACCACTATTTTCCTGTGTTCCATTTTTACCGAATCATCATAGATCAATCGTCTCAGTACCATTACCAGCTGTGATTGGCTCGTGACAGACTTGAATCTCACATTGGATTAATACTGTTCTTTCCCTTTTGAAATATTCTGGTGTTTTCCTTTAATGATATCTTGTACCATTGGTTATCCTATTATTGGCGATGATTTAGATTTTGCAGTTAGTATTCATTTCTCATATCTCTTTTAAAGGCTTCTTCTCCATTTTTGCTGGACGTAGTTTCTTTTCTGAATTTACTTTTTTCCCAGATGTTATATAGGGAAGGAATTTATGCGAATTAGGGAGAGTGTTGCTGATTATCTACATATACCCGACAGCAAGAATCCAAAAGACACCTCCCTTGAGATGAAGATGACTATTATTTTGCAGATGAGAATTCTTTTTGCTGATCAAGCGGCATGCAAAGAGGTGAAGCACAAGTTGTAAGCATGCAGGCATACATACGTGATGAAATATGGATGCATCTTTTCATTTTGCTCACTAAATTTGAGCTTCTTGGCAGTTTTGTTGCCTCTCTTATGTTTGTACTTGATTATCATAAACCTACATTTTTATAGCCTCATCTGGTATTCTATTGGTTGCTGTCGTACATTATTCTATTTTCTATTGTGTGTGTTATCCTGTGTTGAATACTGGATCTGTCACATTTTTTTGGATCACTGAAACTTCTTGGCCTTTTAGAACACCAGTAGTGCTGGGTTCGTATTTGTGCTTGTCCTAATACCATCATGCTATTTTTACAAGTAGACTGCTTTGCACATTTTCTTAAAACTTAGACTTTGTGATTTTTAATCATAAGTATTATGTTGCAAATTCATCGTCTTTTGTTTTCACATATTAGTCATCATTTACAGTATCTTACAATGTAGATTATTAATTTAATTTTTAATTGTTGGAGATATTATTCTTTTAGGGGAAACTTCTTGCCTATTGGTTGATATTTTTGTCAGACCATACATGGATGGGAAAATTGTCTACTAGGTTCGTACCTTTTTATTCTCATCCCCATTCTCTATTTTATTTGGCTAAAATTTCAAGGACCTTTTCTTTCATTAGATTAGTGTGTCTAAAACATTATTTACCTTGTGTTCATTACAGCTAGATCTTTTTAAATGGCATAATTTTACACTGACATTTTTTTCATCAACTACTTGTAGCATCCACTGCAGCAATCTTCGTTGCTAGAACAGTTTTTTCTGAGTCTCATCACTGAAAATTCTAATCCATGTGCTGACCTCATTTATTGATCATCGTATTTTATGTACTAAATTCTTTTGACATTGTACCATATTTGTTATAAGCAAGACAGCAACTTCTTTTTATATGCAGACCTCATTTGTTGACTATACACATCATGTGACTTTGCATAACTTTAATTGTAAATGTCTTTTCATCCCACAAGAAGTCGTTGGCAATTTGATAAGCATTGTTAACAAAAATGACGGAAATGAAAAGGAAAATTTTGACGGAAATGAAATGAAAAATTTGTAACGAAAATGAAAATGAAAATTATGAGAGGGGTTTAGTACAGGACAGAAAATTCTGATGTAAATTCTGACAAAAGTTTATTACAACTAATATTCAAAAAATACAAATACATCTTAATTGAAATATTACAATACGAAATAATATCATCAGTTCTTCCATCCCACATTGTCATCATCATATCTTCTCGCATCTTATTTGCCATTTCTTTTCTTTGTTCTTGAGTCATTCGAACCTGGACATTGCTTTCTATATGTATCTCTCCCATTGGTTGTATGTCATCAATAATATTTAACTCTTCCAACTCATCTAACAAGTCCTCAAGTAAATCTTCCTTATTAGTCTTACGAATAAAATTATGAAGCAAAAAACATGCGATGACAATCTTTACTTATGTTTCATATGGATATGGCATTTGACCACGTAATATTGAGAATCAATGTTTCACAACTCCAAATGTGCACTCAATGACTGTTCTTAGTTGTGAATGTCTGTAGTTGAAATTTTCTATAGCATTACGAGGAACTCTATCATTAACATAATCAGATAGATGGTATCTTACACCTTGATATGGACAAATATATTCTGGTCGATTTGGATATCCAGCATCAACTAAGTAAAACTTACCTGTATAAAAAAAAAAATTAGTATGGTGATGTCTTCATAACTTGTAGAAGTGGAAAACACATTTACCTGGTGGAACTTGAAAACCATTAGGTCTAGTAACTGCATCTTAGAGAATACGAGCATCAGCAGCTGATCTTTCCCAACCAGCTAAAATATATGTAAATTCCATATCAAAATTACATGCTTGCATTACATTTTGAGATAATTCATCTTTCATGTTCCTAAATCTTGCTGTTTCTTGTCCATAAATAGTTGTTTTGATATGTGTCCCATCAATAACTCCAATACAATCCTATAAACATGCATTTTTATTTTGATATTGACTAAAATAACATTAAAGATAAGGAAACACCAAAGGTGTGGAAATGCACCTTAAAATATGGGTACACATTTGAGTCTTTACGAATTCGACTTGATGTTTCAGATGAAGGTCTTGCTAGAATAACATGATTTAGTCGTAATACAGCAATCAAGACTTCATTAAAGTATTTACTAACTGTCCAACTAGATCGACTAAATCGTTCTGTAGTTACTCTATACCTTTGATTTTGCCCAACTGTTACAAGAAACATGGCAAACTTCTCTTCTACACTGATATTATTGGTATCTTTCAGGACTTCTTCCCTCCTCATTAATTCACAAAAATCCTTGAAAACACTTTGACTCATTCTATAAATCTTTCGACAATTGTAAACTTGATGTGGTAAAGAAGGATCTAGTAATCTTCTTATATAATTTGCACCTTCTTTACTATAAATACGACTTGTACTTGAAAACAAAGTTGAGGTACTTGCAATCCCTACTAAAATATTCCAAAAAGCAAGTAAACGTCTTCGCCTTCTTCTAGCATGTTCTTCCTCTTCTTCAAATAACATCAATGCGTTATTTACTAGTTCGTCAAAATCCTCTTCAAAATTCATCGTCACCTACAAAATTTCATGTCCAAACATATTACAAGGTTGTAATACAAATAAACATATTACATGAAATCATTCCACAATTAATAGAACATAACAAAATATGATAAACAAACATCAATAATAATATCATTCCCCATTTCCTTGTCCAAACAAAAAGTAGTTACATCATACATCTAATACAAAAAAAAAAACATGTAAATCATCTTTAGTCTTCCATCTTTTCTAAGTGAAACTTCAACCATCCTTGTCGCATTTCTTTTGGAATTGATAGAAATATTTTACTAATTTCTTGCTTTTGGAATAATTGAGTAGCTTTATATCGATCAGTCATAGATAGATCTTCAATCTCAAATATTGAAGCAATAGCTTCATCTAAAAGAGACTCAGACTTCTTTTGCCATGCAAACATTTCCTTCTTACATACAAACATCTCCTTTTGTATGTGAACCATCTCTCTCATTTGTTCGTTACGTATCTCACCATTAACAGTATCTTGTTCACACAAAGTAAGAAAAGCTCGTGACGTATCTTTCAAACTTTCTGCTATCATTTGTTGAGATTCTGCATGAGAGCGTGCTCACTTCCCCTTTTTCCTCTACTCCAATGAAACATGTGCACTTCCTCCTGAACTAGGAGGTATGTCAGAATCGAGGTCCATTCTATCTTGTGTAATGTTTGGAGTAAATGTATTTGGAACTTGAGTATTTGGTACAATGTCTACTTCTTCTGCCTGTCTAGACATATTTCCACTAGTCATAGTACCTTCAAAAATGAGTTGTAATTGTTCATAAATCAAACATGGTTTTCCCTTGCAGCTTTCACACTCTGGATGTGCCTACATAAAATTACAATATATATTAAGAAAAATTGAATACAATTGGGATAATCTTAAAGTATGTAAATAAAAATCTTACCTTAATAAACTCCTTCCATAACTCTTCATCTATGTCAGTGTACCCTTGTATGAAATTCCATCCCCATCCACTCTGATTTGCAATTTTTGAGTAGTTACGATAAATTTGTCTCCATGTCTTTAAGCGACTTTCCACATTCTTCTTTGTAATACATGCATTCCTTCTATTATTGTATTTTTCAACTACTTTATCCCAAGTGCTCCCTTTTATCTTTCCATCTTGGGTTTTTTTGTTTCCCTCATTTAATACTTCTGACAAAATATCTAAAAAGAATGCATCTGCATCAGCTTTCCAAGTCATATAAGTTCGTCTTCCATTACCTCGTCCTCTATCAGGAGTACTCATTTACTACATAAGATCAAATATTAATTAACTGCTCCGACATAAGATTATAAGATTTACTACTACATAATATATTTTGTCAATCTACTCAATAATTGAAAATGAAAGCAAACCAATAAATATATATTAATATTAAATGGTTAATGAATTAAATAACTTATGCCAAACAATAAATGCAAAACAATATCCTATGCCAAACAAAATTATCTTACGAATCACATCAATAAATGGTACATGAAGGGGTAATATCCTAATATTACTTGCATCTATATTTCTATTTCATCTACATGAGGGGGTAATATCCTAATATTATTATTTTAGTTTCAAAATTACTTGCATCTATATTTCTATTTCAAACTAAATTTAATTAGTTTTCAACAATAATAGGTATCAATGGTACTAAACCACTACTCCCTTAGAACTAGATTAATGGTTTTCGTTTCTTGCAATAATAGTTTTCAACAAAACATATCTAAACAAAACTTCATGCAGGATAAATAAGGTCACCCTTCTTCAAAAAAAAAGTTTTTGACAAAATCATGGCATTAGAAATTCTTTGCATCTATTCAAGAGGGACCCGTGAATTTAACATGCTACAGTTGGAGTTAGTGTCGAGTGATATATTTAGTGGGTTGTGACTGTTAGTAAGTAAATGAGTCCCTTATATAGATATATCAGGCCATTAGAGAAGAGGATCCATTTATACACTAGCATACATAACCCTGTAAGTATAACACTAAACAACAGCATTTACTACAACTTTTAAAAAAATTACATGATCGTAAGTCATTACACAATTTAGCATAATATACACGAATCATTAATGTGATTCAAAAATTGACTTGAGCTTTAAGTGAAATTTAGCATTCATAAAGCATATTAAGTACTGCTAAATGATAATATGCCATTAATTGGACCATAGTATAGTATAATATTGCTGAAAACTCTGATTAAACAAAACTATTATGTATGGATGCCGGAATACCGAGCGTGAGCGGTGCGGTGGTAGTGGTGCGACTGTAGCGGCAACGGCGAATGCACGGTGGATGCGAGCGGCAGCGGCCGATGCGGTGGCAGCGACGGATGCGGCGGTAGCGACCGTGATCGACTACTGTGATAGTTGCGAGTGTCAGCGATGGCTGAGAGCGGCAGCGACGGATGCGGCGGCAGCGACGGATGCGGGGGCAACGACCGTGAGTGACGACTGCGACCGATGCCACTACCGACGTAGGCGACTGTGAGCGGCTATCGGCGCCACTACCGAGGCAGCGACCGTGAGCGGCTACCGCGAGCGACGACTGCCAGCGACGCCACTACCAATGCAGGCGACTGCGAGCGACCATGAGCGGCGTGACCGATGACTGCGAGCGACGCCACTACCGACACATACGACTGCGAGCGACCGTGAGCGGCGTGAGCGACGACTGCAAGCGACACCACTACTGACACAGGCGACTGCAAGCGACCGTGAGCGGCGTGAGCGACGACTGCAAGTGACGCCACTACCGACGCAAGCGATTGTGAGCGATCGTGAGCGACGTGAGGAGAGAAGCCTTGGTCGAGGGTTTCGCGAAATAAATTTTGAACGGGGGCGATGTGAAATTTTCTGATGGTAAAAGAAATTTTCAGATTTTATACAACGGTAAAATCTGACTTTCCTTTCTGTCAAATATAATGTACACTAACAGTATTCTGACGGAATTCAATAATTTTTATTTCCATCGGTTGAATTACGTCAGTCACTAACCCCCCTAAATGTTAATTGTTTTCTTTGCTTTGTCCTATCATTCAAAATGATTGTTTCTAATGCAATACGAAGAAGCAAACATAAATAATTAAATTACTGCGTTCTGAAGTACAATACTTTTTTGAAAAAAAGCTCTCTGTTGGCCCAGATGCTCATATTTTACCTGATCATTCCTCTTCATCTCATGATAAAGGTTTTGTTGTTCCTTCTTTGGAATAATTTATTGGTTTCTTTTGCAATGCTGAAAACAGAGATGGAGTTCTTTCTTTGATAAGCAAACTCTGGATATTTTCGTAAGTTTCTCTCTTTTTCATTTCCTTGAAATTCAATGCAATACTTATTTATCTAACTTGGAAAGATGTCTCATTAACAATCTTTTTACATCGCTATTCTTTCTCAAACCATGCTTCTAAAAACATCTTTCATTTACATGCGAGAATTAGTCAGAATGTGTAGATACTAATATTCAAGCTTAACAAAAGGTCTATGCATGCTTCTAACAGATTATGGGAGTAAGTTCAAACATTTTGCAGAATTCTTGTTGTGTAATTCGATCTAACGCCTTCAATTATCATTCACTCTTTTTTTCAAAGTTAACTGTCATTTGCTTGATTCTATTGATGAATGAAAATTTCACTAGATGAAAAGTGATTTTATAGGATCTTAGATTCATTTTGAATGGGTCCATATTATTCATGAAGCCATAACTGCTCTGAATCTGAAACCAATCAATTTAAGATAAGGTTCAATTTGTGGGACATTGGGTTCTTTGACTTAGGAGGTGTTAGGACATAGATTCTTCCATTTTCTATTGGTTACAACAATTAAGTTCTTATTTGCAATTACCTTTTTTTTCGCATATTGACATTCATGTCACGGTGGTAACAATTTTTTCTTTCATGTTAGCTATTGATCTATAGAAAATTTTGTTTGTTTAAAATATATAATAGGGCTATCTTAAATGAGTCTTGCATTTGTTTTCTAATTGTCTGATGGTCCAAAAGTTTTCATTTTTCTATCAACTATCGTGAAGTTTACCTTACTAATGTGCTTTGATTGCACCTTGGTCGTTCATGTCTTGGTGATTATCAAACCTTTTTCTGCTCATCATTCAAATCAATGAAATTTATTGTATGACGGTTAACTATTTATGTATAGAAAAAGCTTTGCGTTAATCTATTCCCAATAAACAAATATTTACCATTTATAATATTTAGCTACAAAAGCTTGCAATCATTATCTCCAAATGACATTGGAAGTTTCGCATGCATTTGTATGTATTGTGAAATTCCATTCCTTTATTCTTAAGTTTGTTTGCAAAATTTTTCTCATTAACGTAACCTATGGACTGAATTGTAAAACTCCTCCATTTCACGCCTATCCATCAAGTAGAGTAGTTTTTATCTTTAGTGGTACTCCCTTCTTTTAGAGGGAAATTTACATTTCAATGTGTTCATGTAGAAATCCCCCCCTCCTCGCAAGTCTCCCAAATCTCATCCTACTTTATTAGCTGAAGTTATGTATGATCCAATCATGATCCTAGCCACAATCATCTTTGCATTTTGTTTGAACTGACATCAAACACACTTATTGTCAAAGCATAGGTGTATGGAAAACTATGAGTTGGCAACACTTTTGATCGATACTAATTGCAACTTGAAATATATAAATCTTTATTTTCATTTTTCAAATTTAATATCCAAATTATTACAAGGATGCTTTCTTGTGATATCTTTATGCATTACTTGGTACATCCATCCTATTGACTGCTTATTATGTCGAGGCTCAAACAGCTGATGTTCATTCTCCTCTTTCCAAATTCCTTCTTTGAAATTCCTTGTTCTCCATTCTCCCATTTTTTGTGAACTTCCTTAATATGACTTATTAAGGTATTGACTTGTACATGGTGATGTTAAATTTCATTATGTTAAGCTAACTCACTGGTAAATTCCTTTTCTAGTAAAATTCAAAACTCCTCATTCTTGCAAGGCTTCCAGACCTCCACTCCTTTTATCATGTTAAGTCTAGATTGATTTGATCAAGAACCAACCTAAAATAATTTTTCATTTCTTTTAAATCATAACAAAAATATGAATGAATGTTTTGATAAGTATTTGACTTGGGAACACATTTGGCCGAAACTAATAGGCCCTTAGAAATCTGTATTTTCATTATTACTATTTTCTGTTCCTTATTGTAAACCTCCCCAAATTTCTCCATATTTGTCAAAAAGCAAACCACCATCCTGCAAGCGAAAGCAGAGCTGAACATCATTGCCTAAGACAATTACAAAGCTGATCTGGACCTTTTGCATCTGCATGAGTTGTCCAAAAGCCTCTACTCCTCGTCTTCCCTAAATTGGTCACCGTGAGAAGAGGACCCCTTAATTCGATGGACTCCCTTATTGTTGCCGGGGTAGCATCACTGGGGATGGTCCTCGAGGATCAGGTCAAATTTTAAGAAAAGATGAACTGATCTGGTCTAGGTGGAGGACAAACAAGCTTGAGACACGAATTGACTGATTTGTTTCTTTTGGGTTCCAAGACTTTATTGTTGCGATCAGGATTATGCTTTTATCGTTTTGTTTTGCTTTGGGTCTTTCTCTGTTTTTTTGGGGGGATTATAGATCATTTTTTTGGTGAGGATTTAGTTTTTCTTTGATATAGGTCTTGATTCTCCTTACAGTTGTATTTTGTTTTCTTTCTCTCAGGTGTACTGATTAATTTATCTATCTTAATGAGATAGATCCTACACCTCTCATAAAAAAAGGCGAACCACTATTTTCATATGAGTATTCTTCCCTTCTTATTGATGGAATAATTATCACTTATGATGTTGAAATAAGAGCTTATGAATATTTCCTTCTTTTTAGAACCCTTTATTTGAATTTCTTTGAAGTAGTTCCTTGTAATATCACTGATCTGTAAAATCCCTAAACCCTCATTCTTGTAAATCTTCCAAACCCCACTACATATTTTATTAGTAGGTGATGTTCCTAATGATCTGACCATCACATTAGTAAATATCACGTTTAAATGAATAAACACCCGTGGATTGCACAAATGTAGTGGTCGAAGATTATTTCACTTCATTATACTTTTGAGCAAAATCATGACCACTCAAAATTCATGAATCTTGACGTTTATTCTTCCTATTTTATATCAAAATCATTACAAAAATCCTTTCTTTGTAGAGAACTACGTAAAATTCCTTGATTTTCTTCTGCTCATTCATCCAAAAAGCACGGAACTATTTTATTCCGTCCTGTTGACTATTTATGATATTGAACTGCAATAGCTTATGCTCATTCTCCTCTTTGAAAAATCATGTTCATTAGAATTTCATATTCAATTCTCCTCCATTCCTCCGCCTGCAAACTTCTTTCCTTTACGTGACTTAATGAGGTATTGACTTACACATGCTGATCTGAAATGTCTTTATTTTCCTTATGTTTGTTAGCTTTTTTAGGCGGCCTTCCTTTATTTGGGTCTTCTTTTTAGGATGCCTCGTTCTCTTATAATAGTTCTAGTACCTGCCGGTATTTGTAAAGTTAATTCTACTTTTTTTGACTACTACTATTGTCCTATGTACTACTTTTAAAGATCCTAATGTTAAGACTTGGAAAGTTAATATTATAAAGGAATTTCTATATCCATCCATTGTTAATAAATACTTGGATCTCCTCCTATATTTCCCATCCATTTTTCTCTGTCGGAGGATAGATTTATTTGGTTGAATTCTAGTAGTGGTGGTTTATTATTATTATTATTATAATGGTTGGTGTTACAAGGTTTTGATGTTAAATAATCTAGCAATTAAATTGTCAGTCGATAATCATCATTGGTATTCATCGACCTATTGGGTACTTTCCGTTACAAGTTCCGTCTGTCTAATTACAATACATAGTTGTAGGCATTATTTTATTTTCCACAAGTTTACTTTCTACAAAAGATCGATAAAAAAGTCTAAAATAAATTGCATATTTATGTTCGAACAAGCAATTAATTAATAGTAGTAGTTCAGTACAACTTAGGTCTGATGAAAGAATTATTGTATTTTTATATGTTGTGAGAAACATCGTTTCTTCTCAGGCTAAAAGAACTCATCAGGAACTAACGCCTCACACATGACACCAACTAAACACCTGTCTCTCTCTCTCTCTCTCTCTCTCTTTATGGGATAATAATCCGTCGGTCGTCACACACACGAACAACTGTAAATTAATTGCACAATTATTTATCTGTACAGGTACCTTTCCAAGGGATGCATACGGGACTTCCATTTATAGGTGGAAAGGTCTGTGCCTTTTCATGAGAGAACAACAAACCTTTGAACCACAGGAGTACGTAATTGAGTAAAGACAAGCGGCGTGGGAGATGACGCCTCCTCCATTGCATGTGTCCACCAGCCAGTATGTTGTTGTACTCACATGATCGATCATCACAAGCAAAGATATGCGGGTACAACAGAAATTAAACTAGCCGTATCAGGTAGGCTTTCTAACAAAATATCCTTGGAAGAAGAAGTCTCGTATTATTTCTGTAAAACGCTCGTCTTATCCTGATATTTATTTCAATACCCCCTGTTTGATCTAAAACTTGCTCTACATCGATCCCCCCCGTGTTAACATCAAATGTTAACATTTATTAATGTCTATGACTTTCAACCACCGTGCATGTCCCCCCGGTTCTAGTTGCCATGGAAGTTCTAGCTGGCATGTATGCATACATTTTTATGAGTTATTAGAGAGTATTATTTGAATGTCATTTGTGCCATTTTTCTTTTTCTTTTTCTTTCGAGCTTAATTTTTAATGAATTTAGATAGTAATAATACCTGATATATTAATGTTAACACCCACGGTTCCATATCGAAGATTTTAGTCCACGAACATTGGTACTGCAGATGCTTAATTAATTTTAAGGAATCTTTGACAAAACTAATTAACGAGACACCTTGTAAACTTAGGATCGGTTCACTTCGTCTATATCTTATTTTGCATACATTGGATTGCTGTGGTTTCTTCACATGAGAACGACATAAAATTAACACGACTTCTCGAACTGCAATCCTTCTAAAACTACAGTTCTTTGGAATATATCTGTAACAATACGATTTTAATTGACAATCATGTGGCTCTATGTTGCGTCACATTTTTTAATAAATTTGAGCCGAATATGAGCAGCAAATAAGCTTAATTAGAGAGAAATATAAGTTTAGAAATTTTTTAGAATGTTCAGTTCTAAAAACTAGTCTAGCATACTAGATTGAACTTTTGACATAATGCGGGACACATGATGCAAAAGAATCTCCCTCTTCACATGCCAAGTATATCTCATTCTTTTCTGCATGATAATTAGGTACTTGTCCTTGTCCAAGTGATTCAGTTCATATATATATATATTCACTCTAGCTACCACATGCCCAGATTTAATTAGACCCCTTGGTGTTCGCTTTATATATATATATAGTTTTCCAATAAAAGACTCCTTAATATTCAATGTTAAGCAATAAAGTTTTCTTAATCCACCACACGAGAGAGAGCAGACGCAAGGACAGACGGAAATCTTCAGATAATTAAACCCTGCTGAAGCCGCATGCACGGTTTAGGGGATGTGCATAAAATCTTGCACTGACGAATGAACATAAAACTATATATATATATATGTATGTATGATCAAAGAAAATTATGCACGCAAAAAAGTCAAACTACAAGAACTCGAAAGTAAGGAAACGTTAGTGGAATTAACATGATTAATAACCTAACGAACATGGGATGGACGCGTACCAAGTGTAGCTAGATCTCGTGGTGATCAACTCCAACACAAACCCTAAAAATCCATATTCTATGAAGAAAATTGACAGTCAACAGCACAAACACATAAAGTAAAAGGAATCAAAGTCGGCATGGTTTACTCATCTTCATCAAATCGGAGTTGGGTTATGGCGCCCTAAAATGGAGGGCTCCATAAGCAAGTCCAGAGCTTCGTGTGGCTTGTAGGGAGGGAGAGACAGAGAGAGATATGCAAGGTTGGGCTTTTCTTGTGCTCCCGTTAGTAGATGAAACTGCCGCATGATCTAAAAAGAAATCACCGCGTCAAGGCACTTGTGGTGAGATGATGGAGGTTTCAGATCATGCTGGCAGCTTCAGCCACTTGTGGTGCACCATATATACAAAACATGTTGTGCCCAAGACCAATTCGATAGGTTGAAGGGTGAAGCAAGAAGAAGGTGTTGGGAGAGAGAGAGAGAGGAACAAAACACTGCGCAAGAAGGTGAGGAGGAATGAAACAGAATAAATAGACGAGGAGGAGGAGGAGGAGGAGGGCTTTCCTTGGACTAGTCACAACTTGAAAAGAATGATTAAAAAAACTAATACCAGTTTGAACAAAAGATATTATTAATTGGGATTGCCATGCCCAGACAAGCACAAGTTATACTATAGATGGAACTTTTAATAATTCGCACAGAAAAATGGTTTCTTTGGTGACTCGTTAAGAGAGAGAAATTGAAGAAAAAACTCACACTAGTGTGCGCATATATGTATTTAACAATGGATGTTGGAGGGAGGGGACCGTGTTGAAGGGGAAGGAGAAAAAGAACGCCTTTTGCTTTCTTCTTCTCCTTTAAAAAAAAAAAATAACGGTAATTGTTCATCCGTTCATCTTTGGCAAACTGAATTATTATATAATTAATTGAAAAGGAAATCATATGCTTACATAGAACTAATTCTATTTCACGAGGCTCTCTACCCACCATGGAGACTTGGCGTGTGATCGCATTGAACTCGTTCTCCCAGGGCATCTTCCCTTTTGACGTGAGTGATGGCAGACCAGACCAGTGGGTTGCCATTAATTTCTTGGAAGCTTGCCCTATCAGCCTTCAGACTGGGTATGGTGGCAGTTGTGCAATTGGAGTTGTTGCCTAGTTGGTTGAGAAAGTAGCACAGTGCAAGCAACATTTGGAGATCCATCCACATCAATGTCGCTAAAATAGTTTTCAGACTTCACGGACACTTTGGGTAAACAATTTCTGAAGATGGATGTATAAAAGAGCCGTGTAAATGTGAGTGTACGTATACACATCTAGTGTTGTTAAAAACTTACTTCAATATGCATATTTTGTTCTTTACAAACTCCTGATGGCTGAGATAAGCATTTGTTTAGGGATCCACCAAAATCATGTCTAATGGAAAAGAAAAATAAAGGCATGAGAAGACTTAGCAGCAATATGTACCACTGATTTTGATGTTCCTTTTGAGAAGATTAATGTACTTCAACTATTAGCGAAAATTCCAATAAGAAACGCTTATCTACATCGACGGCCTGTGTATGGGCGACGACCGTCAACAAGAGTTCAATTGTTGAAGAAACAGCCGTTGCCCAGAGGAGCTCGTGGCTTTCGCAACTAGGAGCTCGTGGAGTGACGGCAATCTCCCTTTTGTGGACTTGCCTGCACGAAACAGAAAGCTGACATAGGAAAGAGGAGTGAGAACCATAATAGAATAGCTAAATTGATTCAATCCTGGTAATGAAATTCAACGATGAGGAGAAACATAAGTTTAATGCAGAAACTCCTGCACTGATATTACCCAAATTGAGAACCCAAAAATCATGTGAAATCAAGAGAAAATGATGCAATCCATGGTGTTGTTATTGGAATGCAGCCTGTTCCTCAGAATTCATCGTTCTCTTTTCGATGGCTTGCCCCCAATCTTGAGCTTGACCACAAGCCCCTGGTTAGCCTATTCTTGATCAACGACATGCCTGGGATTGTTGACCATCCATTAGACAAAAAACAACACAAAATTCTTAAGCACAGACTCTACAAGTCAACCGCTCTGATCTCTGGACAAGCTGTCTACTACCATCGTACCATGTGAGGGATGAATCTTCTATTTGCATACCATAATCCAAAAAAGCCAACTTATGAATTACCAGAGTACGCGTAGAAGGCGAAGACATGCCCACTTGAATTTAGGAAATTTTGGAACACGGTCAGAAGAGATGAAGCATCAGAGACATGGAATGTTGTTCTTCACCATTGTCGTGCTTTCATTTTAAACATATATGATACTGTTGGCGTGCCAATACAATAAGGAGGGAAGAAGTGAGACTGACCAGCATGACCTAGCCTAGATTAACGGTGCTCTGCTCGCTGGTTGATGTGCAAGCGTGGGCATGGTTAAATCAGAGATAGATCATGCTGGCAGCTTCACTCACTCCCTTTGGCACTATGCAAGTTGGAATTTGGGGGGTGGCGACACCTAAGAAAGAAAGAAAGACCCTCTCGCACACAGACAGAGAGAAAGAGATGTAGAGGGGTGGCAAATCTGATCGAACAGTATAAACCACAGAGACGAGTACAAAGACGAGAATAGTAGAATGGAAGATCAACAATTCCTACAACACCAAAAACATTGATGCGCATGCAATTTATAGGAACGGAAGGGGAAACCCTAAACACAAAACCCAGCCAGGTCCAATAATGAACAGAAATCTGTAGAGAGAGAGAGAGAGAGAGAGAGGAGGAGACAATCAAATGAACAGGATGTGTTTTGTGGCCATTGTGCACTTGGGTACAGTAGGCGTGTTCCATTAAAGAGGAGTACGGAAGAGTGCAAACGAGGAAGGACGAGAGAGGTGGAAAATGATGGCACAGTGACCAGACTTACATAGATAGGCCGGAGGTGCAGGTTGAGGAGGGCGAAGGCGTAGGGTGCAGTGTACAAGGATGGCCATGGCAGCTGAAATCGGATGGATGGTGGTGCCAGCTTCTGCCGCTGGTACGTAGGCCTTGCCTGCAGGGTATTAAGATTTGGTACATGCATGGCATGCAAGCTAGACTCTTCCTTCCAATTCAAACATCTTTAATGCCATGGAGGGAGGCTGGAAGCATCTGGTGGGGCTTGTATCGTTCCCTAATCAAGAACTTATTGATCGAAGATGATGATTTCCTGATTAGCAGACGATCGAAAAGGGCGGCAGCACCTCCCTCCCCAAAACCCTAAAAGCACTTGATCCAGGCACCCTTTTCACCAAGCTGTATGTACGTACGTGCCACCACCCCTTGATCGTCTCTCAAGAGCTCCCACCAAATCTAACTTAAAGCAAGAGGAGCCACCGAACCCTTCGTTCATTCTATTATACTAGAGAAATAAATGTTACCGATTTTCGGGTGTACGTACGTACCCCCTATATAAAAAAATCCAACATGATATCATACTTTAAATCATGAATGATATTCATCAAGCAAGTAGTTATGTTAGATTCTAACTCTAACCCTAAACCTAATCCTTGGAAATAGATGATTTTTTTTTTTTACTTGACAGCCATATATTGCAAAACATTATCGTTTTCATTGAAAGCACTAATGCTAGGAAAAATTCTAGTCAAGCAGCAGAACCCTTTTTCTTCTTGATGTTAAAATTGTAAGAAAGTTTCATATCGATTAGGAAAGAAATAGAATCTAAGTTTATATAATAATGAATCATTTCATCCAATGTCAATTAATGATTTTGATTTGAATTTTATATGATATCAAAATAAATTTACGTTTTTTAAAAAGTACACTTGTAGGCTTATGACACACACACATATATATATATAAGTGAGAGAGCATGTTGTTGGAAAGCCTCCTATTGGTTAAAAAATAGATAAAACCTAAATTTATATAAAGATAAATCTCATACGTCACTGTTAATTGCTTTTTAAGTTAAAATTTCACAAAAATCGGGAGGTGAAGCGGACTCTCGCTTAAGACCCTAGAAAGAGGTCTTGATTATCGTACAGTTGAAGGGAGTTAATTATTTCCCCGGCCCGAAGTGAGGTGATAATAACATGGAGTGCTTTAAATTTACCTCGAGAGAAACTTCCCTTCTGTTTTCTTAGGCATGCATTGCTTTAGCTAGGGATATCTTCTTGTTCTTCGCTATCATTGGAGGTTTACAGTTGAGAGCACAACAATCAATCCATTTTCATCAAAATGGAGCTAGGTTGAAGTGAGTTGAAGATGTATTTAGGATTAGGACGGCTTTCATTCCTCCGTTATATATGTAAATATCTGTTCTTTAATTCAACCATCCCGGCATACCACCTCTCGTGTTTCGTTCTCAAGAAAAGTGACTCTATCCGAAGATCCTTTATCCGGAGGAATCATGATGCAGAATTAGCTAAATGGGGTTATTCATAATATTGGCTAAACGGTAACTTCTTAATTGTGAGCGAGCCCAAAAAAGTACGGCGGTTGGGGGTATCTTGGACCTAAAACTGTTTTGAGTCATCAGCTCCTGAAGGTAAAACACACCTGCAGTGTTCTCAAAAACAATCAGAAATCTGTGTAGTGTAAATTGGTCCACGCTTGCTATCTTAATAGGAGTGGTACCGAGAACCTCTACTTGAGTGAAGAGGTTCTCACTCAAGAGGTTAAAAACTTGTTCAAGAAGAAGAAAAATAAAAAATCGCTGGTCATAGCAAAATCCATGACTGGAAGACCATACAGTGTGTCTTTCACGAAATATTTGAATGTTTCCATGGACTCCCTTTTTATTTATTTATTGAAATTGCTCAATCTCTTCTCTTGGCATGGATGACGATGACTAAAATATCTTGGATTCAACTAGCTCCAAGGAATTTTCGGTCAAAAGTGCTTGACTTGATCTTACCGACGGAGGGGTGCGTGGTGACTATGATAAGCTTATCAGGAAAACAGGTGTACCAACCACACAAGGTTAAAAGCTCTTTTCTTGACTTGTGCTTGAAAATAAAATACCGAGGAAGTAAAACCCAGCCATCAGAGGATGGAATGGATCCCTTGTCTGCAACAGTTTCTACAACACGCATGTTCAATCACCTCGTTCATTTTCATCATCAATTTGTGGCATTGCTATTTTGATTTTTCTTTAAATTATCGGAACTGCTGCATCTCGCAGCTATTTCTCCTTTAGATAGCCTTGCTTGTAAAAGATTAATAATGCGTACCTGATAGGTCATTTGGCTTACAAGAAATAAACTTATTTTCGGAAATACAATTATATATCCTTTGAAAAGATTGTCGAACGCATACACTTGCTAACCATTTCTGGGATCTCAAAAACATCAAGTCATTTTAGGAATCCAAGTTAATCAGAAGCAGCCACCTCTAACCATTACTCAAGCTGCTGCTTATAATCACAACTCTCAAGCAAAATGATGTTCACAGCTCTCAGGCCGACGCCACCGACGGGCGCCGTGAGTGAGAGATCTAAGTATGAAGACTTGTTTCGTTTGAAGCTGAGAGGATGGTGATCAACTTTTGGTGCCTTCGATTGTCTGTTGTGCTTTTCTGCGGTCACGTGGCCTTTGTCACCTGCATTCCTGTCAAGCTAAAACTAGTGCTGATTTTGTTTGTTCCTACCGGACTTTGCTGTTATATGCTAGGGGGTGGTTTCGTAGCCAAGCTTTGTTTGATTTAATATTACTCTTTAAAAAATTGCATATTTAAGCGTACCAAATTACAAGTACAGGTTGCCCTGTTTTCATACAATAAATTAGATACAAGAGCTATGCCTGCCATACAAGAGGGCAACTGTTACAATTAGAAAACAAATGACATTGAATAACATACATTGCTCCAGATATCACGCTATTGGTTGGAAGACGCTCGGTTAACTTAAGAAGAAACTACAAAATTGTATGCCAGATGTGGAAATTAGAGTGTCACTGACTGGACTGTGGTAAAATGTCATTGAACATGTCGAGGATTTGCCTGGCTGTAGGGCGCTCAGCCGGATCACCACAAGTACATCGCTTGAACAACTCTACCAGAAACATCAATTTTTCAGAATCCTCGTCTGAGTAAGATGGCCCCGAAAAAGAATTCGTTTTTCCTAATTTTTTTGACAATGCAAACCTTTCAATGTCCGGTGAGAGCCTAGGACGCTGTTTCATCTGAATACGGCATAAACAATTACCCAAAAATGATACGTAAAAAACCTATATACAAGATCAATTCCAATAAAGAATTTCAATGCATAATATTATAACCACATTAAGAAATATATTTAACGAGATGGTTCTCGAAAATTCAAAGAACCATTCAACGATGCATATTCATTCCAGCTCATTTATAAAAATTACCACTTGAGTCCAATCCTTTCACCCTTCATGGACATTTTTTGGGGACTACTAGATATATTTCTTTATTTTCATATATCCATTAAGCCATGAAACGAACATTCTAGATTTTGCAACAATTTGAATTCAAAATCATGTCTAATATAAACCAAATCAAAAGCGCAACTTCCTTAATTTGGTAATAATGTCAATTTGGAAACAAATCCAGAATTAAATATATAATCAAAATATTATAATAATTTTAATCCCAAATAAAGTAAAACGAGTGTCATTAATAATTCAGCATTTATCAGTTGAACTAATGGTCAAAAATTATAAAGATGTAAGATAGCTTAACGATAGAATTCTAAATAGGTTCCCATTAAATAGATTTCAATTATTTCAAAATATTACATTATTTACAAATTATTATTTATTCAATGACAATCAACAATGATAAAATCCTTTATGACGATCAATCTATTTGGCTTTTGCAACATCCCGAATTCAAATTCAAATGTAAACTTAAAACTAATTGAAAATTAAGACTGATAGTGGTAATTACCTTCACTTTCATAATATTAGCAATTTGAAATCAAAATTATAACTGAAATGAACAATACCATCAATATTTATTACTTATACTTAAATATCTTTTTACAATATTAGATGAATTTCTCTTACTCATGGATTGACTTTTGTAAACTATCAAATTTATGCTTTTATTTTATAATATATTTATTAGACTATGAATCTCACAACCTTCTTAAATTTCTATACAATCTGATTTTGAAACCAAATATAAATTTACAATATCATTATTGTTATTTTTCTAATGTTCACAATATTAGAGATGTTAATATTATTATTGTAACTAGGTCGTTATTAGTTATATAGATGAATACAAATCAATATAATTAATAAGCCCTATAAATATATATCCTTCCTGCAATAATGCCAATGATCATTCTTTCTCTAATCTCCACATGGTACTATAACAAATGTTAGATCCCTAATCCTAACTCTTGGCTATCGCCCTCCTCTAACACCATCACACCTACTCCATCCTTTCTCACCACCAGCACTGGCTAGTAGGATAGCCATCACCATCAAACAGCCACAGCCATCAGTTTCACCTCTTCCAATATTGCAGCCTTGTCTGTTTGGGGAGCTTATGTATGGCTGCTCTATTGGTGCCCATTCCAGAGCTTATTTGGTTTGAATGTGTAGGTTTTTAAAATAGAACAAAAGACAAATCAGGTCAGTGAATTTGGGTCAACATTGTTCAACCCATAATCACCTAATTGGCCAAAAGTTCAATTATGCGAATTATGGATATTCTCTCACATGGTTACCATGCAAAATCGGACTAATTACAGCAATAAATTGTCACATCAAAATCGTTTATTTCAAATTATGGTTGTAATCTCACAATCTCATAATCAAATCACTTTTGATTTGAACCAAATACTATCTTCGTTTGTTTCAAATAATGGGGTGCATGGATTATAGAATCATAATACTGTGAAAATAAACTAAGACAAACAGCTATAACATGACATTATGAAAAGATCAAGTACATTGTGCGCAATAACTGTAGTGGTAAATTGCATAATATCGTAATCTACTTTTGTCCAATTATGAGATTATTGTTACGAATATCAGTTTTTGTTTCCAATATTTAATATACATAATTACATCCAAATACGGTAATTTATAGTACATCTGCAATGCTCTAAAATGTCTAATCTTAGTCACCTTGTTGTATGTGCATTATCTCAATTATGCATAATCTAAAATTCTTGTAATCCAAACCAAACAAAGCCTTAGAGATATTAGTGTTATTCTGTAAGTAGGTCGTTATTTGTTATGCAAGTAAATGAAAATCCATATAAGTAGGCTATCTATAACATATGCAGTCTCTCTCTCAATAATGCTATTGATCATGCTCTCCCTAACAATTACAGCATCAAAACAAAATCAAATACAAATGTAAAATAAAAATAAAAATGCATTGTAGCATGCAATTTACATGTATTTTTCACTAGTAATTCCTTAATACCAATCGTACACTTTAAGTAGATCAGGTGTCGTGGATATTGAGCACTTTGTAAAATTCTAGCAATGATGACCGGGATTCATTGCCGAGTATGGTAATTAAGGAAGATTCCAATTAACCAACTTGAATTGCTTCTAGTCTGCCAGCAGAAGATGTGTAAAGCATAAAATATTGGCAGCTAGACACTGTGTTTGCTCAAGACACATGATGTTTGCTGGTCACTTTGGATTCACAATAAAAGTGTCGTGTGATGTTAAAAGTTACTTGCAGGGTGACGTTATCAGGATGGATAATGGACTTTCTGGGCCTTGAATGAAACTTCATATTATATCTTAATTTTAGTGTGCTTCTTTACTCATCTTCTTTGTAAACATTCTGTGTGGATGCTTACCGTTTTTAACGAGAATCAACCTTTCATATTTCAAAAAAGAGAAAACAGCGGTAGAAGGCCATAATAACAAGAATGGATTGCATCTCTAAACTTATGTGAATAATCAAACTATACTGATTCTTATCTCTTGGCAGCATCGGATGTTTTATTAGAACTTCTATCCTCGGCATCAATTGATAAGTTTATAGCATACACACATAGTTATGCAAGTCGGTTATTCTCAATACATAAATTTCTTTGTCATGCAGCAAAAACAACATAATCAGTGTTTAACGCACCTGTAGTAGGTCATATATTTCAGAATCAAGAAGGCCTCTGTAAGGAATTTGAAGAGTCAAGAGTTCAAGAAGGAGGCAGCCATAAGACCAAATATCCACTTCCTGCAATTCAAAACCAAATAGCATATGTTACCACCACAGAGGCTATGATACCCAGGAACAGTTATGAGTGTAATAACGAGGATATGGAAATGATTAACTCAATTTTTAAAATCCAAGGACACAGATATGGGTCTGAGTATTGCTTATAATTATAATAGCATAAATATAGATCAGAAAAAGATATGATTATGGATCTAATCATAGTCAACATGTATGGAGTTGTATCCCATACCCAGAACTTTAATAGAGCCTATCATAGAATCCACTTAATAATCGGGAATCAGGCTCTTTCTTCCAATGAGACATCTTATTTGAACAAAGATAACATATAACGGAAACAATTGAATAGAATCAGAACTTTGAAAAATAAAAAACCCTAAGTGGTTCTCTATTTCATTTTGAAAAAAACTAAAAAATTTTTGGAGAAAGTTTTACATTCATTTTTTTAGTAGTTAAAATTTGCCACCTTTCTTGAAATAAGGATCAAATTTGACAATCTAATCCACAATTTTGCACGAACGAAGGCAACCTAATGCTTTATTTTAGAGATTATGAACAATAACTTACCAGGCCATAAAGCAACCTCCGATTCATAGCCTGTAGCACTTCAGGGGCCATCCAACGAGGTGTTCCCACACAAGTATCAGGTGGATGTACACCAACGTGGGCAATACAGCATGTGTGTAAGAAAGACTGAAAAGGAACTGCTCTATCAAAATCAGAAAGCTTCACAACAGGAAAGCCATCAGTTCTCTTGCTGCCAAAGTCAATGAGAACGTTTTCACTTTTTATATCTCTGTGAATTATGTGTTTTCCATGGACTTCAACCAGTGCACAAGCTATACTGCGAGCTATATGAAGTGCCAAATCTATTGGAACATGATTTTCACCTCGTTTTGATAATTTCTCTATATAACTCTGATAGGAAAGGACATAAAAAACAAATCCGTTAGGCAATTGACTGAACAAAGTGAAAATTACATTAACAACTAACCTTCAGAGATCCTCCTTTCATATATTCCATAATAATCAGGGACTCGAACAATCTATGCTCTTTCCCATCTGCTGCAGCAACCCATTTTGAAGAAAGCTTGTGACCATAAATCTCTACTATACAACTGTGATTCCTCAGGGAACTAAGCATGCGCACTTCACCTAAGAATGTGTACTCAAAAATTTTAGCAACTTCATCCGATACTTTGCATGCATCAATATTCTTTATCTGCAGCATTTCAAAATGTAAATAAGTCTCTTCTTTTCATTGCATAAACTTCCATTGCCAACATTAAAGTGCAAATACAGAGGGATTGCTAAATGGAATCACTGACATGTAATATTAAAATTTAAGATAAAGCATGTAGATATTTGATTTCAAATGGCAGTTAAATCCAATCATATATTACCAAATAACTGTAGTCACTTTTTTTTGAAAAGGCAATGTAGAATACTATAAACATAAGCTTCAACCAAAGTACAAAGATGATCAGATGACTGTATTCATTTAACAATAAGGAACAGAAAACCTCACTGGAGCAAGGATGCATAAAAGATAAACATATATTTCATTGTCTGAGGACCAATGGAAATAACTGCGAGAGGAATGTGTGAACTCAGGGAAAAGAATTTATCTAACAAACCAGTCCACATACTACAACAGTGTGTCTACTTGATTAGCTGATTGTCAAATGAAGAATTGAGAAAATATGAAACCTTTGCAGCTGCATCGAGTGTGCCAAATTTGCAGCGCCTTATGCAGTTATGTGATGGCTTATCAGATTCCAAGGGAGTAAATAGAAGTGAAGGAAAGGAGCACCCAAATAAACCACCAGGATTTTCAGCCACTGATGGAGTGAGGACTCGGCTTAGTGGAATATATCTGGAAGAAAAAGTAGTTGAAGGAAAGTTACTGCAACAATAAAACAGTTATAATGCAAAGTTCAATAGATAACGCATCATTTATGATGGGAACAATAAACCTTAGACCACCATCAAGCTAGGTCAGCAACACCCAACCCAAAGCACACATAATGTCAGGATGCACTTGGATATATTTGGCACATGAATCATAAACTGTATTATAAAGTTTACACAGATTTTTGAAAGCATGTTAAATGAAGACTTAGGGCAGGCATCAAATTTAAGATCCAGCAAATCCAATGACCCAGATGAAGAGTTCCACACAATTAACTTTTGCCACTCTTCCATCCCCATCACAAAAAACCAAACCCTAATTCATTTCTTTAAAAATAGAATTCCTAACTAGAAAGGCCTAGGTAGAATAAAAGGCAAGAATAACTATCCAAAGACCAAAAACATAAACAGCATTCACCTGCAAAAATACTCAGGATCAGATTCCTCTCTTATATCAGTGGGATAGCATGCATCTACAACCATACGTAACCATGACTGTCCATTCATCACGAGGATGATATTCCAAGCATGTGGCATGAAATCCAAGTATCCTCTCACAAGCTCACATGGTATAGGAGGATCCATTCTATCACATAAATACTGAAAGGAAGAACAAATCAGAACAAACTTGACATGAAATAAAAACTGAAAATAGCAAGAGCCTAAGAAAATAACTACCTTCATCAGTACTGCTCTATGTCTACAGACACCAAATCGAAGATTACCTATTGGCACAACATTTGAATTCCAAGTGTCCTTAATCATCCACAATGAATTCTCACACAGATCAGTGAAATTAAAGCTCCCTGCTAAGCCAAATGTTTGTTGAGATGCATCTTTCTTCTCATAACTACTAGTAGCAGAGCAGGTACAGATGAATGGCTGCTCTTTATTTGATCCAACTACAGCCCTTCTCATTCTTGAAATGGAGATGCTTCTATCACTACCACCGAAACAATCCGATACAAAGAGTGCAAGCACGGAAGCCCTTTGAAAATCACTAATTGCAACCATATTCCTCTCAGTTGAATCACTGAATGCTTTCAATCTTGACAATAGTATTTGCGCAGTTAGCACAATCGCATCCAACTCCTCATCTCTTCCTCTAGGAAAAGGAAAGGAAAGCCTCTTAGTTGGAAAATTGCATCCAATTACAAGAAATAACACCAGTATATGGGAATGAATATAGAAAAGATGAATTCCCTTATGATCCCTTTCTCCACTGAAAGGACTATTATAATAAGCAAGTCTTTTCCAATGTAATTTTAGGCTAGATTCAAATAAAAATTTAATAAATACTTATACAACAACTAAATTGAACAATTGTTCTTGTTTTCCAAAATTACAACCTTTACTGCACAGTTTCCAAAGAGAAAGCCATACTAACCTATCCAGAAGGATAACTTCACGAGAATCCAAGCATGAGTCATCTAAGTAATTTTCCAAAGGCCTAAAAGGACGATCACGTCCAGCATCATAGAAACCATCTGGTAGATGGTCTTCTGTACTGCAGAAGGACTCACTGCTATATTTGAAAGAAATCTTTAAGAGCTCATCAATTGGTCTTCTGTACTTTTTCGGTTTAGGATTATCAATGTCCTTATCATAGTGCCTTTTTGATTTCATAGATAACTTTGATGTCTCAGCATTAGAATCTTTCTTGCATGGAGCAGTTTGATTAGCTTGACAACATGAGTGACTGTCAACCTCACTGTCATGTCCTGTAGGTTTGCCTGATCCTGTTGATTCAGATGTGACAGTAGCAAAACAATTTGCGGTATCACTATCACTCAATCCTCTGCACTTGTATTCAGAGCCCCAAGAGTTTTGTTGCTCTGCAAGATCAGGCACCTCAATATTTAAATATACTGTGCCCGATGTTGACTTTGACAAACAATCAGTTTGCACCCCCTTGTTTACATAACACTGCAACTCTGAATTTTCATTTCCTACTGTAGAAAGCTTGCATAGACTACCACCTTCAATCATTGTCATACAATTATTATTATTATTATAGGCATGACCTCCTTTAAAATTCCTACTATAGTTCAAGCACTCCTGCCGAGCTATTTCTTGCAAGGAATCACGGTGTTTTCCACCTTTTGGCATTTTTTGTGATGCATGAGGCCGCCGACTAGATATAAACATAGATGAAGAACGGGAACAAGGACCTGATTTCAACTGAAATTGTGAGAATCCAATCACAACAAAAAATAATGTGTATGTTTTGGCATTTACCATGACTACTATGATTAGTAGATGTGTTGATGACGTCAACTTCAATGAAACTTATGTCTGCTTCTTTCAAGGAAACTCCATTATTTCCTTCCATTTTGCAGCATATCCGTGAAGGAACTTCACAAAAATCAGGAAGAATGTTGTACTGAAGCAACAAACGGATGGAATGACATACTTACAAAGTAGAAAAAATAGTAATTATAATAATGATAAAGATAAGAAAACTGCTAAACACAAATGCTACTTGTTAAAGGAAAAATACACATTATAACTTCAATGATACTAATGTCTACATCATTTATAAAAATTTCATTATTTTCTTCCATTTTGTAGCAAATCCAAAAACGAATTTGAAAAAAACAAAGGAAATCATGATGTACTGAGACAACAAGACAAAAGTAAAGAAAAAAGAGAACATACAGAACAATGCTCCTGTAGGTGCCCACAGGATCTTCTACTGTAGGGCCTGTAAGAATCTATTATTTATTAATATTTTTATTTTAAAAATAAAATTTAATTACATGATTAGTTAATCTACACTATTAATTTTTTAATGAGTGACATTTAAAAATATTTTTTGAATTTTAAGTCATTTATGACAACGATTAATTGTTATTTGATTTATAAGAAAATTTCACCATACATTCATTTAAAGTTATCTGATAATGAAATTGATACAAGTATTTTTCTCTCCTGTATTTATTCATGAAAATGAGAATGAATACATGCCCCACATCCATGTTTCATGTAGGAACCTAAACGAAATTTGGCTCCAACAACAAACTATATAATGATAAAGGTATGAAAACTGCTATATGGTAATTCTGCTTATTAAGAGGCAAGATACCTGAACATTCAAGAACTGAAGGGCTTGCAGTGAATCAAAATTAAGAGACTCCAATGACGCCAGCCTGTTATTTGACAGGTCCAATCTTTCAAGCTGAGATAAATTGGAGAGGCCAATAGGCAAATCGATCAATTTATTATTAGCAACTCTCAATAATTTGAGGGCACTCAATCCAGATATTGCATTAGGCAACTTTTTCAGCTTATTGAATGAAAGGTCAAGATCTTCAAGTTTCTTAAGGAAACCAATTTCTGGAGGTAGATATCTGCATGGTGACAGTGCAAGATCAGTAAAGTAGTGGCAATCCCAGGCTTTTCCAGTGTTCTAAAAGAGAAAAAAATAAACGTTAAATGGCTGTTAAAAGGATTACAGAAAAACACATTTTCTGAAATCACTTTTGAAGGGCCATTTAATTTTTTTTAATGAAAGATTGAGGTTTTCAAATTTTGTAAGGCAACCAATATCAGAAGGTAGATATCTGCATGGTGACAGTGCAACATCAATAGAGATAATTTCAGGCTCTTCCAGTGTTCTAAAAAACCGAATAAAATGGCCATTAAATGACCGTCAAACCAACTTCAGCACAATCATTTTTCTGAAATTTCCATTAAACAGCTGTTTAACATTTTTTGCCAGATCCATATAATGTCAGTTTTTCATTTTTGGAACATAGGTATCTTCCAATCTCATGAAACATCTGACTATATTTATACCCTTCAAAAAAAAATCAAAGATGTAATTCTTGCATTTATATGCCAGAATTATCTCAGCTTTTATACCCTTCTAATAATAAATCTAATTAAGATTACAGCAGTGAACCTGTAACACCAAAAATGCCCCCAATTTTATAAATACCCTTTCTAATAAAAAATGACAGATGAAGCCTATTTTATGACAAATTGTCCCCTCATTTAAAAAAAATCTTTTTATTGCATTATCCATAAATGAACTCATGTAAAAACCAAACTTCCATCTATATCTTTACTTTCACCTTCCAAAAGGAAAGCCTTGGTGCAATGATAAAGTTCCTTCATTGTGATATATAGGCCATGGATTTAAAATTTTTAATCATAGGAAACAGCCTCTCCATGTATGGCTGTATGGGTAGGTAGTCTATAATTGTATTCTCTGTAAATCCACATTGGTGGAAGACACATGCATTGGGTTTGCCATTTTACATCACCTTTCCCAAAAATTGTCACAAACACATATGTGATTTGAGAAATAATTTATCTTTGTATATATTTAATACATAAACTCCATTTGTGAAGGTTCATCCCTTCATAGCCAATCCCAAATCTACATAGAGGACGTTAACGTTAAGTACACAGCCAAGTATAAAAACTTGTCAACCCCTCATGAAACTAAAGATAATTTGTTTAGACATAACCCTCTAAGCCACACATTGCACTGAACTATGGTGCAATGAAAAGAAAATAAGAGGGAAGTGTTACACACATTATTTGTACCCATTCTTAAATTAGGGGCTCTACATCAATATTTAAATGCACATAAAAATTACAAAGAGTTCTCACATCTTCATGGATGAGTGGGTAAAGAAGTTAGTCCAAAACACCAATATTAGGCTAGCAACTTCAAATATAAAAAGCTTAACTAGTAAAAGTATGAAATTAGTGGATGTAATGGTAAATAGGAAAATTAACATATTATGCTTGTAAGAAACTAAATGAGTGTGAGAAATATTTAGGTTAATTGAAGATAATGGTTTTAAACTGTGCTATACAAGAAAAGATAATTATCTGCCTTCACACTAATTATTTGTAACAGACTTATTCTTATTTTTTGTACCATAAAATCATACTTTCTTACTTCATTTGGTCATTTAGTAATCTATAATTCAGATCATAGTAGCAGTTCATCTGCACATGCTTAGGCTTCTTCACTGCAGATCCTATACTCTACTGGTATTTTGCATCACATGGTTCACGCTTAATTGACAGAGAGGGAAACAGAAGTCATTCATTTGCCACTCCTGGCACTAACTTTGCTTGCTAGTAAAAAAATGATAGAAAACAATGTTTTGGCGTTTTCTCACACGGAAATGAACGTGACTTTGCAAACAATTATCCAAATTGGAAAACTAATTTAGGCACTACATTATATTACAATCAAATTTTTAAACTGGTCTAAATGGTAATTCTTGTACACCAAAAATTCACATCAAAGTATTTCCTTTGGTTTTCTCGAAGCCCGTTGGAAAAAGACACCAAATTTAAAATAATAATAAATAAAAGAAAAGCACAGACCGATCAATGCAAAACAGTCGAGACAGAAAAACCAGCAGCCATACCTTATCGAAAAATGACAAACCGAAAGCTTCGTGAGGCACCTTAATCCGCTAAAATCACCCAGCAGTGTGAAGGTGGACGGCCTTAACGGGATTCTCGACAGCTCCAGATCCTTCCCAAACATCCCCAGAGACGGCACATTATCCTGCAACCTCTCGACCGTAGCCAACCCATCCGTCTCCACCGGCGGGAAAAGCTCGTTAGAAAAGAACCTCAGAGTCTTCAGCCCCAAGAACCTCCCAGTCGACGTCGGGACGAGGCTGAAGCTATTTCTGCAGACTGGGAAGTCGTCAAGCGGCGAAGTGTCGAACGTCTCCCCCAATACATCGGCCTCTTCTGCGGCATCCTCAACTTTCTCGGCTTCTTCGCCGGAAAAGGCCGGCGACTCCGGGGGCATGCGAGGCGGCGGGCGGAGCAAGGATTCGGGAATTCTTCGGGTGGAGAAGGGGAGAAATCTAGGGTTAGGGTTTTATTTTAGGAAGGATACGTGCAGGAAACTGTGCTGTACGGTAAATAAGAAGGCCTGGGTTCTGAGATGCGAAGCACATGATTGGATGACCGTCGGAGGAAGAAAACCGATGCGTGGTCGGGGCTTTGACTCGTACTTTTATGAAATTCAAGTCGATAAAGTCTTTTACGCCGTATAATTTGTGAGTTTTTTTTTTTTTTTTTAAAGTTGAGAATGGCTAATCATACTAATATACAAGCTAAATATTATTATTAATTGATTTGAAAATTGTTACTTTTCTGTACATATTCAAATACATAGATTTCAATTTTAGTTCGATTTCACAAATTTATATTTTGACGAAATTCAAAAACTCAAGTTATATTCATTTTCGATTATTTTTGGATGTACAAACGGACAAGTTAATTAGTAAGTAGGAGGCATAGAATCAAGCATTGACATTGACCTAGGCTTAATTCAGTGGGAGGCCTTCATGAACCCATTTCCAAAAGAAAGGGAATCCTGACTGATTGTTTGAACTCGATTCACCGTTTGTCTGTCTTCAATGTTGTTAACGGTGAATTTGTCAGACAAAAAAGATACAGGCTCTTGAAAATTTGAAGGCTCACCTCTGTTTGTAGGATGTGATCGGCGACAATATGAATCATGAAAACTGCCATTCGATCTGGATTTTTAAACAAATTGACCTCAATGTAGGCTTTGGGTATCCAACCTGCGCTCAAAGGAAGGTGTCTAATATCTCGACCATTAAACTCAAGTAAACTTTCACTTAAGAAATGCATTATCATTCATAATAAGTTTCTATTTGATATGATAGATTTCTTCGAATTGCGGTTGCGAGGAAGTAATGGTTGGTCTCATCGTACATCACTGCAACCCTACTCCGCAACCAACACACCTTTCTCCTCAACGACGATATTTGTTATTTGCGGATGCCTCGTAAGGTGTTGGATAAGCTCAGGTCTGCCTTTGTCTTCTCTAGCGACCGATGTTTCCAGATTGTCAGGGTGATCACCATTCTAGAGTTGATTCACAATGGTAATCGAGGAGGACAGGGAATTCACCCTTGGACGATTGCTGCAAAATCTTGTGAAGGTTTGCTTTGCTATGCTATATTGGTCTATGCTAACAAATGTCATGTTACAGGCCCCTGTTCTGTAGTAATTAATTGAAGTGAAATAAACGATGCAGAGGAATATTAAAAATCACTTAGAAATAGTAAACATAATTTAACAGAAAGTTTAGTGACAAATAAAAATAGATGAACGGAAAAAATTCAAATGATTGCCCCACATGATATGATGATTAAGATATTATTGACTGTTGATTTGTCCGTGTCCACAAGCCACAATGGTGTCGTCTCATTGGATTTTCAATCTTAACACAAAATATGATGTCGGGTAAGGAACAAATGGAGGGAAATTCAAGTTACACACAAGCCTCTCATTGTGGAATTAAGGAATTTCTTGTTTGTTTCAAGATTTTCAAGCACATGAAGCCATGAGTTTGTTTTACCCATGATTGTTGTTTATATGGCATGTGAGTTTTCATCTTCTGAAGTATCGTTATGTTAAAAAAAGCGATAATGGAAGTACCTTGAAGAAAAATTGCCTAATCCCTTTGTTCTGTCGAAGTAAATGGCAGATACGTCTCATAATAATAAATCAGATATTCTCTGGTTCTTTGACATGATTACTCACAAGCATGTACCATGTGTTACTGTTGGGCATGATTCCGGTCCTCAATGCCCTATCGAGAAGTGATGATGCAAAATCAAACATTCCTGCTTTGCAGTGCCAGCTTATAAGAGTATTGTAAGTTACTGTATCGGGAGATAATCTTTTTGCACTTAGTTCGTCCAAGAGATTCAATGCATTATGCAGCTTCCCAATCTTACAAAGCCCATTTATCACACTATTATATGAAACTATATCAGGTGTAAAACCTCGATGAAGCATCTCTTTCAAAAGCTCAAGTGCATCTTGTACTTTACCTTTTCTACAGAGGCCACTAATAACAATGTTGTAAGAGACATTGTTTGGGGTGATGCCTTGTCTTATCATTTCTTCATACATACCTAGTGCTCTTTCAACATCTCCAGATTTGCAGAGTGCTTTCAATAACCCATTGTAGGTTATTAAATCAAGGGAACAACCACGAAACACCATTTCATTTGCAAATTGCAAAGCTTCTTGGAATTTCTCCTTCCGTAGAAAACAGTGTATTAATGTATTAAATGTCACTGTGTTAGCAACAACACCTTCTAATAGCAAGTCCTTATATAACATTAAGGCATCCTCCAATCTGCCATTGTCACACAGACCATAGATTAGGCAATTAAATGTCACAATATCGGGTTTGCAACCTTCTTTCTTCATCTTCCTGATCAGTGCCAAGGCCTCATTGATCTTATGATCCTTGCATAAGGCAGAGATAAGGCTATTGAACCCGACAATCTCTAGACTAAGACCCATCGAGGACATCTCCTCCAAAATTTTCTCGATTTCATCCCATTGCTGTCTCTTACACATCCCATCAATCAATGTTGTGTATGTGATGAAATTGGGCGGACAGCCATTTGTTTTCATCTCATGCAATAAAGAAAGTGCTGAACCTAGGCACCCAGACTTGCAGAGTCCAGATATTAAAATGTTATATGTGAAAATGTCAGGAATACAGCCTCTGGGTACCATACATCCGTAAAGAATGTCCCTGCCTTCCTTGAATTTTCCTTGCGTCAAATACCCCTTAATCATGGTGTTAAACATAACGACATTAGGATTAGGAACTTTATCCAATAATGTTCTTGCTTCATTCAAGTCACCTTTCTTACATAATCCATGGATCAAAATCCCATAACATGTGGAGTTTGGAGAGCACCCACGAATCAAAGTTCTGTCAACCAACCGTACAGCCTCATTAACCAGCTTGAGTCTGCAGAGACCATGAACGACCTCATTAATGGTATCGACATCTGGAGTACAGCCCATTAAGAATGTTTCCTCCAAAAGCCTTACAGCTTCCTTCACCCTTTTTCCTTTGCAAAGCGCATGTATCAACATTTGATAGATAACAACATCAGGAACACAGCCATGCTTTGGCATTTCTCTTAGGAGAGAGCATGCAGAATCTAACTCATTCATCGCGCACAAGGCCTTCAAAACTACAGAGAAAGTGAAAGTGGTAGGATGGATTCCTTTGTTAACCATCCTAAAGAACAACTTACGCACCATCTCATGGCAATTAGCATCGACCAACGTATCAAGAACCACGTTATATGACCTTGAAGTTGCTTCACAGCCAAATATCTCAGTCATTTCATCGAGCATCCTTGTCGCACCGCCAGGCAAACCAGCCTTCTTATACCACTTCATGATCAAGACGAACAAAGGCTCTCTTAGTACAATACCATCCTCCTTCGACTGCCGAAGAAGAATATCTACAGTTGGAAACTCCATGGCCTCACCCAATTTGTTGATAATCGTATAATACACATCAAATGTGTGTAAGTAGCCTTTCTGGGTACCAGCCCAATTGAACATTTCCATCGACGTCTCGATATCGAGTGGGAGCTCAAGAAGCTTACAGAGGCGGTGAGGCGTGATACGGTTGAGAGACCTCTGGAGTTCTTGGAGACCAAAAGGCTTGAGTAGCTTCTCCCACTCGTTCTCGCTATCAGAAGACCTCCGCTCACCGGTGGAGTAGTGGGAAAATGGAAGTGGTTTCCCACGGAGAGGTCGAAACTTTGTCACGAAGCAAGCTCCAAGACAGGATCTTTTCGCCATAATACAGCTGGCAAGAAGAGCTAGGAAGCAATAGGAAAGGAAACCATCGCAACGACCAAAATTCTGGATGAGAAAGGAAGGTAAAACCCCGTATCCCAAAAAGTGATTTTGCTGAGGCGTCGACTCCCTTGTTATAATTTAAAGGTCGCACCTTTTTTTCATTCCTCAAACTCAAAATGATCCTTGATGGCAGGAAGCGTTTGAGAGAGCGATAAAATTGAAGTTGTTGATGGGAAGAGCTCGAAGATCGTAACTAATAAGTCACCATGGGGTATCAATTGCAGAGGAAAGAAAAACCAGAGATTGCAGAAGCACCAATCTCGTGCACGGATCTTCGGTGCTTAATGAATTTTTGGAAATAAATAATTCATTATCATTATTTATATACAGAGTTTTTGGAAAAGCCGCCAGTAGAAATAAAAGGGTGGGGTGTTTTCACATTTTAAGAAAATAACTTTATAGTTGTAAAAATAAAAAATATATATATAACCATAACAAAACAAAAGAAAAAGAATGGCTGCAGTGAATCGAATCTTCTGTAAATAAATAATAAACAACCGTGTGGAAAAACTGCATTTCCAATGATTTTAACACCCAATTAAGTAAAATGCCGTATATATATATATATAAACATTTATTCTAATGAAATATTTATTTCCAAAATTACCGTTAATTGTGAGATATCTCCATTTCCATATTTCATGAAATATCCAGAGAAAACTCCACACGACTCTCCTAAAAATTCGTATGTTAAAAAAAGGCATTCTCATACATACCAACCAAAACATATATACCTTGAAAATAAATCATAGACTCCCTCTTCCCCTCGCCAACTACACAAAAGATAACCAAATAGGATTTCTTTAATCTTTCATGCTGAAAACCACAGCAATAGAACCCTGATTGAATGATTCTACGGAATTCTAAACAATCTTATTCCTCGGCTATTAATGTCAATGAATCAAACATATATCGAACAATGCAATATAATTTTAGGGACTTTAGTCGAATAGTGAGAAGCTTAATGAAATTTAGGGACGTCAGGATCATCCTAACTTTCGTATCTAAGCCAAAACGCCAAACATTGAATGTTTCTTGAAATGTCTTCAAAATTTATACTTCACAATACTGGGAAGAAGATTACGAGTGATGACGAAGGTTACCAATATTAAAGAAAAGGTTCCATTTAAGATCCAATGTTGGTTTTTATTTATTTATTTAAATCATGGAATCCAATGTTCTTACCTAGATTGTGCAATCCAATTAATTAGCAATGTTTACCGACAGCACTAATCGCATACTTAAAAAATCGGACGCTTATATTTTTCTCATTGAAAGATAGGTTAAAAATGAGTTACATCATCATCCGCGGAAACTGAATTGGTACTGGACAAACCTTCGCGTTACAATAATTCATTGAGGAAAAATCTACGATAACCTAAGCCTCTGCGTATACATAATTAATTAGTCTGAAAAATATATCACACGAGAGGACCGCCCTTCAGGTACTCGGTGAGGACCAAGGCCACCAGCCCGAGCATGGCCAACCTGCCGTTCCACATCTCGGCCTTGGAGCTCATCACCCCGCCCGACACCGACTCGACCGTCACTCCCTTGAAGAGCGGCACCAGCGACGCGGCGGAGAGCAGGCCGGTGACCCACAGGAACCACGGCAGCCCGCCGATGGACAGCTGCCTGACCAGATCGTTGCCGCTCGCCAGTTCCACCGCCATTGCCGACACGAAGCCCACCATCGCCAGACGCCCGTTGATCCTCTCTGGCGCTGGTCCGGAGAAGGCTAGCACGTCGCCGAACTTGGTGCTCACCTGGAACAACACATACACGCATAATTAATTATTAGATTACAATCCGGTTTCGCCTTTCCCTAATTATGCATATATAACGCAATATATACTGCCGATCTAGTACTGTTGTTCGGAATGGTACGAAGTTGGTATATATATGTCCTATATGTACCTTCGGAGCCGGAGGTGGAGTCGGTGGCGATGGCATTGCCGGAGGAGGAGTTGCCGCGGGCGTCGACTTCTCGTCTACCGTCTTATCCTGCACGACACGATAGAGAATGCCAAAATAAACCATTATATCTTGCAGGCTGACGACGATAGAGAACCGCACCAAACGGTCGATCGTTCAGGACCAGAGCATGTATAGACATGAAGTACACACTAACCTCAGCCCGGCACCGGATCGGGCGAGGTGCGGCGAACTTGACCACTCTACCACCGCCTGACCTCATCACACCAGCCGCCATGCAAACCTGCAGACCTGACATTGCAGCCATCTCGAAGAGCCAAGCTTGAGAGAGAAATTGAGAATCGAGGGACGATTTGAGTTCTGAATCTAGCTAGTGAGGGAACTCGAAGAGATGAGAGTGAGCTGCGTGAAGAAGAGTGGGCGTGGTGGTTGCGCTTAAATAGAGGTCAGGATTGGGTGCCGTGCAGTCCACGTCGGGATGCTCTGCTCCATCCGTTTTGGTGGTGACACGTGGCGGAAGGAGAATCGAGGGCCACGTGTAGGCTCCTGGGCTACGAATGCGGGACGAAACCAGAGAGACGGTTCTGGAACATCGTCGTGGAAATTAACGACGATGTCTTTTTTTCCCCAAATTAAGGTATTTTTAATTCTATTATAATTTTGAAATCTATATTTCCTTTGAGTGGCTTTCGAACGTTATACTTTCATGCATGAAAATGCACTTCACTCTTACTTTGTGTGTATATGCACTGGAGATTGAAGAACATATGAGATTTTCCTTCCAGATAACGAGAGTGAATTTAAGAACGTCAGCAAGTAGTTTTTAAAAATTTGTGGTCAGTAAGTTTTTAAAAATCTGGCTTGATAGGATTAGATGGACCGCCTTAGGTCGACTCTTATTTGATTCTGACAGAAGTTCACGTGTCGACACGCCATAGATGGACTTGGCACGACCCTATCCCATATTTTATGAATATCAAATTAACAATCAGGCCCTCACCTGAAGTGTTTAAAATTTAAAATTTGTTTTTTTGTTTTGTTTCGGATTCGAACTTATGATCTTCAAGAAATCATAAAATTTAAAGACTAATGATTTACATTTAAATTATTATTTAAAAACTTAAAATAAAGTATTATCATCATTCATTAAATTAAATGAGAAATGATAATTATATTTACTGATTTTATGAATCATATATCATTTATAAAAAAATACATAATATAAATAAAAATTACGTTACATAATTTATATTTACTAATTTACAATTAAAAACTTATATTTAATTTTTATAATGACTATTTTGAAGTATTCATGTGATGGTTAGATGAATGATTTTATGAACATAAATATTTAAATAAGATAATCGTAAAATTAAATGTAAACTGTGAAATATAACTTTGATTGAAATTTAATTTTTTCTAGCATGACCCCCCATACAGGCCCGTGCTTGGGCCGGGTTTGTTGTAATTTGGCACTGTTCGGCGCAAATAGTGTCCGGGCTGTTGATTATTTTGTATTGACACCTATAATATATATATATATATATATACGTGTGTGTGTGTGTGTGTGTCTGCATTAATATTGTTTTAGAAGTGCATGATTAACAATTTTCTATAATGACTATGGAATCCATAAATCATTTTGTTCATTGACAAATATCGGTTACAGTTAAATGGACCGATATACCATTTAGAAACGGTAATTATAGAAAATGAGAAAATTTCATTTTTTTCTCTCCATCATACAATTTTAGAGAACTAAATTATAAAACACTGCTCAAAATTTCACCCATTCCCCTTAAAATAAATTTTCTGTGCAAAATCTGAAGTAACGAAAATCGATTCCAAACAAGTCGTCAAGCCCACCCAACATATATATATTTATACTTTCCATGTAGATTGAGAATGTTTGTTATAATTTATAACCCAGAGAAATTCGGAATTTTTTCATTTAAAATGCTAAAATGACTTGAAAGTAACAATTGGTACATTTTTGCACAAACTTCACGAAGATTTCGGGATTTTTCGGTAATTTTCATGAAGTGTTGGTGAATTGGACAACGTGGGCGAAGTTGGTGTGAATTCTTGTGGTGGTGTCGGTTCAGTAAAAATTGTTAAAAGTGAGGGTGGAAGGGAGTCAAGATATATATCGAAGATCAGATGAAATGGATTTAGCAATGGTTCTCGGTTTGGTTGATAAGCAGTGAGTTCTAGCTGCGATGGCTGCAACGCACTCAGGTGACTTGGAGGCTTTTGTGACATGGCAGTTTCTATTTATAGAAGTAGAGAATGCTTATTACAAGTCAATAACGTGGACGTAGTTCCAGCCGTTCCAAAGTGAGGATTCTAGGGATTTCTATTCTAGCGAATCCTCAAAGGATGGCATTGGCGAAGTGGGATGCTCCCAACGGCGGGCTCGATTACTCCCAGGTCTGATCTCCACAGTTTCTCTTTTTCGATCGATTCATGTTACTGGAGTCTGGAGTACGTCTATTGCGATATTACTAGCATGTCTGCATATGACCACAACGGCAGCGACTAGCACAAAGTTATTTATTTAGGATTTTTAATGGGAATCAATCAATCGCAATGCTGATTTGTGAACGTTCGCTCCATCCAGTACTCCTAGTCAAGTTTGTTATATTAGATTTACTTTTTTTGTGGACGATTTCAAAAAGAATTTTTGTTGACATTTACCATACCAAAACTTTATAGACTATTAGTAAAATAACAATCATGCCAAACTCTTCTAATAGATACTCGTCACGTCATGAAGATACAGTGATCATCATAAAGAACTCCCCTGCTAGGCTGCTACCTGCTTTTATGTCAATTTCCAATTGTTCACGAACATCCTAAAGTGTGTCATATCTTAGATTGGGATGAGCAACCCACCACTAGACTAGCACTGGCGCCTGACATAGGTCAATGGGTTGGCCCAAGCCAGTAATGATCAATAGAGATCTCCTCTGGACTTTTTTCATTGTTCTGAAAGTTACTTCAAATTCATGCCATTTTGATTGGATTCTTCTTACCCAAGGCAAAAAGTACTAGTCCTAACACAAACTAAAACTTGCATTTCTCATGCTTAAATGACGGTACATATACTGGAAAATGACATGAGAAATTCAAGATAAGTGTCATGAGGCATGTTCAAGTTCGATGGCTGCCCTGAACTTAGTTCGCTTTTTTAGCACAGGTGAAATAAATACAAATCAAATGTTTCCTTATACAAAGCTTTTCATCCGTTTTCATCCATGTATTATAAAAATTGTCATCTGCATCAACATTCAATTATGTCTCATGTCCCTCACAACTTCTGACTTGGGAACTTTTGCAGGTGTTACACAAATTTCATGTTTCCACTGTTTAATCCTCTACTTTTCTCTTCTCTATATTGCTCTCAATTCTTTATTGTTAAGTGACTATGCTTCCGGCAAAGGTTATTATTTCTAGTTTTGTTTGGTTGAAAATGGGTAAATATATCTCTCTTAAAATTTACTTCAATCTGCTGGTGCCTATATTAAATGTTGACCATAAGGAGAAAACAACTTTGTAGGCTCCGAGAGAAGCTAACAGAATGGTGTGACTTTCTTCTCTCGAATTTTATCATTGACATCTATTTTTAATTTTAAACTTTGTCAACTTCAAAACTAATGGAACATGGCGTAGCTTAAATTGTATGAAAACAAAAGATAAACAAATGTGAAATCTTGAACAATATACAGCATCTTTTCTTATTGGTGTACCTTAGATTTTTAGATTTGAAATTGTCCGTATCTACCAAAGTTTGGATGAAAAATTCTCAATCTAGTTTCAAACAAACTGATTTTTGGATTTAGCACCTGTATTTTATCAGTGGAAACTTTATTTGCTGTTCATGTCAAGAGTCATACATCATCTCTGCATTGTCATCAGATGGACACATCAGAATAAGATTGTTCTTATAACAATTTCAACAGATCATATTTTATAATAAGAATAGGATGGAATCAGATGTTATAAGTAATAGACGTGAATATTCACTTGCCAAGCATAACTTAATCATGATATTATGGAAATAGCATTCCAATAATCTCTACAATTGATTGCCAAGTTCTTACTCCACAAGCAATAACATGGTAAAGGAATATGAAATTACTGCATTAAGATTGGAAAAGTTTTTTCTTCTCTTTGTGCGTTTTCACTGAATCACTATAAATATGAATTTTTGGTTTCTTTTCTTTCTGTTCCCAGGCCTAAAATTTTATCATGTTAAACATGTCGAATTACTGTTTAAGCTCTCTTTTTTGCCTTTCCCTAAATTCGAGCATTGGTAACTGTCAACATTGAATTACAATAGACATTAGGACCTGGACGTCAAGTTTAAGATCAATTATGTGCACATCTAATACAAGGAATTCTTCTACAACGATAATCAATGCCTTTATTTCATTCTATGAGGTCAACCACAATACAATGGATTCTTTATTTCTAAATATTTCAGTTCTACTTGTAGGACTGCCAACAATTGAATATTGAAAGCCTTGATCTGTTAAGCCTTCCAAGGGCTAAGCATTCCATTGATTTTTCTTAAAACATTGTTTACAAGCAGGACATGTTTGTTTGATTTTGGAAGGCTGGTAAGAAATTGCTTTTATGTAAATTTTTAAACTTAAAAAGAAACCAAAACTATACAAGTGAGACATCTTATAGTTCTAGTGAAAATTTTTATCAATTATATTTCTTAGTGTATGGATATTTTCCCTTACGAAAAAACCTTGATTAGGGTTATACCTTTTTATTGATATCCAATCCTTCTCCTGTTAGCTAAACTGGACAAACTAATGATTCATAGGATAAACAAATCAATCGTGGTTGCTGCTCAGATGCTTGACTTATAAAATGACTGACAAGACTAGTCCATCTGGGATTAGCTTTGTCCTTTTTGATGCTTAAATAAGACGAGTGTTTAAAGGAGGGAGATAAAGTTTTGAATCATATAGCATATTATATAGCATTAGAGATGGGCAGTCCTATCAGGCCATTGACTTTGATCCAAGTGAACGAAATATGAGTTAACAGATTCCAGTCAGTTGGTGGCATTGAGCGTGTCAAAGAGTAGCGTGCTTTTGTGACTTAACAACTTAGAATAATCACCCCAGCGACTGGCCTGACTGGACAACTTGCAAGGAATGTGTTCAATTGGTCCCAAGTTTTGTTGTTGGGGGTTGGTTCAACCAACCACCCCACATCAATATCCTAGAAATCACTGGAATCCACCATACTTCACATGGTAAGCATAGGTTTCAGATTGTTGGTTCAGATTATCCCAGTAGACTTTCGTAAATATATGTCTACATGTGTTTAGGTCTCAATCTTGGGGATTTCTTAGATGAGGGCCTTCAATGAGGCACCTTAGCACTACACCATCTCATTAAGAGTCGATTGGAATTACAATTTGCCATCTAATTTTGCAGTATCGGGGTGCAGAAAGGATAATATATTCATATTTGTGTTGTGGAATTGTGGACATATTAGAGAATACTTCTAATTACAAGCCAGGATCTTATATATCGAGCGAATATGATTTCACATTTGTTATGGCCATCTTGGACTAATATATTTGCTTTCCAAAGGCTTATTTCTTTTACTATTTTAGTATTTGTTGATATACTTCATTCATCATTACCAAAAAGAGAGGGAATGTGGTACAATACATGGAAGGATAAATGAAAATTAAAATACGGAATCCAATTAAATGAAAAAATTCAATTAGTTTTTGACCAATTTTCTAGAAAAATGTTACTCCAACTGTGAAGATAAGCTTGCGTATGGTTAAATCCTCCTCAGACTTGATGTTAGATTCTTGTGCACTATATTTGCCTTTTTTTTGTTACCAATTTTAATGCTTCATGGGGCAAATAATTGCTTTAGCAGAACGTGCAATCAAAATTGCGATAGGTTAATGTTGAGATAAAACACATGAAAGAAAGTGAAAGATAAATACAATTGACAAAAGGAGAATAGTAGCATAATTTTTACGAGAGAGAATCTTGATTTGGTCACAACCGCCGTATGCTGATTTGTACCTGGAATGTTTACGTATGCCACTCATACTCTTATGAGAAAATTTATGGTCAAAAGTTAGCTTAAATGGATAGAATTTAGAAGTGGCATTCTGGGCCATGGGATAACATAATAGTGAAAACTAAAAAAGAAGTGAAATAGAAAAGGTACAAAACAATAATCCAAACCACTCTATGCAGTTAGTCATATGAACCCTTTTTTTGTATATTTTTATTTATAGTCAAATCTTTGCTTAAATTACATAACTTTTTTTATAGTTTCTTACTAAATTGATTTAGATTTTTCTTTACTTTTTTAAGTTCCTTCTGCACTAATTAATTCTCTTTTTCTAACTAATATATATTTTTGATCTTTTAAGGATATAACCAAACCACTTAAGTTGTTTTTTTTCTTATCTTATCTTCAATTGATGAATTCTTACTTTATTCTTTATTAAATCTTTTTCTAGCTTATCTTTTATAATATTACCACTTATCTAAGTATAATTGTATATGAAATAGAAAAAGGTAAATATAGTAAATCCATTAGGTGGTAATTCCGCATTTTCGGTGTTTAATCCCAAGTTTTAAGTTATGAGTTCTTAGAAGCTCTGATGCTAAATAAGTACACGTATTATTTCATTATCTTTTTGTGTGGTTTTCTTATTTCTTGGAGATTTACCATCAATCTTGTAAGTGTAAATCTGTAATTTAGCATGTCTTCCCTAGAACTCTTGAAACCTTTGTCCTACACATGTTTTACCCACAGCATCAGAAATTCTCACATGATATTTCTATGAGATGGATGAACGGGCTCCAAAGGAATATCAGTAATTTTTCTTTTTTGCCTTTTGCTTTCTTTAAACTGAACATTTTGAACTGGGCATTTTTGGAGTTGGCTATGCAGGTTCGTGTTTAAACCGAACATTTTGACAAATAGGAACAAATTCTACCAAAAATTGTATAGCACATTTCATGATGAATTTGGTGCAGTGGATGCTCTTTTAACTGGAAAAGAGGCATTTTCCTTTCAGGTATCTTTATGGTTGATTCCATTTGCCTGCCATAGTATGTATTAATTGGATGGCATTTTCAGGCCTTAGGATTGGGTTCAATACAATCCCATATAACCCTTATAAGTAAGGTGTTGACCATAAAATGATTTTTCATTAATTTTCCAGCAAGAAGCTTATTTAATTTTCAAAAGGTTATGCCTCGTTGAGGTCCTTGTGATTACCAACCAGGGTTTGTTTAATCCGTCCCGTTGAAAACGACTTAGGAATGATTCGAATTCAATACAATCTTATTTTGCGGCTATCAATGCCAATCAATGAATTAAACATATTTAGTGCGAATGGAATGACCATGAGCTTGACAAATTAAGTGCAAGAAAAACCCAATGTTCTTTGCGCAACCTAATTAATCTGTAATGTTTACTGACACTACTAATCATCGTATGCCTACTTAAAAAATCAGACGCTTATATTTTTCTCATTGAAAGATAGGTTAAAAATGAGTTACATCATCATCCGCGGAAACTGAATTGGTACTGGACAAACCTTCGCGTTACAATAATTCATTGAGGAAAAATCTACGATAACCTAAGCCTCTGCGTATACATAATTAATTAGTCTGAAAAATATATCACACGAGAGGACCGCCCTTCAGGTACTCGGTGAGGACCAAGGCCACCAGCCCGAGCATGGCCAACCTGCCGTTCCACATCTCGGCCTTGGAGCTCATCACCCCGCCCGACACCGACTCGACCGTCACTCCCTTGAAGAGCGGCACCAGCGACGCGGCGGAGAGCAGGCCGGTGACCCACAGGAACCACGGCAGCCCGCCGATGGACAGCTGCCTGACCAGATCGTTGCCGCTCGCCAGTTCCACCGCCATTGCCGACACGAAGCCCACCATCGCCAGACGCCCGTTGATCCTCTCTGGCGCTGGTCCGGAGAAGGCTAGCACGTCGCCGAACTTGGTGCTCACCTGGAACAACACATACACGCATAATTAATTATTAGATTACAATCCGGTTTCGCCTTTCCCTAATTATGCATATATAACGCAATATATACTGCCGATCTAGTACTGTTGTTCGGAATGGTACGAAGTTGGTATATATATGTCCTATATGTACCTTCGGAGCCGGAGGTGGAGTCGGTGGCGATGGCATTGCCGGAGGAGGAGTTGCCGCGGGCGTCGACTTCTCGTCTACCGTCTTATCCTGCACGACACGATAGAAAATGCCAAAATAAACCATTATATCTTGCAGGCTGACGACGATAGAGAACCGCACCAAACGGTCGATCGTTCAGGATCAGAGCATGTATAAACATGAAGTACACACTAACCTCAGCCCGGCACCGGATCGGGCGAGGTGCGGCGAACTTGACCACTCTACCACCGCCTGACCTCATCACACCAGCCGCCATGCAAACCTGCAGACCTGACATTGCAGCCATCTCGAAGAGCCAAGCTTGAGAGAGAAATTGAGAATCGAGGGACGATTTGAGTTCTGAATCTAGCTAGTGAGGGAACTCGAAGAGATGAGAGTGAGCTGCGTGAAGAAGGGTGGGCGTGGTGGTTGCGCTTAAATAGAGGTCAGGATTGGGTGCCGTGCAGTCCACGTCGGGATGCTCTGCTCCACCCGTTTTGGTGGTGACACGTGGCGGAAGGAGAATCGAGGGCGACGTGTAAGCTCGTGGGCTACGAACGCGGGACGAAACGGTAGACATGTCAATGGACCGTGTGTTTGATCGTCACAGTGCGTTTTTTCTCAGCCCGAGTACTATTATATCGGGTCGAATCATACCGAACACCGACCAGTTCGACCCAACAAGGGTCGGTTGGCACAGGCCCATTCAGGCGTTCGACACGGTCACGGTTTTCAGGAAAGAAAAAGTGTCTAATTAAACTCTGACCTTAACCGCGCCGGACCAGCAGGGTACCGTTAGCATATGTCTAATTTTTGTTTAAGCTCGTGTTCATTTTCCTTTCCCTAAATTCAAGCTTTGGTAACTGTCAACATTGAATTAAAAACATAAGGACCTAGACGTCAAGTACTTGCTTCATATTACAATTATAACAACGTAAGTTTTGCAATTAGTGATTTTCACTTATGTTTTGTAGCATAAACTAGTATTTTTACTTAATTGTTCAGTTGCTTTTTTTCGATGCAAATATATGGTGAAGCTTCTAATCATAGGCTATATTTTAGATTGAAAAGTAATTTATTTTTTGATTACAACAACAACAATTTATGTCATAATCTAACTATGTAGGGTTAATTATATGAATATTTTTTTTTTATATATTTCTATTTATAGTCAAACCGTTGGATAAGTAACATAAATTTAAATATCTTTTAAAATTTTTATCTAGGTTGTTAAAGTTTTTCACTACTCCTTTTAGTTTTTTCCCCACTAATTAATGCTCTTCTGAAAACTAGTATATCTTTCAGTCTCCTAAAGATATAATCAAACTACTTAACTTGATTTATCTTATCTTCAATTAATATAAGTTTTACTCTATTCTTAATAAAAAAAATTTTAATTTATCTTTTATATAAGATCACAACTCATTCATCTATACAATGCTATCTTTTTGCATATCATTATAGATTGCAATCTAGTATTTTGAATTATGAAGTATAACGTGCATATAACAATTTTATGGAATTTTTCTTTAACTTTAAGTATATCCTCAATCCTATCATATAATATTTCAACATTTCTCCACTTCATCTGCCCTATTTTAATTTTATGAATAAAATCTTCTTTGGTTTCTTTATTGCTAATTATTATAGATTTTAAGTATTTAAAAGTCATACTTTTATAAATATCATGGTCATTTAACTATATATTTTTATCATTATTCTTATTTTTTGTCGAACCTATATGTACTTTATATATTCAGTATTTGATTTACTAGTTTAATCTAAATCCTTTAGACTTTAAAATATTTTTCTATAATTTTAGTTTAGAATTCAACTTGTAAAAGATAACTCCTGTACAATCGATCCCGAACCTGAATAACGGAGAAGAGTTATATAAGTAGACAGTTTAGTTGGAAAAACTTGTCACTTTTTTATATACGAACTTTCCAGAAATAAAGTTTATTTTTCTCATTGACTATAATAAGCCATGATCAAAAAGCTAGAATGTAGAAAATGGCCAACTAAAGTAGCAAATTCTCTTGTTTATTCTTGGAATTGTACATTATTTTCTTGTATGTGTATGATATCCATTATGTGCACATCTAATACAAGGGATTCTTGTACAACCGCAATCAATGCCTTTATTTCACTGTATGAGGTCAAGCACAGTACAATGGTTTCTTTATTGCCAAATATTTCAATTCTACTTGTAGTACTATGAACAATTGAACATAGAAAGCCTTGATCTCACACGCAATGAATGCTCTTTTAACCGAAAAGAAGCATTTTCCTTTCAGGTATCTTTCATGGTTGATTCCATTTATCTGCCATAGTATGTATTAGCTGGATGGCATTTTCAGGCCTTAGGATTGGGTTCAATGCAATCCCATATAACCCTTATCGATCAGTAAGATGTTGACCATAAAAAGATTTTTCATTGATTTTTGAGCAAGAAGCTTATTTAATTTCTGAAAGTTTGTGCCCTCGTTAAGGCCATTGCGATTTCTTGGATTCATTTAGAGTTATTACTTCTTAATAATAGGGGGTCTACTCCCACATTGGTATTAATAAGCCGAACCTCGCCTATAAACACTTTTTAAAGGAGTCAACACTTACAAATGAATCGTCTTTCTCGTTTACTAACGTACCAAATTGTGAATTGATGTAGATTAATTTAGTCTTTCCTCATCGAGATGAAGCTCTTCGTAAAGCTTTCCATATCAAGATGTTTTGTGACAATCAAATTGTAACTTACCATTTCAAATAGTCTAGTGTTTCATGAAAGAACTAAATGTAACGAGGTAGATTATTACCATGCAATCACAAACGGCTTATCTCCACTCCATGTACATTCTCTTCAAAGTAATTGTCAGATGTCTACACCAAAGGGTTATGTTTGGACAATTTTGAGACGATTTGTACATGCTTCAATTTGAGAGTGTCAGATTCATTACTTATTAATAATAGATGTTTGGTACCACATTGGAAGTGGTAAACCTAATCCTCCGTAAACCTATTTAAAGGGGTTAATACTAATGAATAGATCATCTTTCTGCTCTCAGTAGGTTTTGCCTACTTTGTACTCCATGAGCTTTACATTGGTTTCACTCTCTTGTTTCCTGCATCTAAATGGAACAAGTAACTTTTTTGAAAATAAAATTATTTCCTAAGTCATCGTGTTCTTACCGTTTCTTTTTTTTCTTTTTTCTTTTTCAAGTAGCAACATATTATACACAAAGAAACAAGAGAAAATTGCGATTCATTGCAACCGTAGTCCCTGCGATTTGACCTCCTCATCGCTTTGAAATGGTGATGACTCACTTTTGTTGATATTGATATATGTGCGCCGGTGCTCCTGTCGTCTTGGTTCTTGATCCTGGGAGAGATTGAAATGTGAAGCCCACCGACAAAGAATTAATAATGGTTCTCTGGACCACTTCATTTTCTAATTGCGATACCTTTGAAGTCTTACCAACAAGTTCTTTAATTGAGGTCTAATACCGCCACATGTTCGGAAATTCCAATGGTACGATTTTTGGGATTCAAATCTGATTTTCTTTTCGAAGACAGTTCTAGCATGGGTGATTGGATAAGATCTTGGCGGGCTACGACTGTGATGTGGTAGATGTTGAGATGGCAGCATGACTTGGTACGTCTTGGAGATCTAAGCTCTTTGTGTGACTTTGCTTTTATTTTTATTTTCCTTTCTTCTTTCGATTTCGTGTCTGAAATTTTCATTTGTTTTATACTGTTCAGCCACCTACGACTTATTCAGGCGTACCTTTTCCCTGATTTTAAATATATCAACACAAAATGCCACCCCGGTGTCCGTTGTTGGATTTATCACATTGTGTAGTTGTCAACTGTGATTGTGAAAGAGTCACATACTCATACGGTAACTCCTACGTTGTGAAGTCGTTGGAGTGAGGAATTTCGATAACGAAGCAAGCAGGCCATCGTTACCTTCTTTTGCTAATTTGAGATTTATGCTAGAATTCAAGCCGATAAGTATGGAGCTTGGAAAAAACCGTCATATCTTCCGTGCTTGCTTTTTAAACCTGATTATATATAGGATTTGCTTACTCATGAGACCTCGAAGATCTAATAATCAATTATAAAGAGTTGAGTTTAGATTAAGGTTACGTGATGTAAATACATTCTCTTACCGGTTAAAAATAAAAATAAAAATCAAGAACCTAATCATACATATATTTCCACAAAAAATAATTTACAAGAATTAAGAAGTGTGACTTTGGTGTAGACAAAGATCATATGTGTAGAAGCGTGTCGCCCGTCTGGCACTTTGGTGCGGTGAGTAGGACGGTCGAAATTACTTGGCAACTCAAGAATTCAAACTCGAACATTTAGAGCGACACGATGAATTAATTATTTGTCTTAATGACTAACAATTGCTATAAAAAAATCAAGGTGCGACAAGGGGCAAGAAGTGGAGATTCCCGATGTAAGAAAGAGGCTTTGGTTTTGGCTGGTTGTTAGAGCAAAAGAAGGAGAAAAAAAGATGGAAAGAGAAAAGAGGGCATGGAGGATCAAGTCTTTTTTATTTTTAAGCAGGCAGATGGTATGTATTGCACTACCAACGCCTGCATCTCACATGCACATTCCCATTGTACTTTTCAAAAGCTGCCTTGGGATATACCATGCAAGCAAGAAACCCTACCACCTTACCCATTCCATTCTTCGGATCTCCTGCCCTTTCAATTTCTTACTCCCCTCCACCTATAATAGTATAATCTCTCAAGAATAGCATTATTAGGATTATGCTTTTGCCGTTTCTTCTTTATGTAAAGTCACGAGGATAACCCCTAGAACAAACAAACCACCATGTGATGTGGCCACACCTTCTCATTCCAGACTTTTGATCGTCTTCTTCAGATTTGCTTTTATAGTATCGGTCTAAACGGGAATTAACCCCTCACTGATCGAGGATATTGTCAGATCAATTCTCCATGTCAAAGCCACCATGGTCACGTTCTTCTTCTCTTGAGATCGATATCATCTCTACTTGTGAGACCTTAGGGCGCTGGGTCCATTTACAGTTTACCTCCTGTTCCGATCTGAACTGAAGCACACAAAATGTACATTCTTCCATGATATATAGAAGCAAAATGGCAATTTGAGGTGAACTAATTAACTGAACGCAGTGGCATTGCTGTTAGGCTTTTCTCTCTCTCCCTTTTTTTTTTTTTTGGTGTCTTCAATCCCCAGGGGCGTCCTCCCTCCGCTGCGCAGAAATCAAGAAAGTGGAATTCCAGAAAATGGCCCCAGCCCAATACGAATCCATAAAATACAGTTTTTCGGCCCTGGAAACTCCTTTTTATCCCCATGCGTTGACATCTTTTCAATCTCTTCTCTTTTCCTTTTCTCTGCTTTACATCTCACTCTTTTTTTCCCTGCTTAATTAACACAATTCTTTATTCTAGCTTAATTATATGCGGAGAGAGTGACGTCACTTAATAAGTCTACGCCGTTCGTATGACGTCACGGCTGCAGATAATCCAGAAAACGGGTTTCGGTTGCGTGCAAACTAACCGACTCGTTGTGTTTGGCGTCCTACTTATCATATATGCTTAAGCCGAAGCAGTGACTTTAGTTAGTCCTTCAATTCGACCCTGCTTGGTTTAGATTATCAAAGGTCGATAATTAAAATTAATTCAATATTTGAATATTGTAAATTATCAGTTATGGAAGTAAAACTCATGATCCAAATACTGATTAATCCCATAGCCAGACAAAAAAAAAATGAATACGAGGTTGTGACAATTTGATGTTGTTATGGTGCACAATGATTTCTGTATCATAATTATCTCCAAAATAATTGTGCATGTATCATGAGCTGCTGTCAACAGTAATCTCAGAGTGCAGAGGGCGTTGTTATTCAAAAGAACTTTAGAAATTTTCTAATCAATGCTGTGCACCCTAAGGAGGAAATTAATGATTATTATAAAATCCAACTTATGAAAATAAATTGGCATATTCAAGAAGAAATGCAGAAATTAGCTTTTGTCTTTACAATTTTTAGTTTAATTTATGTTGTTTTAAACCGATACGTATGAATAATACATTTAGTTCAAATTTAATTTCTTAAAAAAATTCTAGCACCTGCTGATTCAAATAATACTTGCTAAACATCCCTTAAGTACAAACCCAAGTCTTGTTCATTATTATTTTTTTTCATGAGGCATAGCGCATACACATTAACCATGCATCGGCTGAATTCAAACTTGGAGGTTGCACCATCAAGAACAAGGGGGAAAGAAAATCCCGATATAATTGAGATAAGAACATTCTAGCTGGCTATCTTGATCGATTCCATCAAGGGACGAAAACCAAAAGGATGAAACAAAGAGCTGGTGTTCTTGTTGGTTCGGCCGTAAATTCCAGTTTCAGTACAAAATAGAGATATGTGTGTATATATATATATATGGTTGCGATCGAAGACAGTACACCAAAAAACCTACGTTTGCATGGTCCCATTCCCTCAACGGTTACTTCCCCCACCTTTGTTTGTGGATGTGGTGGTGGGGTTGTTCTCACATGGTGAAGAGACGAGGTCCAGTGCCAATCCTGACAGCAGCACCTCCCCCTGTCCCCCGCTGGGAGGCGCCACACCTCCACCGAGGAAGTCCCTCGTCGACAATCGGTTCTCCATGTTCTTCGACATCGCCAACGGGCATTCGGTTTCGATCCCCAAGTAGTGACTTGCCGGAGCGTGGCTGGTTGCCATGCAGCCCATGATCGACGCCTTCTGGAGTAGGGCTGTGGCTGAGAGCTGCGGCTGGGTCACGACGGTGGAGGCGGAGGAGAGCTGGTCGTGGCTTGGGGGGACGAGGGTGGTAAGAGAAGTGCAGTACGCCGGATTGGGGTGAATCGTGGTTATGTTGGAATTAGGGTTAGAGTTCGGAAGCTGGTCCCAGGTGATGAAGGGGAGGCTGTGATGAGGGGCGTGGTGAAGTGGAGTGATGGTGGAGGTGGTGGCTGCGGCGGCGACGGCGGCGGTGGCAGCAGCCGCCAGCCGTGCACTCTCTTCCGCTAAAGCATCACAGAAGGCTCTGTGGGTGACGAAGCTGTCCTTCCTGCGTGCATGAACAAAACGTAATTAAATATGTTATCATATAGGTTTGCCCTTTTTTAATTTATGAAAACGTAATTAATTCAACGATTTAAGACTACTAATTTCAAACTTCAGCGTAAAGAAACAACATAATCCAGCAATCCAACACAAAAATGGGTAAATTCCACTATGGTAGAGAAAGTGAGAGGCTAACTGTACTTTTCTCCCAACTACTACCGATCAAATGAAATTATTTTGAGGCATACATTGAACTAAGAAACCAACTCTGACCTTGAAATATCAAAATAAAACCAATATCAGATGCTAATGTTCAAAACCCAGCACACCGTTTTTCTCTTCACATCTGATGCGGGGATGGCAAAGATGGACGGTTCCTTTAATTACCTACATCATGGTATATATTTATCGATATATGCCTATCTTCATACCCGTTGCCGAGAAGCTTACAAGTGTCATGAAAGAGGAACCCAATATGAACTTTATCTGAGATACTCGGTACACTCCATCATTCCAATGTGACATTTTTTTTTGATCCTTTGTAAAAAATAATATGACAAGTTTTCCTTGTGTATGTATCCTCATCATTAGTATTTCATGTGTCGAATATGGTTAATTGCCTTCCTTTGAGAAGTAATAATTTAAATGTTTGGATTAACTTTGAAAAATTGTTTTCATCACTGTGGGGGAAATGTGGGTGGGTAGGTTTGTATGATTTTTTTTTAGATAATGCTGTTTTTTTTCTTAGATGTAAGTAAATCAGAATTTTCTTGAGTCTCCGTTGTTCTATGAATAGACCAAGTTTTAAAAAAAAAAAATCAGAATTTTCTTTCTTCAAAAGCGTTTTATTTATAAGATAAGAAAAGATTGTTTAATTTGCCTGATTTGTATGCCATTGATGTTCGTGAAATAGCCATCGGCTAAGCCGCTGCAAAGTATTTAGAAATAGACCTTTTCACTAGACAACAACTACTTCAATCACAAATAGGTTAAAGAACATAGATGCATAGATGTAGGTCATGTCTCGGAGATCAAAAATAACACAGAAACAACCAGGAGGGGGGGGTGGGAGGGAGGGAAGAAGGAAAGTTACCGCAGGAAAAAGGTTTCCTCAAGAAACCGAAACTCACACCTGTTCCCTTCGGCTTTTTCAAATGTGGCAGCGTCGACCCATATCTTCACAGGAGGTGAAGGGATAAGAGGGAAAGCCCGGTGAATACTCACTTTTTAGTAAAAACTATGCATGGAAGGCCACAATGAATTAGAAGTGGAAGCAGATTAAAACTTTTCCATACTTGTGGAAGACCCAACTACCGACTTACTTAAATACGCCAGTCTTTTACATTGCTGTAGAAATCATAATGGCTGTGAGGGCTGGAAAGTATGAGGTAGCACAAGAAAAGGAAAAGGCAAGAATTCAAAGGAGATTCAATTCAAAACAAGGACCCACACACACAGCCCAATTCATTGCCACTGCCTTCATGATGGTTCCTATTCCTATTCCTATTCCTATCTAGCTGGTTAAGGCAATGCCATGCATATATGTGCTTCCAGTGGTACACAAAGGAACACGAGAACAATCTCAAAGAAGGGGGGGGGGGGGGGGTTCATAACTTCATATATATTAAACCAAACCCTAAAAGCAAGTACAAGAATATGCGCTAATTAATGGCTTGAATTTTGTGAAGACTTGGATGATAAATAAATTGATGGTTTGGGCTCCTAAACTTGTTGGTACGTAATTTGGTATCCAAACAAAAGAAGAGTATATAATTCTATACATATTACCGTCTGCTACTGCAACTAAAATATATAAATTATATACTACTAGACATGCGATTAATTAAGTGGCTACCTAGCTTGCAGGGAATTATCACGAACAAGAGCCAGAATTCACATCAAAAAAAATAATTAAGATTGTGATTAATCATACCAACCTAGAGAAGAGCATTCCACAGTCGCATCTGTATTCCCGGGTGCCGCAGGTCTTTGCATGAGCCTTCCAATCGGACATGACGGCATACCGCTTTGAGCACCTGTCGCACTTCCAAATCTTCTCCCCGTGCTTCCTGCAGAAGTGCTTCTTGATGCCGGTGAGGTCTCCCAGAGCCCTGGACGGATGGTTGTGGACACAAGTCGGCTCCGGGCAAACGTACACTCTCTTTCTCGCGGCCTCTTTCCCGTTCTTCTGCCTCAGCTTCCATGGCAAATTGTGCCCTCTCCTGTGGAGCTGCAGGTTCTGGTCTCTCTGGAAACCCTTGTTGCAGATCTCGCACACAAATCTGTTGGTGGCCATGAGGGTCTTCGGTGATAAGGCTATCACTTCCGCATCCGGGTCTAGATCAATTCACATGTATGTACGGTAAAACAACTCATGAATGGATTACTTCTTTCGCTGAATTGGTGGTAAACATTAAAGCTTAAGAAAGTCAATTTACAAAGGTACTTTGAAATCGCTTCAATTAAATCATGTTATCATGCACAAATATATATGTAGACGGAAGTTAAATTCTGGATGAATGAGGATCTCTCTCTCTCTCTCTCTCTCTCTCTCTCTCTCTCTCTCTTTCTCTCTATGTAGATATATATGATCACTACCTGGATTTCCTGGTAGATTTCTCTTCTTCTTTCTCTTTTGCTGATCTTCACTTTGGTTAGGGGAGATGGGAAGGAGCAAAGGGTTCAAAGTGCAGAGATCAGGTGCTCTCGTCGTGGGGGAGACATCACCCATGAGAGAGACAAGAGTAGCTTCCTCGGACAGAGAAGTTGAGTTGTTGGACATGGCTGTCTGCAGCATGAGATGGACAAGCAGCGAACCCCGCCTTTGTCTTTCTCCGCAGGAGAAGAGAACAAAACAAAAGGAAATCCCAATACCAAATCTTCGGCCTCTCAATTGTCCTATGTATGCTATGTATCAGAGATCCAATGGATGGATGGATATCTTATAGGGTGGAAGCGGAGAAGAGAGAGAGAGAGATAGAGAAAGGAAGGGGGTGGTGCAACATGAGACCCATAAAAGCTTTTGCATCACACATGCAGGTGTACAGGTGTCAGTGGTCTACCCATCCAAAAAATGTCATCATTGGGAGGGTGGGAATACCAAGGTCTCGTGAACTGATCCGGGCTAATTCTTATCGTTTTTCTTGCATTCCAAATGAATAAATGCTGCCAACAGACAAACACATGTAATTTTTTTCAATTCCGAGTATATTTCGTTTAACTCGAATTTATATATTCTTACGTAGGTTCGAACACATTATTTTACAAGTAACGGTAAGATCACTCGTCAGCTACGTAATGTTGAAAAATATTTAAATATAAATTCAATCATCATAGCCATTAAGAAAACATGAATTGTCGACAAGATGGAAGAGAGAGAGAGAGAGAGAGCGCGCCTACACTTACCAAAGTCCATTACCTCTACCTTCTTCAACCAGTAATTACAATTTCATTTTAGCTGTAGCTGCTATAACTATATCATTTTTTGGCATCTTTACAACTAGTTGGTCACCAACAAACTCTAAGTGAATCGATCCGTTAAGATTAAGATTGTGTGGATACATATTGCTAGCCTAAGATGATATAATTTTTGATGTTTACCTCTTCTTACCAACTATGAAAAACACCAAAAAATAATGGTCAGTTACTGTTTATGCATTTGAATTAATTACACATTGAAAGTTTCAAAGGTGAGTAATACTCAAGATGATATTTATATCCAAAAAAAAAATATATACTATTCACGTCGATCAAAATTAGTCATTAATGTGAGAAAAACCTGTCAACAACAGCCCATGACAATTTTTGGGTTGGGGCTCGGGATTTTCTATTCTCAATCCCAACTAATTCTTTATGATACTGTATTAATTAAGTACAATGCATTGATGCATGTGGTTTATGATTGATTATTGATTTGTCTCGAATCTCCGTTGAGTAAAATTGACTGAGGTTGGATGTGTTCAAATTAGTCAGAATGCTCAACCTGTAAAACAGCAAACTAAGCCGATTGGATGGGGGTTAATTGGATTTTCCCCATTGTTTAAGTTAAACAAGCATAATAGTGAACGAAGATAGGTCGTATTCTAGATCAGTCATTAATGTTACTCAGTATAATTAAATTAAGGAGTGAAATCGCATGTCTAGTGCATGTGTTTCATCTAGTTAGTTTCTTTGATCAATCTCTTTAGGAGTGGCTTGGAATTCACTATGTGAATAAGATGAGTGGTTCCATATTTGTGAGGAGACCGGTACGACCGGTTTGGCCAGGCTAGGCTAGCTATAGGACGATGTGAGCAACCACCCTACATCAATTTTGGATCGATTCTATATATCTTATATATAATCAGCGAGTAAATACAAGATAAAGTTTCGCAAACAGAAGCCTAGCCACTTTGCCTTGGTAATTAATTGTTAACCGCGCGTTGGGTTGAACTTGGATCCGAATGTGACCTCTGCTTTGGTTTGATTATTTTCCCGTTGTTTGTGTCGGTTCACATATATCGCCATCCAACGCACACAAGGTGTGCGATCCCACGGAGAAAGTGGAAAGGGAATTTCGGAAGATCCGTTCTCCTTTTTCTTTATCGCCACTTTGTAATATTCCTTAGCCCCATAGGTACCCCTTTAAAAGAGAGTGTGTGTGTGTGTGAGAGAGAGAGAGAGAGAGAGAGAGAGGAGGCCGGGTAGAATATGGGCTGCGCTTTGTAAAAGTAGACGGCCCAATGGGCGGCAATTGACGGACGCCTCCGGCCTCTGCGTTCTCCACCCGACGAATATGAAATCGGATTCATTCTCGCCAGCTTCGGCGGTAGCCGTGTAAACGGATCGTGTTAAAATGGGTTACAGATCCATTCGTCGTGCGATCGAGTTGTTTTGAGTTAATAGATAACGACGGGTAAGATTATAATCTGTCTTCTCCAACATTTCATCTAAAATAAGAGCTAGGTTCTAAGGATGCCATTGCGAATATAATTATAGCTTTACCTCTTTCTTACTTCTCTCTATATAGTTCATTTTTTTTACACATTCAATTCTAGTTTAAAGACCACGTTTCATTAGTAACTTTCTACTGGAATTGGAAGAGATACAATCTATATATGTTACTACCACATGATAAGGAGAGAAAACTAACATGTGTGTATCTACGAGAAAATTAATTACCCTCCAAAGTATACAATAATAAATGACGGTCATAGTCGAAAATCTTCCTCTAAAGGGAGACGTTTGTGTTACCAGATAACAAGGAAAAATGACATGCAATAATGGAAAATGAAAAAAAAAATTTCCGTTAAGTTGTAGGATTCATGTCTTCATCAATTGCAAACTCCTGAAGAGATTGTCTTCATGTCTTAGGAATAAACACACGTTAATCTCCTTGCTGCTAGATGAAGTATTACAGGGGAACACCAAGCTCTTATCTACATCTAGAAGGAGATGTTTTTATTCGTGCTTAATACAGAATTGAATCCACACAATTTAACCAATCCAATCAACTACTTTGAGTTGGTTATTAAGTTGTATTACATCATCACGCAGAATCCGTTTATTAAATTTGTCAAATGAATCTGAATCCGTTTATGCTTCACCCTAAATCATTTAAAACCAGATTAACTTAACAAATTACAAGGTTAAGTCGAGAATTGTCAACCACTAATAACCCATTAAGATCCAACTTTTCTAGTGCTAAAATACACTTCATTAATCAACAAAATTATATCAATTTTGCAAAATGGGGCCTTAGAGATGGCAGGGAACCTACAAGAATGATTTAAGATTCTGCTTGTATCTTACAATTTCGCACAAACAACTTTCCCATAAAAAAAATTGACCGGGCAAATTCTTATTGCTGCGTATGTTGAGTGGGATATCTCACCAGCCCATGAAATATTAAGGAATACAAGACTTTATTTATTCCACCACCAACAGATCAAGCACAGCTCCATGGCCATAGGGCAACATCGTAGCTATAATCTCATAGTGAGGACACTAATTATTGTATATTTATATGCTGGTGATTCAGAAGCATAAGTGCAATCAAAGAGCTTCAAAGACATGATTAGCAATTTACTTCTTCCCAAAGGTGTCCATGTACTTCTTCCTGGAAATACCATATCAGTGTTTAATATGGGGGTATGGGGATGAGACATCTGAAAGGCATGGCTAGATCAAGTACTTGAAGAGGGAAGTAACCTCTGTTCAAAATCTAGTAACCCCTATCATTCAAAAAACTATGAGACAGGAATGAAGAATGTACCTAGCTGGAAGGTGGTCATGTGGGCGATTGTAGGGAGTCCACACTGGTTTGTCAACAAAAAGCCGTATTGCCTGCACAAGAATACCATCAACATGAATGGAGAAGAAATAAAAGTCAGATTTTAGTAATTGAAATGAGAAGAAAAATCAGCAAATTTGAATCTGCCTCAAATCTCATGGTTGCTATCATATGGCAAAAGATAGAGATACACAAAAAATATGCCAAAACCATGGAACCAAAGATCCTGTTGAAAGGAAAAACTCATGGTAAAGCAATGACAACAAACAAGGAATCATCATGAGGTATAGTGGTATACATCTCCCTTGAAAATGTTGCATTCTCTGAGGGAAAAAATCGAAAAGAAAAGATATTAGCATCTCCTGTTGCATATCAGAAGGTCAGAAAGTGGACATCATCTTTTGGTACCTTGATATAGTTGCCTGTGTCCAGTGTGAAGCGATGGTACATTCCAGCTGGTAAGATGAGCAACCCTCCCTTCTTCAGAGCAACACGGATCCAACAATCATTTTCATCCCTCACATCATAATACCCTTTTACAAGAAGAAAACATGTAATGCAAGAGAGTGATAAAACGTTTGGCTGTAAAGATACGAATTTACAATAGATAGATACCACTTCCCAACAGGCAGTAACGGATCTCTTCATCAGTATGTAGATGTTCCTCGAAGAAATCCTTTATTCTCTCCTCATAGTTAGGTAGTTTCTCTGGGCACACTTCACATATGTCCTGCAGGAAAAATTCACTATTATAATCTTCTTTTCATTCCAATGAATTGTAGAAAATGAGCTTTATTCTGGGGCAGAAGAAGGAATCAAAGCTAAGTAACAACCATATATGAGTAACCCCTATCTTCACGAAGCTTCTTGAATTCTTCATCAGTTTCATAGATATCAGCATTTAGATGAAAGCCCAATACTCCAAGCTCTGTGGTGCAAAATGACATGCAAGGTCGCTTGCAGTGCAATAGCATGAATGCATCTTAACGAGGAAATTATGTTGCTCAAGGGTAAGCCTGCTAATTTTTTCAAAGAAACAAACTCCTTTGGCTGACGATGATGTGGAAGCCTCTGATCTTCCTGGTTTTCATCCATGTACCAAGCTTGAATAACTTCCTCTCTATTGTCCTGGGCAAACCAAAATTAAAATTTTATTGAACATTATTCTAAATGATCTCATATTATCATCTAGCACGTGAAAGTGAAACCAAACCCATATATCTGTATGTACCAACCGAGCCGTATGCGGTATGTACTAGTGTAAACTTGCTACTTTTCTTTTTGGTACATCCAGCAGGTTTATGCAGTTGAACGTTGTCTACTTTTTAGTTGACCATTTCCCATTACTTCAAGCCACCAGGTTATGCGAACACAAGACATCCGGTTATTTATTTACCAAGCTAGAATAAGACCTACCACCCAGAATTGATTTGTTATACAGGTTATATAAGTTCTTTAACTAATATAACCAACCAGGCCCATAAGGTACTATATTTTCCCAAATTTGAGCATAAGGAGTCAAAAATGACACTAAGAAGGTCCCCCGGAATTTGTAGAGAATAGGGTGGATACTGTTTCAGAAATCTTCACTAAGATCCAAGAGAAATTCGAGGGCTTAACTCTCTACAAGAGTATTGACATTATAAGAAGAAAGCTCAACAAAAATGATCAAGGAACCTGATAATCAATAAAGAAAAGAATTATTTATATGATGATTTTTTGAACTTTATTCAAATATTACTTTGATATCATGAATCATAAAGTACTCTATCTTATATAGTTTTTTTATATGAAACTACCCCTATTTATTGTTCTTCTCCCTTGAGTAGGTTGTCTTCTCACATCGTCGTTGTCACTCCCCCTTCGACAAGCATAAACCTTCTTCCTGCCAACATCGAAACTGCCACTTTTTTTTTACATGTAATTCTCTTCTTCTTTTGACTATGGACAACCATATTCAAAGGTCGTCAATGTGCAATGGAAGCCTTCAAGGCTCCAACGAGCTATTATTTACAACTTAATATAGTCATCATGTATGGCCTTGATGTGGTCGTTTATTACTTAAGAGAACAGCTTCATGACTCAAATAAAAAGTTCGTGCTCATCATTAACACTTAACTTTGATGGTAGGATGTATACGAACCATTGGAATTAGTTAACCATACTGATTTTTGATAGTTTGGTTTAATTAAGAAGAATATCATGGTTTAGTTCGATTCTCAATTCCAAGAATGATTAAATGAACAAAAACCAAAATCAATGGACATATAAATGTATTTATTTATTATATATAAATACTTTGTAAAATTTTGAAACATACCATAGTAGTTCAATTATCTCAACTATCTAATACAAAATATAAAATTTTCTTCTAATAACATTAGCCATTTGTGTATTTGTGATGTTAAGAGATAAATTCTACTTACGTAACATTTAATTAAAAGTAGAGATATACATGGATTAAAAGACACTACTAATATAGAAATGTATATGAATCACTTTGTAGTTTATTTGTTATGGTTGAATTTAACCCAAATTTTTTGTTAGCTTGGGGACCAAGAATTGAATTGAAACCAACTGCATTTAAAATAGTTTGATTCAATTTTGGTCAAAACTTATGAATGATTGGAACCAGTTCTAATTTCTTATGAATAAATAAATCTAATTTGGTCCATGGTTCCTGCTAAAACTGAACTGAACTGTGTACATCCCTACTTGACTATGTTTGTAACCTCAATGTGATCGCTTACGACCTACAAGAAATACTGGCACTTGAAAAACACTAAACTATTTTCTTATATATACCTAGAATATAGTTATTTAGAAATGTAAGCATTTTCTCTGTTAGGTGATGAAATTTGAGATTAGATTGGTGCAGATGAACGGGAAGCTCAACTCAAGAACAGGAAAGAATGGGTTTAAACTTTTATCCTTTGACCACCAGGGAGTGGATTTTTTATTTTCTTTAATACGTTCTTCTCTTTTGGGCCAAGAACAATCATGTCGATCCCCTCGTAAAAAGGACAATAGCTACTAGCAACACTCGACCACTACTCCGCATGAATTAGACTTTCATTTCTTGGCATCAAAGATGAAGACGAAACAAGAATTGGTAACTACAATCAGTTGCCAACTTACTGTATTAAATCAGTTAAATTACAGGCCTAAAGTAGTCTCAAATAATCACTTAGCTTCTACACATTCACAGAAATCTAATTTAGTTTAGATTACAAATGTCAAAAAAACAGATCAGATTGCATTCTCTACCATTGGGAAATTGGAAAACTCAATTCTGATGTAAGGTGAATAGAGTGATTAAAAAGAAACAAATAAGCATCGATATTCAGATTCAATTCAAATTGGAAATATCTAGGCAGCAATAAGTAACATATAAAAAGTATACACCATTGAGCGATGTGGGAGGAGTAGAATAAGGCGAATCTACAGTGAAATCAGGGAACGACAATCAGCAGAGGAGGGGAAAATAGGATAAGTGATTCACATTCGAACATTTTCACAAGAAGGAGGTGGAGGACACACACAAACAGGTGTTGGTAGGCCTTGTGAACAATGACCGAGGCTGGCAAATGACAATCATATTAGGGGAACGACAAGCCAAGCTCATGAATGATGGGTGGGGCTTCTGAATGTCCACTGGGGAAAAAGGGCTAATGAAATAGAGGCAAACATGAGGACACATGAGCAAAGAGGAAAGTTTCGACGACAGAAAAGTAAGCACAAGCGGATTTGAAGGAGGATTGTCAAATGAGAGTGCAACGAGCAAGAACATGGACGTGTGGACACAAGGTGAGCGGTAGGTGAAAAATGAATTCAAAGGGCGTAAGATTGAAAATTCAAAAAAACTTCACCTTTTACATGTCAATAAATTACAAAAAATCACGAAATTGAATACCAAATTTACCAGATGCACAAACGCTAAGAAATCCAAATTTTTTTTCCAGATTTCTTTTCTTTGGCTTTCCATAACGCAAATGGAGGCTAAATACATCTTTTGAAAAATCTATCAATTAGTTATTAGCAATCATAAGTACTCCAAATTTGAAATTACTTTTCAAACTTTACATCTGCACAAATAACTTTATTTATTCGCTTTTCTTTCCATGCTTTCCGGGTGCAACCCCCCTCCAGGAAACCATAGATTTTTTCCTTTCCCGTTGAGTCGTCGAAACAGAAGGGATTGAAATTTATAACGCCGACGTGCAGCGTTATCGAGCACGACAACGGATCATCGTAGCCCAAATCATGTGTAGGAGGAAAATAAAAATCAGGAAGTGGGGAAACTTTGGATTACCTTTGCCATTTTGCGGGGTTCGCAGGTCGCTTCTCCTCGTCTCCGACCACGGACAACCGGCGGAGATCTGGGTGGAAATCTTCCTTTTAGACATGTATTGGGATTCCCATCTGCAAAAGAAACATGTATTGGGATTGGTGTCAGTCCACCTTCGAGCAAATACAAATGGAGGGGAGGAGGAAGCAAGCGTCATATCTACACCTTTAAAATTTGATGATGCTGTCGTCCAACATCAATAAATTTTTAACAAAATCAGATCCCGACAAAATCTCTGCACCTGTAATTTAAAGGAGCTTTGTTTATGTGTGAACTCCTCGGCTCATCGTCGATGCCCCTCATTTCGATCTCAAATGCTTTTCTGGAAATGTTAACAACCCCTCCCGGAACGTAAGATGAAAAGAAAAGATTGTCGTTTGAAACCTTATTAGATTTTAAATCTTAAACCCTAAATCTTGATAACGTTGCTTGAAACGTGAGATGTAGGAAGGATGGAGAAGTTGGAAACCTTGTTAGATGCAATGAAGTGGAGAACCTTCTCATTCTCACAGAAACGAAAATGTAATCTACCTCTTTGCGCGCAGCATTGGTGGTGGATTTCATCCCATCGTCTGGACTATCAGGAGGTATTCTGGGATGATTCTCGACTCCAGCTAATTGGTGGCGACTTTAGTATAATCCGATCACGGCGGATTTCATGCCATCATCTTCAATTTCTTTTAGTCTTACGGTATATCATAATCGCCTTTTTATGCATTATGCCATAATTGGTGGTTTGGTATAATCCGATCGTAATCGACTAAAGCTGACTCAAAAGGGGTGATTTTGAATGAATTATCCTGTCACTGTGGCAAATTATTTAATGCATGCAAACCATTCTTCCGACCCTTGTTTAATAAATTGGGATATTCTTCATCCACCAAAAATTCAAAATCCCTCTTCAATTGAAGCAAGCACCCGGAAATCATAGGGCAGAAAAGAAAAGTGGGCCTGACGATTCTCCCATGTGCGAGTTTTGGGAAATTACAAAAAATGATTTATGTAACATGGCCCGAGTCTTCCCGATCGGCGGAAACAAATTCTCACAACCCGAAGTTAGTACGAGTGAAAATAAAAATAAAAACCCATGACCTAGGACTGTCTTCGTCGAAACAGATGAATAATTGGACGTTCCAAGACCAATTAATCAAACCCTCTTCTAACTCTAATTACAATAAAATGAAGCATTAAATCTGTTAAGGTCCTTAGCCCTTTTCTTAGAAACAGCCATACCTAATTGGCTAATAACAACTTCATCATCTGTAGATGTCATTAAATAAAAGCTTTAATCTGATTCAAGAGCGCCTGCGGTAGAATAACACCGACTTTCCATCGTCAACCCATTTTTTATATACTTTTTTCAGATTATGGACGAAATAACAAAAAATTAGGGAGAAATACAATACTGTAGGATGTATTATTTGTAGAAGACATAATGTTAGCAGTTTTAGATAGGGAAGAGAATACAAGGATAATTTTACATTTTAATTATAGGCTGGCAGCTACAGGGGGAAATTGGCGCAAATTTTGCAGACATGAGATGACGATAAAAAATTGCTACCTGGGCAACCGTAAAAACTCAGGCACCAGTAGGATTATGGTCCTCGTGTTACAGATATAAGATGTGAGGAGAAAGAATCACGAAGTAGTCGGGAAAGAGATGGAGAGAGAAAGTGTAGGTAGAGTATAACAAGAGAGATAGATGATCATGGCTCCTGGGGGTTTACGCGGCTGCGAAGCTCCAGCATCTCTTGATGGTTAGGATCGACGCACAGTGCGGCCCTACAGTCCCGGAGAGCGCCTGAGGTATCGCCAATGTACTCGTGGAAGGCCGCACGCAAGTGGAGGAGGTGGAGGTCAGCTTTGAAAGCTATTGCCCTGGTCAGCTCTGCGATGGCCTCTTTCTCCTTATGACTGTCCATCAGCACTGAATAGATAGATAGACAGCGGCATTGCAGGCGTATCCATCAGTTGGAGATACAAAAACTAATAATCATAACACAACTACCATATATCTGTATTTGTGCGCATCATGGATCTTTTCCACCACTATAAACTGAAAAAATATCGGAAATCTTAAAATAGAGCATAATCATGAAAATAATTAGATACTAGTATGAGAACCGTTTTCTAGCCGCTGTCATGCATTACCCCCCCATATTTTGTGTGAAGAAAATCATGGGATCCTTATTTATCAAACTAAAGATCAATAAATAAACATGAGCTAACCTGCCGCTCGGTATCGGTAAGGATATACTCGCAATGGATCCAATTGGGTCACCATCTGCAGATCTGCCTTTGCAAGTTCACGATCACAGTATTCAGACCTCTTTTCGTAGGCCGAGGCATTGTTTCTGGCCTTCTCAATTAATTTTGTCATTTCTTCGTATGCGGCATTTCTGTCATTGTTAAGGAAATGCACTCTAGCAAGCCCCTGATGAGCTCTAGTATGCCGGATCTTGAGAGCACTGACGTAGCAGTCAGCTGCTAACTCAAGCTTCCCGCAGTCCACATAAACACTGCCAAGATTATTCAATGCCTGCCGCCAGTAGTTTACCAAAGAACAGAATCTGAGTCCAACTTGCAATGAATTTCAATATCAGCAAGATAAAAATGCACAGACAACACAGAATGCCAATTCAGGAGATGCAGAATATGGCTGAATTTGGAAAGTCTAAGCAGATAGACATGATTGTCAATGTAAGTTACATCTGATACCAGCTATCATAGTTAGATGAAGTGTGCATTTCAGTAATTTTTTTCAAGAATTTGCAAGCAGCCGTAATGATATCATGATCAGTGTTTGTCAGAAAATATTAAACCACTTAAAGAAAATCACTTAAATAATTTTGTCAGAACATATTTCTATGTTAGGTACTTATATATATTTTTCCATCAATCGAAGATAAGATTAAAGAAAATCAACTTAAGTGGTTTGTTCGTATCCTTAGAAAATCAAAGAATGTACCAATTAAGAGAGGAAAATTAATTAACGTAGAAGAAACTAAAAAAAAGTACATGATGACCTAAAACCACTTAGTTAAAAATTATGAGAAATTTTTTTAATTTTAACTGAAGATTTGACCATAAAAATATATGAAAAAAAATTCATGTGTTCAACTCCACAAGGTAAGATTATAGCTCAAATTTTTGTTGTTGTTTTAAGTGCATGATATCAAAATCCAGGAAACCATGAAAAGAAATAATGAAAATTTTGGTCTGATTTACGTTTGTTACCTCTTTGTTGCATTGAAGATAAAGGCAAGTGAGATTCCAACAAAAAGATAGAAATTAGATAAGAGTATAATTTATAAAGCAACAACTATAACAAGAGAATACTTTTAGAAGATACAAGATCTACATGACATGAACAATACCAAAAAGGAATAATATAGAAAACAATATAAAAAGTCAGCAAATTCCATTTAAGAGATTTAAGAGCTTGAAGCAGTTTTTGATTTGAGAGAAATAAAATATTACTATATGATAAGTTTAAACAAATAAAAATTCTGAAGTCAAAAGAATGCACCTGACCCTTGCGAAGTCTGTCAGATGGGCATTTCAATGCATCTTCAAGAAGTGCCACAACAGTTGTCGAGCATGAAAGATCAAGGCTAGAGTCAGCCAAAGCATATGCCTTCAAAAAGAATGCCTCGAAAGATCTTTGAAGTGCAATCGACTCCTCTGCTTTGCGAAGTCCTTCTTCACAATGGCCAGTATCATATAGAATCCATCCCTCATAAACCAATCTTTCATGTTCACTTGCTGCATGTTGTCGTGCAAGCTGGAGACTGCACATTGCAGCTTCAGGACAATTCAACCTAGCAAATCAAACTACAAATATTGAATACAGTGTATTGATCATATGGTACATTAACTAGATAGGCCATCCACCTCAAAATAATAAATAACAAAGAAGAAGTTAACCTCAGAAGAAGCAAAGACTGTCTGAAGTACATGACTCCTTTTGCTGCATCTGATTCAAGCATCTGGTAAATGACTGAAAGTGATCCTATGTCATCAACTGAAGACCATCTATCATAAAGTTGCAGCCAGCAGTCCGCTGTAGTCCATTGTTCCACGTGCTCTCTAACAAGTGTACGCAATTGGGAAGCAGCTACACGGCCCCCAAACAATCGATAAGAAGGTGATAGTGTCAGAATTGCTTGTATATCACAAAGTGCAGCACTGTAGTCTTCGAGAGCAAGATAAAAACAAAATCGTAACTCTAGGCATTCTAAAGCCAGTTTAAACCCAAGAATACGGTTTATCTCTCCAAGAGCAGCCTGCACATTCTGTTTTCTCATCAAGGATGCAGCACGATACATGTATGGGTAAATAAGAGTAGGATCCAGTTCTGTAGCTTTATCAAGATCTTCCCACTTGCTGTCACCTTCTAAATAAAGAGACCTCTCCTGGTACATCCACCCAAGAGGAACATTTGATGATATCACTGAGCTGATTCTTTCAGAGGCCAGACATCTATCACCACCTATTGAAGCCAATCTAGCTAAACCAGCAGCAGAGTATAAGTGGCCAGCAGCTAAAGCATCAGAAAAGTGTTGCTCAGCCTCACTGTATTCCTTTCTCAACAACCTTATGCATCCTAATTGATGAAAAGCTAGCTGCTTCTGTCTACCATTTGTTGCAGACTTAGCCAACATTTCCAGGAAGCTGATGGTGATATCTGATCTTGGATCGGCATTCATAGACACTTCACTTAACAGAGAATACAGACAGAATGATGCATGACCAACCATAGTAAATCTCTGTTGATCATTTGCCTTGGACAAGATTTTGATCATCTGTTCATCTTTCAAACTCTCAGGTAGTTCACGTAAAAATATCTGCAAGCATGAAGCAGCAAGGATGGGAGTATTCTCTTCCAAAGCACACTCCATAAGTTCAATGGCATCTTCCCTTGAACTAACAAAAGATGCAAGCTTCCGATCACAAGCATCTTTAAGACTCTCGCAACAAAACTTATTGGCAAATATCAGAATCTCCAGCAAAGCCTCTGGTGGCAAATCACCCAAACATCCTGTGATGCTAAATTCACTGATTGCTTTCATACTTAATGGAGAAATACCATTCATGGAAAAGTCTACGACTTCAAGAATTGACTCTGTGAAACATCCGTTAAGCATCACATTGAATGGGCGAGATAAAGAAGCAATCTTCTGCCTATCGCAGGCCACTTTTTCATCATTTATTTGGAAGAAAACAATACTAGATGCAGTTGATGATTCAATATCACAAGAATAAATTGTCTCTGCAGGTCTTAATGGGAACTCTGATGCAAGATCCAGCATCTCAAATTCCCTACAACACTTCCCGCAGGAAGCAAGTAAATCAGAGATATGTTCTTCACCTTGTTTCTCAATTTTCAACCAAGACCCAAAAATAATTTTCTCATGAATTGAGCTTGCCTTCTGCCAAGCAGATTGCAGGCTGCGCTGCCGCAATTTCCCTTCTCCAATGCCCCTAAAGACGTGAAATTGTAACAAATATAGGTCTGCTTTTTCCTGGGGATCGCAAGACTCCAACTCTTCATGGATCTGCGCTAAAACCTTTACATAGTCGATAGGTTTAAAGAAGGGGAGAATTGGTGGTTCAGCAACCTTAATAAGAGACTCGCTGCAAGAAAACAAATACAAATACAATAATAATATGATGATGACTGTATGAAAACAAGGACAGATGCAAAAGAATTTAACTTGACGATAAGGAGAAAATGGTGTCACTTACATGGAATAATGAGAGTGTGACGAGAATTTAGAGAGCTTTCCCCTTTCAACCTGAAGCCATGATTGTGGATTTAGTGGATGCAGCTGAGTTTCTTTACAGGATTCTGTGAGGAATATATTTCTCATGGTGCATAGGAGAGATACGAAATCCCAAATCTCCACCGGATTCTTCCAGCAAAGAACAGATAAGAATCCAAAGGGAAAACCTTATACTCACAAATTGGGAACGGAATAGCAGAATGTGTATACTTCTTCTAACGCATATAATCCAATAGATGTAAAGGAAATGATTTTCCACTCTAGCCGACTAATTTCTCTTGAGGAAGATAAAGAAGAGAAACAGCATACACAAACGACCAAAAAAGCCAAAAGATGCTGCCTTTCCTCTATCTAGACATCCCAGTACCCCACAAACCCTAGGAAGGGAAACCAGAACAAATTGCACTTACAAATTGGTATCACAAGGAAGGAGCACTCATAGAAGCTCTCCCAAATGAGTATTCTTCCTTTCTTCTACCTAAAAAACAACTAACCATTAAAAAAAGTAACCTCCACCAAGTAACCTTACCTCTTCAATCTACTTAGTTAAGGAGGAGACCCACATGGGATCTGAAAACCAAACACAAAAAGGAAAAAGATGACAACTCTCCAAAATCTACCTCCAATGAAGGGAAACTACAGCTCTCCAAAATAAATGTTAACGGGGTAAAAGATTAAAAAAAGGCCCACGTCCCTTTCGCAAATACCTTCCAAAAAACATCTAAGATTTGCCCAAGATCTTCATCGACAAGCTCATCAATACTCTACAGAGAGAGAGAGGGAGAGAGGGAGAGGGAGGGAGGGAGGGAGGGAGATCAATCTCAATCGCCAACAAGGAAAGACAAGATAAACCCATAAGCAGCTGCAAACATCGTCATCAGCACTGTTGGCTTCTGGCTGTGGTCAGAACAAGCACACATGAACGCCCCACCACCTAAGACCCAACTCAATCGCGGGAGAACAATGGGAGAGGACTGAGGAGGAGGAGTGGGTGGGTGGGAACGACGAAGTCCAAAGGAATGCCAAGCGAAGAAGGTCTGAGCTCGAACGGCAACAGACGTTGTGCTTTTAGATTCCAAACTCCTACCCACTTTGGCAGTTCGGTTTTGGGGTGAGAGAAAGGGAGGGAGGAGGCGCTTGCGGTGCGGGGAAAAGGAAATATTTTTTGAAGTAAAAGGCAAGATGTTGGATTTCGGTTTTTCCAAATGCGTCGGGAATATATATTTCTCTTTCGATTTCACCCTCCTTTTTTGTTGTTTTGCATTATCATTCCAATCGTGGGCTTCCAGCGCAAAGTTCTTGCGTAGAATATACTTCCTCATTGCATTGGAGATTTTGTAAGGGAAAACAATGTAATTTTAACATTGGAGATTTTGCACTTGCAATGCACTATTGGTCTTGCCATGCTTTTGAACGTACGTTTCGTGATCAATAACGGCAGTTTTTCTTGGAATATTGATGATTTTCAATATACCGGCAATTTTTCATACGTGAAAACCGGTCCGGTGAATGGGGGGGTTATATAGTTGAGCGTGGTGACAGCTTGAATATATGTGACGTGAAATGAAAATTCTTAACAGCTAAGTCATATGACATGGATTGTGTATTGTAATAGGTAGGACACGACAACTTAGAATATTTGAGAGATGGACGTGTCAACTTGATAAAAAAAAAAACAGTAACAGTAGTTGCCTTGAGGTACGAAGTGGCAACTTTTTTAGTTCTTCCTCTGGAAAGTTTCAAAAAAAAGAAAACGAATTCTCTTTGTATATATCATACAAAATTGTATCGAACCTTTAGAATATTGCAGTTCTTAGATCTATGTGAAAGTTATTTTCATTTATCAAAAGAAATTGTTTTTTTTTTTTTTTTAATATATGATTTGAAAAGAACACACACAAAAAAGATATATTGGTGGCCAAGAAAGTTTTCACAATGCTGGAAATCATATAAAAAGCCAGGGAAAATGCTGATGTAACGTTCCTTCGGTCAATTGCTTGGTGAAGCTAATAAGGCAGTCCCCATCAAAGTTAACAATAATTCTATGGTAGCAGTTAATAAATTTCCTCGAAAGTCATTGGTGAGTAATGAACTTTTCCCTTGACGTAAACAATTTCAATCTTAATGGATTTTTTATATTATAACGGTAGACATCTTACTTCAAGAACTAACAACCGGTTAATGTCGTCGAACCTAAAGTTGAGTTGTTTTCCTTATGCCGATGGTATACTTTTTTATTTTCTTCACTTGCTATTTTCCTTAATTAATCTATAATTACCCTTAATCACTTCTTCCCTTGATGTTCCTTATTTTCGTAATTATATTATTTTTATCCATTTCTGCAATCACTCTATTTTCCCATTTCCACTATTACTTTATTTTCTACCATCCTAATCACTTAATTTCCCCATTTTATCTTTTTCTATTCTCAATTAAGATAATGTTAAGGGAATTTAATGTTATGGTTTAAATTAAAACTGCGAGAGACCAAGAAACTAGGTTCTACAACTTTTAGAAAAACATTAGATTGGTTTTGTACCCTAAAATTTAAAACAATTGTCATGAAATAATGTCATCGGCCATCTTATTACCATTTTCAATATCTATAGAATATTAAGAATAGGGTAATTTTCCTTTTAAGTAAGGTTCCTAAAACTACTTGATCTAAATAAAAATTGGTTCCTGGTAAAGTTTTTAATATTGGTCCTTGATTGTAGATAGGTTCCAATTATTGACTTAATTTGCAATGAATATAATTGATAAAATATGTTGGGCAATTATGACGAGAAGCTGATAACGTCAGCAGTTGGGATGGGTGAGTCATGACCAACCATGGTGAAAGATTGATTACGTCGAAGGTCGTAAGCGGCAGAGGTCGAGGATGGTACGGTGCGATTGACTGTTTATTAGAAAAATGTTGTTATGTTTTTATTATTAGTTCAAAGTTTTGGTTCAATATTAATACTTGATCTTAACAAGTGGTATTAAAATCAAAAGTTTTAAATTTAAGTCCCAACAACCATGTACTAGAAAGAGATCGTTAAGTAATTATAGTGAGAGAGGCCAGTGATGTTAAAAAAAAAAAGTAACTCATACCACAACACACAGAAGTTATCCATGTTGTATATAAAATAGTAGCAGCAGGTACGTAGATTGAATATTTTGAAAAAAAAAAAAAAAAAAAAAAAAAAGGAGTAAAGAAGAAAAGTTTAATGTGGAAATGGACGGGCATGATCCAATTAATGATTCCGAAGCCGGAGGGAAGGATGGATACGCCAGAAATAAAACAGTAAACAATAAAAGAAGGAAGATAATTAACACAAACGGACGGAGACACGGGAAGATACTACCATACTGCTAAAGGATATGGTTGGTGGGGAAGTTGTCCACAGAACCTGCTTTATTAACTCAAACAAATAGATTGTGACCACCTTTTAACCATATGAAACAAAAGGTCCTTACATCGGAAAATCATTAAATTGAAAGGGCGTCGATTTTGTTTTCTTGGGTTATACAAGAAGCGAAGATTGCCGAGTGTGTGATGCCATCGGCGAATGGAATAGAAGAAAATTCCGCCGGTTGTTTTACGTCAGGCACATCACAATTAATTACGCGGAAGGGAAGTGAATTGAATGACAAGGGGATCCACGGCCCTCCTCCCATGTGACGACGTCGGCCCCATCATTGCATGTGAGAGGATCGTCGCTCTTGTCTCGAACAAACGAAGAATAGGATTCGTTTGTCCAACCTTCTCCCCCCTCTCTCTCTTCAGAAAGGTGTTCCATCCAGATCAGGAAGGAGAGCTGCCGCTTTCCTATCATCCAATGCCCTGCATATATACGTATCTGCAGAGACGCGCGCATGCCAGAATCTGAAAGATGAAAAAGAAAAAGTTAATTGATCGAGACTATGCACGTCTGCCTAAAAGTGTGAAATCAAGTAAGCCACCACAAGCGAGGTCAGTAGTGCAGAAAAAGGGGGGACTCGGACTCGGCCGGGAAGATATGAGCAACTTGGACCGGACGGACGCGTGCGGGTCATTCGGTTCCGTTCGGTCAACAGAAGTGCTGGGTGGATCGTCCGAAGCACCTGCCTTCTCCCCCCTGCCAATTCCACTTCAACAAATAAGCAGTAAAATACCAACTCCTCCAACTCACCCTTAATTGCTAGCAATTGACTCTTACCACCGGTGATTGTTATCCTCGTTGATCATTAATTGTGGCCATCATCAATCTCCATCGTTGTTGTATGTTGTCGCTGACCGATAAGGGGGATACACGGTTATGTTTATCTTTTTTATTACAAAAATTAATTAACAACAATTAGGAAATACTAAAACCTTTAAATTAAGGAACAATAATTTCTTAAATCAAGCAAAAATTTCCTTACGTATTTATATATAACCATCGAATAAATAAATTTCTATATCTCATCCATATATTCACAGGAAGACAAGACTAAAAAAAGAGTCCCTAGAATCTTACCCTAGAAAATTGTCCTGTTTTCAACTTTAAAAAAAAAGGAAAGAAAAAGTGTCCCAAAACGAGAATGATTTATGGAAAAAAATATATAAAAAACAAACAGCACAATGGAGGATAAGGATGGCCTATTATCTGTAGAGTAGGCGAAACCACAACAATCATCGTCACATCATTTTTCTTTTTATATCGTCATCATCCCTCAACTGGGAATTCTTTTTTCTTGCAACTTGTTCACACTTGTCCTTGTTGATTTTAATTTTAATCAATAAAAAATTATTATTATAAAAAATATCATCTCTATATTTTTCTCCATGGAATTATACATGCAAAACTCTCAAGTTCTTATAAGTGGGAGTTAAAAAAGTGGTCATTCCACCCATGGCTTCATCTTCAATAAGCTCAGTTTTCACGTAAACACGATTCATGCAATCCTTGCCGGATCTAAATTTTTAACGAAACAGCGATGGGCTGGGAAGATAATCGGGTCGGACTTTCCAATGGCAACCGTACCGCCTGCTCAACTCAAAGCGCATCATATCAATTGGTTGTCTTTTAGACCCAGTGACTAACAAAAATTTGATTCTCTCGTCAAATCCACGTATCAAATCAAAATTTTCTTTCTCGTTTATTTTTCTTATTGCCAACCCCAGCCAAACACTCCCCAGCCGTCATCGAAAAATCGTTTTCATTTTTTTTTTTAATATATGCAAGTATACGAGCTAGCTTATGTGCATATATGAATTAATTAATTGCATGTATGCCAAACGCTAATCATGTCATGTACTAATTAGGTTGAAACCTAAGCCAATCCATTTACATTCAACCACAATTAAAATCTGACCACGTAAATAATAGTAATAATAATAAGTTTGGATCGTTCCTGTGTAAAAACATTAAAATTTTCGGAAAAAAGGCCAACGCCAGACCGATGTCCAATTATTAATCACCACAGATAACATTTGGGCCGTCACCGATCGGACTGGACATGGATGTGTTCTTCCCATGATATTCATATCCATGAAATTCTATTTATTGAGATTGGTCGTCATGGTCCAAACTTAGAGCTCTCACAAATTTTTTAAAAAAAAATTGATAAATATTAGAATAGGCGAAGTAATGTTCATTTTAGAAGTTGTTGGGTTATAGACTATATATACATGCATATATATATATACATATATAAACATACATGCTTGAATACAGAATATTTTCTTGATCGATCATTTATTGGCACCAAGAGTTGCAAATTCTGCCTTTTACAAGATGTAAAAAAAATTCATATTTAGTTGAAATTTACTTGTTGTAAGTTGCAAATACAAATTCCCTAACTTTTTTTTTTTACAACTTTTAATTAATTTTAGATCATTTTATACATATATCTCATGACACAGAAAATATAAAATAATTTTGGATTTCTCAGAAAAAAGAATGGACATTTGGAAATAAATAAATTAATCTCCATCTATATATATACCACTCAACCAATAACCAAGATTACACAAGGTAGATAAAGTTGTACGCTTACATTTATCTTTCAAAATTTGGTAGAAAAAAAAAGATAAATGATATTCACAAGTGCAAGAAACTTGAATTGACAATAATCTCCTCTTAAACAAAGAGAAATCGAGGTAGAAATGCAAGAAAGGTGGTCGGACGACAAGGGTTTGCAGAATAGATGACTTATAAATGACAATCTTCTATTCACACTTCATTCGGATGAGGCTTTCCACAAAATAAATGTGGTTTATATATAAGTACAAATGGTAAATGGATCCCAACCAAGATCTGAGAAAATAGACCCGAAAATAACAATTACAATTTTCACACTCTCCATTTAACTAGGGGTCTTAAGTTGATGACTCCTAGTTTACACAAAAGTTTCTAAAAACTTGTCCAAGGCAATGCCTTGGTAAACAAATCTACTATCTGATTTGCACTTCTGATGTATTGCAAACTAATGATACCTTGTAATTACTTCTCACAAACAAAATAACAATCTATTTCTATGTGTTTGGTTCGTTTGTGAAATACTACGTTTTTAGCTATGTGAACAGTAGCATTATTATCACAAAATAATTTTGTAGACTCCTTTTGTCAAACCTGTAACTCTTGTAATAAACTTCCGAGCCATATAATTTCTCGAGTAGTAAGATTCATCGATCTAAATTTAGATTCAACTGTAGAAATAGAAACCGTAGATTGTTTCTTTGATTTCCAAGAAATCAAAGAATCTCCCAAGTAAATTGTATAACATATAACTGATTTTCTAGAAAATGGCCATCTTGCCTAATCAGCATCACAAAAGGCATAAAGATGTAAAGGAACAGCAGCGGAAGACAACAATAAACCTTTTCCAGGTTTTCCCTTAAGATAATGTAGAATTTGTAAAGCACCTTGATAATGACTTTCATTAGGAGACTACATAAACTGACTAAAGAAATTTCCTGCATATGTTATATCAAGTCTTGTAACTGACAAGTATATAAGGCGACCTATTAGTTGCCCATAAATGGATGGATCTTTAAGAAGAGGGCTATCATCATTCACCTTGAAATTGTCATTAAGAGGTATTTCTTTATCCTTGCAAGCTGTAAGTCCTATGTCCTGTAGAATGTCTAAAATATACTTTTGTTGTGATAAGAAGATACTTTGATCTGTCTTAGTGATCTTTACTCCAAGAAAATATTTCAAATCTCCCAAATCCTTGAGTTTGAATTTGTTGCCAAGTTCAACCTTTAATTGGCAAATATCTTCTTCACTATCACTTGCTACCAAAATGTCGTCAACATATATCAATATAGTAATAAAAGAAGATGCAGTTTTCCTAATGAAAAGGTTGTAATCTGCATGAGACTAATGGAATCCCATCTCAAGTAATGCTTGCATCAATTGAAAATACCAATTCCGAGAACTTTGCTTTAAACCATAGATAGACGTCTGCAACAAACACACTAATTTCTCCCTCTCAGAAGTCTCCCCTTGAAATTGAAAACCTAAAGGTAATTGCATACAAACTTCCGCTGCTAAATCTCCACTTAAAAATGCATTATTTACATCTAGTTGATGTAAATACCATTGTTTTTGAACTACAACGGCAAACAAGGTCCTGATAGTCGTTAATTTTGCCACAAGAGCAAAAGACTCATTGAAATCATAGCCTTGTTGTGTGTATCATTTTGCCACCAAATGTGCTTTGTATGTCTCTATAGTGCCATCAGATTTATATTTGATCTGGAAGCCCCATTTTTAGCCTATAGTGCACTTCAAGTGGTAAAGAAACCCCTTTCTAGGTGGAATTATCCTCCATAGCCTTTAGTTTTGCAGCAATAGCTTCTTCCCATCTGGAATCGCCTTTAGCTTCATGATAAGATTGTGGTTCATGCATGTTTAACAAAGAAGAAATGAATGCATAATGGTCAAAAGGTGTATCAAGCAATGAAATATAATTTTCAAGAGGATATTTAACATTTCTAGTAACTGAATGACAAATATAATCTTCTAAATAACTTGGAGGCTTGGACAATTTGTTTGACCTCCTAATAAATGGCTCAATAGAGTCATCCTTATCAATAGGTCCAAGTTCTGTAGGCTCTTCATGAACAACATCATTTGCAGGAATAGATGATTGATTGTCATGATTTGCTGCATCTTCAGAATGTTGTAATGTCATATCCTCATGCTCTGCAAGAGTTCTATGAGAAGCAATATTATCTAGAAATATAGAATAATTGTTGCCCAATAATGACTGAGACATATCATGATATTCATCTTCTATATGCTGAAAGGGAAACTCATCTTCATGAAACTTCATATTGCAAGATCATATATACGATATCCTTTTTGACCAAAATGATAGCCCATGAAAACTCCTTTGATAGCACGTGAATCAAATTTATTTTAAACTTGATTATTACTAGCATAAACCAAGTAATCTAAAATCCTTGAACTTTCATAATTGGGAACCCTCTTATATAAGCACTCAAAAGGAGACTTGCCATGCAGAATCATAGATGGCATAATATTTATCAAATGTGTGGTAGTTAAAATAGATTCATCCCAAAACTTTAAGGGTAAATGAGCCTGAAAATGTAAAGCACGAACAACTTCTAACAAATGTTGATGTTTTCTTTCCACTGTATCATTTTGTTGTGATGTATATGAACAAGACTTTTGATGTATGATGTCTTTTTCACTTAACAATTGTTCAAAAGTATGAGAAGTAAATTCTATTCCATTATCACTTCTTATTATTTTCACATAAGCATGAAATTGGGTATCAACTAAAGATAAAAAATTCTTCACAAGCATAAATGTCTCAAATTTATGTTTCATTAGATACATCCAAGTACATCGAGTATGATCATCAACTATAGTAAGGAAGTAATGAAATCCATGATGTGTTGGAATAGAAAATCTACCCCAAAGATCTAAATGTAGCATATCAAATGCATGGACAGATCTTGAAAAGCTCCTATTAAATGGTAAATGTTTCAATTTTTTCATAGGGCAAACTGCACAATACTTATTTTTATCAACAACATTAAAAGACAAATCTTTAAAAGATTTCAAATCTGGAGGATGACCTAAATGTCTATGCCAAGTAACATATGAAATTGAAGCATTAACAATTGATTTATGAGCCTCAAGAAATAGCAAATACAACCCAGCAAACTCATTTGCTTTAGCCAAGACCTTATTCTCCTGAAGGTCCTGTATTAAGCATAAATTAGGCAAAATCTTTAGACATACTTTATGTTGTTTAGTTAATTTGCTAACAGAGAGGAGATTAAAGGTGAAATCTGGTGCATACAAAACATTTTGAAGTGAAATAGAATCATTACTCATGGCTGAACCAATAGAATCTATAGCTGAACATTGACCATTTGGTAATCTAACATTGCGACTGCCTTTAATCTTAAGAAATTCATGCAATATTACCACACATATGATCAGTTGCTCCACTATCTATTATCTAAACTGTTTTTCTCATTGAAGCAAATAAAGTTGAAATATGACCAGCCAAATTTCTAGCATTTTTAGAAGTAAAACAAGACCTCATACCTGCCATGTTGCATATAGGCTGATCGTTCACACTTGCAATGCTTAACATGTTCATTAACTGTTCACATTACTCCTAAGATAGAGATGCAATCATGTCATTAACTTTATTATTAGAAATTTCATTATTTTCACAAACAATATTATTGGCTTGAGGAGCTTTATTTAGAGTTTTTCCCAGAAACATTTTATGTAACTTATGCAATAGAGGAAATCCATTAATCCAGAAGCATCTATATTTAGTATGTCCATGATTCTCACAATGAGTGCAAAAATACTTTTTATTAACCTTCTAATTTGTCTTGCTAGCAAATTTATTTGTATCAACTGCATTATTTTTATTCTGCAAATTCCATGTGAGAAATACTATCAACTAACTCAGATTCTACAGAATTGATGATCAAGTGAGTAATCATATCATTAATCCTCATCCATTTATTGAATTTTTAGGTTGTTTGATTTCGGATGGTAAAGGTATAATATCATCAACAAAATCGAATTTATTCTTCGCATTAAAACCTTTCCTAGCAGATCTAGCCCAAGCAGTATAGTTATTCCCTGATAACTTCATATTAATGAGAATTAGATTGGGGGATTCGTTATTGTTCATGAAAAATGGATCATCATCCTCTTCCTCTATAATATTAATAATCTTCCAATTCATAGAGAAGAAAAACGATCAATAATCTTGGATTGAAGAAAGAAGAATATCGCAGCAACAAAATAAGAGAGATCGGCGAAATTAAGCTGAAAATATCTCTAAGAAAACTTGAAGAAAAAGTAGATGATGAGAAATCCTTAAAGAGGAAAGACCTCACCAATATGTGTTCCACAAGTCTTGATCGATCAAATCTCACTCTGATATCATGCAGGAGAATTGAATCGACAATAATCTCCTCTTGAACAAAGAGAAATAGATGTAGAAATGCAAGAAAGGTGGTCGGACGACAAGGGTTTAGGGAGTGGACGTCTCGTAAATGATAGTATTCTATTCACACTTCGTCAGGATGAGGCTTTTCAGCAAAATAAATATAGTTTATATACAAGTACAAATGGTAAATAGATCTCAAGCAAGATTCAAGAAAATAGACCCAAAAATAATAATTATAGTTTTCACAAGGTAAGAAGATCATGCGCTCAGTTAAATTAAGAATCATTATAAGTTGAATTTGAAGTAGTGGCCTAATTAAATGTTTAATGGTTTTCAAGTTGTACATTAACATTCTCACACCATAATTTAATGGGAGTGATAGACATGCACTCACACGATGTGGTTTGTTGGTATTAAGTTATATCTAACCACCTAATGAAAATATCGCTTATAAAATTAATTTGTGTTGCTTAACTGGCTAGTAATAAGAATTAAAAATTTAAGAACTAAATATTCAAGGCTAACTAGGAGTTTGGGTATCATTTATAAAGAAATTAAATATCTAGGTATAATTGACAAGAAAATTGAACTAGGTGTAATTGAGAAGATTGCCACAATTAATTATCCAGCCCAAAATTACAAAATCATTTTACAAAAATAATAGGGAGTCATTTGAGAGTAAACTATGAATCCATTTGGTAAAGATTTATATATGCGTTTGAAAATAAGCTAGATTTATCAAAAAGCGGTAGGACTCGTTTTTCATTTAGCATTTTTGCCTATAAATATTTGAGATGTGGTTAATAAGTTTGAAAACAATTAATTATTGTAAAATTCTACCATACCAATCAAATAATTATTGCCACAAGCTAGCACCTTGTATATACGATAATAAAGCAGGGTCGCAACCAATTACTGAAACGAAGATTTTACTTTTTATAATCTAAAACAAGCGTACCGCTGTCAGTGTCGAATTTACTAAAGCCTATGAGCTTGAACTAGAACCATTCGTTCGATATATGGGTTTTCACAACATATATTGAAATAAATCTAAGCAGGCCAGGGAAGTTCTTGCAAGCACGCTGGATGAAGAACTGCGCGTGAGTATTTTTTTTTCTTCCTTTTTTTCTAATGGTTAATGAAGGAAGAAACACTGAATTAAATGTTAACAAAAAATATTATCAACGTGGAAAAACAACATTGAAATTAATCATAAAGTGAGTCATCGAATCAAGGCAGGGGTGGGGGTGTCGTGACGAGAGGTTTATCAATAATCTCCTTCCCTGCGTCCATTGACGAAGGCGCGCCAGCCGTAGTGCAAGGACCTCACCGCCACCTCGACGATCCCAAACATGGACGGCACGTACCTCAGGTAAAGGAGACCTGCCCTCGACGGGCACCTGCTCTGATCCACCGTCACCAGCAGCCCGAGCGACAACATCCTCATCGCAAACGAGACCTCGAAGAACGGAACTTGCGGCTCGTGCGAGTACCGCATGATCGACAGCAGCGATGACAACCCGCTCGTGAGCGCCGTCACCGCGCTTACCGACAGGTTGAAGAGGTCGACGGCCTTGGAGCCGCAGTCCAGCTGCTGGTTCACGATGCTCATCACCCACACGGCCAAGATGTTCAACACCCACAGGCTCTTTACCAGCCTCGTGGAAGGGTCACGCGTCATTGCCACTCTCGTCCTCAGTGCGTCCAGCAACCTGTACTCCTCCACCGTGAAGTAGGCGAAGATGATCGCCAGGGGAACTATGTCCCTCGCCCCGCCTTTCTTCACGTTCAAGGCTTCGAAGATCAGCTTCTGCGCGCTGATCGCTAGGTTGCAGAACGTCAATCGGATGGTGAAGGTCGCCAGCCGATGAGACGACACGAACTTCTCCTGCAAGTAGAAGTTCTCCTTGGACCTCTTCTCCCTGTACACAGCCAGAACCCCTTCGTGCACGCTCGCCACCTCCTCGACCACTCGCTCCGACAGTCCCTTTGTCATCTCTACGAAGAACTCGGCCACGTAGTCGTCGTTTTGGAGCTGGTTCGAGCGGAAGAAGTTCTCGTGGTGCGTCGCGAGCACCTGCACGTCCCTCGCCGACCGGACGAGGCTCGCCATGAAGAATACGTAGGCGGTGGCGTAACGTCGACGCCCGACGTGGCGGCAGGACGTGAACAGCTCCAGCGCCATGAGGTTGAGGAGGATCGACTCCATGTCCTTTCCGAACGAAGGGAAGGGGATGCTGAGGACGTGCTCGTCGTGAATGGTGGTTATGTTAGGTGAAGGCAGTAACTTCTCCAACAAGTTGAACTCCATGCTCCGCCATTGGATGTCTACGAAGCTGCTGCTGTCGTCGCTGATCTCAAACCTGACTCCGCACCTGGAAAGCACGGACGCCGGCAGCACCGTGAATGGGCGGTCGATGAAGCTGCTCCCCGCCGTCCTGGTTCTCGTCCTCCGGTACACGTCTAGAACATGGATGGCATCCAGGTCAGGATGCTCGTCCTTCAACTTGTAGAATTGCCCGAATAATTTCAACACGATTCTGTTCTGCGTGATCCATCGAGTTCAGAAAAATAGGAATCAAATCACAGGGGATCGATCAAATTGGAGTGGATCGATACTAAGACACACATATATATATACCTCCTCTACGTCAGGATCGATCAAGCGTGCTAGATCATTCAACACACAGAGGGGAAGCTGGTTCTCCAGCAGCAACATGTCCCTCCCGATCTCTGTTCTCACCACCAACGCATCCCTCCCAAAAACGGGATCCTCGTCGGGGTAATCGGTACGCCCAAGAAGCCGGGACGATCGGCGGTCGCCTTCGTACGTGGACCGCAGGAACTCAAGAACGAAGCAGGAGTCCGTCATTAACAAGTGCGCAAACTCATCCCTGTGGGTAATCCACCTTTCCTCCATCTCCTCGTAGTAATAATTTCTCCCGTTGACGACATAATCGAGTCTGCCGGGATCATCTACCGGCGCCGTTGTCCTTGCAACTAGCTTTTCTCCGATGACTCTTGCCAAGTACTCCTCATCAGGAGCAGCGTCCTCCTCGCGCACCATTGCCAACAGCCTCCTGAAGCTTTCGACCGCTCTTCGCTTGTGCCTCTCCATCGGCTGCAGACGAGGATCGCCGTGGTGGAAGGGGCCGATGGAGACCATCTGAGGGGTGTATGCCTGGCTGTTTTGTTCCCTACGCCATGAAGGGACCTTGCATATCTTATGGGATCGATCCAACTCTCTTCCCTCTCTCATTGTTCCTGTCCTTACTCTGCTTCTTCTTCTCCCTCCTTGTTCTCCTCCTCCTCTCCGTCCTCCTCTCCGTCCTCTTCTTCCTACTCTTTGCTTTTGTTGTTCTGGAATCGATGGCAAACTCCGAATGAGAGCAAGAAGCTCCATTAATTTTCTCATCAATCTCTGGATAGATGGCATGTTGGTCGATGTAGGATTTGTATAAAACCGGCATTGACCAAGTTACATTATTTTCCCAATAATTAATGAAATCCGAGCTGTTTCAAAATGGATGCTTAGAAAAATGTAGACTTGGGAATTTCATGCATAAAAGAAGATGACATGGTATAAGCTGATAATCAAAACATAAATATTCATCAAGCTCACACAATTATCAATTCTGAATGGTTAATTTAATTGATAGGGCCGGCTATGTAGATTCATTCCTAATGTTCAAATCCTGATGTATTCAAATTAATTCTCCACAATTTCAAAGAAAAAAACAAAGCAATCTCACACCACATAACGATTAATCAACGAAGAAGAGTTCAAGAGCCCAATGCCTGTATAGGATAGCCTATGCCCTATGCACATGGCAATCTAAATTAGCACCAAATGATCCCAATTACCTACAACGAAATTTTAGCCTTTCACTTCATAAATTTATATGAAACTTTAAAGTTATGAATCTGGGCAGAAAACAAGGAGATAAAATTATGAAAAAAATACCAAGAGCAAAGCTAATCAGGCGAAGGGAATGCGACTTACAGGAGAAGGAAAGGAAAGAGAGAACGGCATGCTTCCTCTGGGACATAGGAACTTGTCCTTCGGTTCAAGCATTCTTCAACGTTTCTTCTCTCTCTCTCTCTCTCTCTCTCTCTCTCTCTCTCTCTCTCTCTACTTTGTTGTATGGCGCCTTCTCTTGATTAACATGTCATATATTTAGACGCTGGTTTAATGCGTGTGGTTTCTTATTTCAAAAACAATGAAAACAAGTACGTATGGTTGCCGGCTCGTTGAAGAGATGATAACATATGAATATCAATTTGTTTTTCGAAGCATACAATACGTACCAATAAAGTATAAGAGGTTTATATTATTTATGAGAAACGCTACAACCGTATAATGGTTGTTTTTTTTGGTGTATTCCAATCTAAGTGTTGAACGTGAAAAGCCAATCAAATCTTAAACTTGCGGACTTCCATCCCTCGGTTTTTGAATTTGATAAAAAGATGTTTGAAACATAAGTTTTGAAGGACATAATTCTAAGGCTATAAGGATACATGCTGTGATCAAAGAACGCACACGATGACTGAAGTGAATGAAAGTGCGACGTTTGTTTGCAGATGTAGGGCGCTTAACATCTAATTATGCCGATTTCTCGATCGATCATACTCTTGCATATGCTTGCAATCACTCCTAGACAAAAGGACCAAAGGGAAGAAAGCAAAGGGTCCACATTCAAGGTGGGCAATGGTGCTTCACTAATGGTCTGACCACTACCGATAGTGTTCCATTGGTAGAACACTGGACAAAAATAGGGTTTAGGAGATTTACTACAATTGTTGAAGAACAAAGGACAACACAAATGGAAGAGAGTGATCACTACTATATATTATGAGAATAGAATGAAGCTTAATTGTGATTTACTAAATGTTTTCTATGCAAACAGTACTATCACCACTTGATCGAGACGTAGTTTAACTTTCTTTGTCTTATAAATTCTATAAGAATTTTTTATTATTATAATATTAAAACTATTATTATCAAATCCAAGCAACTTTTTTTTTAATATTTATATTTTTTAATTTTAAATTTGAATTCATGGTAAAAAAAAACTAACCAGTATCAGAAGAAACGTTCAACTGTTGACTCCTATTGAGTTTTAATAAATGTACGGTGCCACGTGCATGTCGATTATGTAGGCATGGTCTATTTCGTCATCTCGGTTTTTTTTATAATACTAAACATTGACAATGGGCACAATTGAAAATGTAAAAAATTTAAAACAACTCTCTTTTAATTACATTAGGAGTACAGGAGAGATGGGGAATTCGACTTACTGGAGGGGAGAAACATGTATATAATTAGAAAGATAAATTTGAAAATATATAAAAGCTTGAAGTAGCTCTCTCTCTCTCTCTCTAGGTAGAATTTCTTACACGTTAGGTGAGAATTTGTCATGGTAGGAGCGTTTGGAAGGTAACAAGCATGGTGATCAAATATATCGAACGGTTTACATAAAGTTCTTGATGAAGAGTGGTAGGTGCATATACGCGTGCATTCAGTAATCAATATATCATTATGTCTTAGCGAAGAAGATATTCCTCTTAATCAGGGATGCAGGACCAATTATATATGCTGGATGAAAGTCACATATTGAAGATAATCAACCACCTCTTTGTAAGGACACCGTCGATCCGAGATTTGATATGGTTCTAAAGCATATGAACCAGAAGAAATCTGTTGTTCCATATGAATGAATCCTTACCAGTGCATCGGCATTAACACTAGAGACAAACCCATCTGCACATGTTTGGATGCATACGTTCTTGGTTGTCTAATATATATAAGAAGGTTATCTTTCCATTGGGACGGAGGTAAGCCTGCTATTCACCTGGTTAATTTCAAAAATGTTTGATGTGAAGTTGTGTACCCCAAGTGGCAAATGTCTGTGATCATCTCATGTGCAGCGCCTATTCAACGTAACAGTGGCCTCCGGGTTGTCCGCACTACTGTACTGAACAGATCTTATGACGGAGGACCTAAATGTCTTAAGAAGGAAGGGTCCTTTTCCATTTTCGTGTATGTACCGGGAAATTATGAATCGACATGTGACACGAAAGTGAAATCAAGTCATTTGCTAATGTTATTGGATTAATTTGGTATGTAGTTGGAGGCAAAGGATGAAGACACAGGATTGCCTTTTACGACGTCGATTTCCCTTCGCTGGGTTTGCCGGACAAATTCTTGTCAAATAAAGCACTTCGTAGTGAACACGCCTTGTATTAGAGGGTGACTTTGAATTCTCTCTCCGAATCGTACCAGCGAAAAGAAAGAGACGTGAGTCTTTAACGTTGAACGTCTCCTTTGTAAAGGGAAGATGGAAATCCATCCACCTGTTAAAGTAAGTCATAAGCGGAACTCGATGCATTTGAGGAATATCGGCAATTGAATGTCCAACCAAGTTGGGTGATGTTATTGGTGGTTTCCCACGCTTAATTCTGTGGAGTGAAGGAGACATGCTTTTTAACTGGGGAACCTCATCACTTTTCTTTATGGCAAACCATATGATGCTTGAGAATGTGGCTGACTTCATTCAGTAAGCACGTGTTATGGGGGGGAGGTGATGCTGCAGTGGTGTCTTTCTCCATTTTTCTCTTTTGGGGAAAAACCAACGAAGATGCCACTTGATTGATGAACGCAAGAGGTTTCAAGGATTTGCTTTGTGCTTGAATCTAGGCATTTGATCGGTCCTTCATAATGTTGAAACCATGCAAACCATATGTTACTAGTGGCACTCACAAACGTGTGTGTGTGTGTGTGTAATCTATCTATATATATAGACAGATAGACACAAACAAGAACAAGCAGACCGGAAACACACATTTGAAATCATTTGACCTTCAATCAGCAAGCCATCAACATTATTGAATTCTAGGATCATGCGCCTCTTCTCTGAAACTTAACTTTCAAACCCCATGTCTCGTAGCACCTAAACCACCTTCTCTTGGTTGCCTCCCTAATTACAAGCCACCATTACCTGCCATGTGAATGGATCGATCTTCTACTGGCAACAGCATGCCAGAACATGTTGCTTTAGTTTGTGCGGATAATTCAGAGACTCTCAGGCAAAAGAAACAGACGATGAATAGGGGTTTAGCACCTTCCCAACTCCCAATACAACAGTGCACAGTTAGAATCTCCAAGTCTTGTCTCGCAACCCACCAGCACTTTTTTTAAAGTCACGGGCAAAAGGTGAAAAAAAGAAAGAGCGGTGTCAAAGTTCTCACCATGGGATGGGATCCCAGCATCTCATTTCCTTAAACTCTACCAATCACAACTCGATCACCACCCTGCCCTCTCCACATCTAGGGGGTGATACAAATGCAGGATGGTGCAATTCAAGGGTTACTTTTGTAATTCAACTCTAAAAGAGACGATGCCAGTACATCTTTTTTGGCGAATATATGGATTGGTGTAATGTGATGAAATTCATGTTTTCCTTTATCGTGCGTACATACAACAAGAGCTGAAGACTGCCAAAGGCAATATGAAACTTATGATGGTTTATTTAGATGGTCTTCTTCCTTTTTTCCCCCCTTCCCACCCACTCACTTGGTATATATTTACTATTCTTGCTCTTCTTTTGCTCTGATGTGATATGGAGGCGGCAACAAGTTCTTATTGTGAGTGGAAACAAAGCAGCTCTTGACCCCCAACGTCCCAATCATGTGGCCCCAATCAGAGAAATTCCTTCTTATGGAAAACAAGGAGATCTTATTAATCTTTTTGAATCAGTGAAAATGTAACCCGGGTGGGTAATTAGGTATTTATGTATATGTGTCTACTCAGAAGGCACAGACTCAAGCTTGAAATCTAAAACTAGAGGAGCATCATGTATTAGCTTTATTCAACTTGAACCAAGCTACGTTTTTGTGACCCGACAAAGCGGAAGCAATGGGGCCCAGGTTCTGGGCCCAGCTCGTGGCCCATGAATAGAAATCTTTTCATATACATGCAAGCGGCAGTGCCAACCTTGACCTTCCATCAAAGAGAAACCAAATGTCCTCCGTCATTCCATTTAATTCGCGTAACATTCGAAGTAGACTTCTACATGGATTATTTTATCCTGGAATTATATTTTAAAAGGGGCGGGGCCTCGCGTCCGTAGATGGATTGTTGATGGCATTGGTGTAATTAATTCGATGGCAGGGAGGCAGAGACCTGATTTGATGCATGCACGGTACACTGGTGAAGGACCGATAAAGACGAGGGAAGGGTGTGTTGACGGCATCATGCCTGTGGTCTCACATGTCTCCTTCCTTCCTTCCTTCCATGTGTGTAAGGGGCAGAGCGCGAGCAGGACACAAACACATGGCATGCATCTTTTTTATTATATATCAACTCCCTACCATCCATTAACTTCTTCTGTGATTGACAATTTATATATCTAAGGTCTGAGATATAAAATCTGAAAGGAAGCGTCTGTTTCAATTTTTTTTTTTCTCTGATTAATAAATGTTGCGGTGGGGAAGGGAGGAAGAGAATAAATGGAATGAATGGATCGAAGTGACGGCCGGAGCTTCGATAACCTGCTGCAACACGCAATACTCTGCTAATACACGACCCATGCCCTGCCTCGCAATTAAGTCGGATATTCTGCTCGGCACGACATGCATGGTCTTAGTTAAATTAAATTAAATTAAATCCACTGCATGCAGTAGTCGATTCTTGAAGCACCTGCGAACCCTAAAATATCATCACGAACGCATTAATCAAGTCGTATGGCCTACGTACGAGTTGAGACATGTGTATGCATTTCATCACGGCCATTCATGCGGGCGCGCATGTATATTAGTTTTGTCTGGATGGATCATGTGGTGCCTAACCGCGTCGTACGGCACTGGAAGGGAACATGTGGAGTGCCAGGACGACGAGGTACAAATAAAGATGTGTGCGTGTGTATAATTGTACACTACGTACTACAGTGTACACACACTTGGATGAATCATTCGAAGATTTCAGATAAGACGATAGGATTCTTCTTCATGCACGAGGAGATGGGGTCGTAGGACTCCTCCGTCCAGCTACTTCCCGCTCGACCACACGCGTCGGTGCTCTTCCTTTTTTTACTTCTTTCCGTGTATCAATCATCGTCACAACAGATCACATGACAAAGAGTAACGATTCGCATCTGGGATTATTTCTTCCAGCTGGGTGTTGTTGGGTTGGTGATGCATTTGCTAACAAACGTATCTTGCACTGATCGCGCATGGTACACGACGATGCATTAATTACGTCGTTCGGCAGTTGGAATGTAGGCGTTGGCTATGAATGGTTTGTTAATAAATATTTAACCATGACATCTTTCAAAGAAAAGATAATAGATGAACCATAGCAAAAAAAAAAAAAAACATATCTCCCCAGATAAATTATTTGACCCTAAATTAATGGTGATGTACGCAGGAGGGCTACCCACCTGGCCGACCAGCGTTCATCGCTGCAACAACGGCGACCACGACGACGACGGGCGGTGCTACTGCTGGTGCCACCCGACCCATGCAGTGCCCCCAATGGACGTGTGAGCTGTTTCAGAACTGGCAAAGACGTTGATGGGTGTGGACCGCCTGACTTGAGTGTCATATCAACGTCACTTCACAATTTATTTCATTACCAAAAAAATTTCATTATCCTTTATAATCTTTTTAATTGAATGTTTTAAATAGACCTTTTCTTCCATTCGTAACCAATTACATTTAAGTTTAAATTTAAACAATTAAATTGGAGACCTTTTCTGGTGGCCGTCGACTTGAAATTTACGACTTCACCGTCGACGAGAGGGGTTCCAGCTCCCCTCTCTTTGCAGTTGTCTTGTTGCACCGTGAGCGATGGATCTTCAATTTCTAATACAGCACGATAAAACAACTATTAAACGTCACAGAAACATGAAAATTAATTAATTCTTCGAGATGTTTCTGCAATCATTTAGCTGGAAATTAATTCTTGTATAACGAGCATAATTTTTTTTTTTTTAACACGATTTTTTTAGGAGCAATATATATATATATAGTCCCAATCAATAATAACTGGAGATGACTCACGTTTGCAACGTGCATGGGATTATTTTGAATCTATTATCAGACATGCAAGTGGTGAAACGCCCCTTTCACCGTTCGAAGGTCGCAAACTCGAATATTGAAAAAAAAAGAAAAAAAAGAAAAAAAAAAGCGAACAGGGGCGGTACTGTTGGTCGGTCGGAATACGTTCCAAAATTGAAATCAGATTCCAGTGCGGTGGATTTGAGGTGTAGACAATGACGTGCAACTCCGAAGAGCAGACACCTCCACATGATCCACCAGTTTTATTTTCCCCGGAAAGTATGTATATGCCGAATTAATAAATTTTTTAATTTATTATCAATTATTTTACGATAAAATATTTCACATTTTCTAATTTGACGATATCGATCTCCCGGCCATGTAATTTATGATGCCATTTGACGTTTAAATTAATCTGAGGTGAATCAGGTGATCCGATCGAGCACGATTTTCACTCGATCGTTCAATTTCCTCCCCTTGGTTTTAAACCAGCCACACGCATTTGGCGCTAAAAGAAACTCGGTTGCGAAATATTAATTAACATCGATCAAACCCAACGTACATATTAGATTACTTGTAGTAGAGATCAATTATTGCGAAACGCACGCAATAGTGCATGTGTATATGCTCGCTATTCGTCTTCACGGGCACTGGATGCATGTATATATATATATTTGTCGTCATTAGCTTCCACCACTGCCAATCAATACCGTGTTTTGAAAGGAAAATGTTGTAACGGTCTTTAATTAATTTATTGAAAATGTTGCCTGTACTGTTGGTAGCCAGTGAAATCTACAGGTATAGCTGTGTTTTAACTAACTGAATTACAACATTACTAAGGTGTTTATTGAATTTGTGTCGCTAGTTTACCAAAGAGATGGAAAGAAAGGTAAATATATATATATATATATATGCTGGTAGCTGTTCTTTTGCATCGGTAAACTTAATTATAGTTGAAAAACGAACGACAACCGAACGTTTTCCCAACTTTCAAGAACCGTATAGATCCTAACATTGCATTTCTTAACACGAAATATTCGTGGGTTTAATTTCCTTAACCCACGATTGTAAAGTCATGCAATGGTTCACAAACCAACACAGTACACGAGTTCGTCCTAACGTTGCTGTGTTAATCAAGCTACAATACCACTTTTGTCTGCTAGAATTTATGACATCCAACAAACATATTGCTGGCACTATATATATTATTTGATCATTTTTGGAAAACAAACAAATGGAGTTTGGATTTTCTCTGGAGTCCACAAAACAGCGTATACAATTGCAGGCATCATTACATGATTTTGGGGATTTGGTGCTCGTTCCGATGCTCCTCTTTTTCACGTGGTCATTATGGTAAACACGCAGGGGTTTTTTCGGAACGTCTCATTCGAATACTTCCACTGTCAGTATTAGTAGTATTGTAGTAACGAAGGGGGAAGGGCCAGAGGTGAGTGTGCCGGTGGAGACATGGCAGGTTGAGCTGCAGCTTCTGTGGTCATATCACTCTCTATTCCTCTTTCCATCTCTTCTCGTTCTTCTCCTCTCTCTTTCCTTCTCTCGCTCCCTCTGACATCCTGATTTCCTCCCACTGCCTTTGTCCTCCACCTCTCACGCCTCCTTCGTTCTCTATAAGAATTAAGAGATGAACCAATCCGACGAAATACGCAACAGTCCCATGGAGGAGGCCGGCCATCCCAGGCAGATGGAGATGCCGAACGACCCAATGGAGTTCTTGTCGAGGTCGTGGAGCCTGTCGGCTCTGGAGGTGTCCAAGGCCTTGGCCAATGCGAAGGAGCAGAAGGATGGCGGTGGCGTGCTCCGCACGGGTGGGACCATACCCGAGGAGGAGATTGGGGTGGAGTTGGACGAGGCGGCGGCCATGGTTGGGAACCCTTTCTCCTTCGCTTCCTCCGCTACTTCGCAGCTGGTCATGGAGAGGATCATGTCACACTCGGTAAGATTGTTTTTCTCCCCCCTTTTTTTCGGCATTTTGGTTTTCCAGGTGTTTGCTCGAGGATTTGAGCCAATGGATTTTGTTTATTCTTGGGAATATAAAATTTCCTATTTTCTATCGTTACAATATGTGCGAGAGTTTGAGGTGTCATCTAAGGACTAAGGTTTGGTAACGAAGGAGTGTTTCCTCTCTTTACCATTTTAGAATTCTTTTTATCGCTAAATGCGGTGCTACAGTGCCTTTTCTCTGTAATCTGCTAGATTATTTTTCTGTTTCTGATGGAATTTGCCTTGTTTTTCCCCAGATTTGTTTATTGGTATGAGGTTTTGAGCTATCGTGGATCTTTTGCGCTTGTTCATGTAGAAAATCTACTCTGTTCTTTTAAATTAGAATGGTGTTTTTGCTATGCTTTTCCAGGACCTTCAAATCTATCACAAACTCAGAAGGTCTCTAATAAAGGTTTTTGTAACCCAAAATCTGTTGTTACTACTGCTCTGTTTCGCTTTCAACTTATAGAGCGAGGAAGGCAAATAACCATTTGTTAGGCAACCCATTTATTTTCTGGTGCAATAGGAAGATGATGTATCACTGAAAACAGAGTACTTCAAGTTTATAACAAATTTCTTTGTTTCGTCCTCTGCAGCAGGAAGTATCACCTCTCACGTCTGGAAGGCTCTCCCACAGCAGCGGTCCTCTTAACGGTGGAGGATCGCTCACGGACAGCCCACCAGTCTCCCCATCCGAAATCGACGAGGGCAAGGTATTTGTTCCAGATTGCTCTGTTTTTGTCTCGCTTCGGTGTCGATATTTGTTTATAATTTATTCAATGGTCTTGGAAGCAACAAGAGCACTGAAGACAAAGCCGACCGAGGTCTGAGCTTTTTCTGCCACAACAGCACCTTAGAGAGAGAAAGTATGAGAGTAAAAGATAGAGAGAGAGAGAGTACTTTCTCTTCTTCCAATAAAACACCTGACGTTTCCTCGGCGTGACACTCAAGCCAATATTTACAGTTATTTTTTATTACCAGGCTTCCAATGTTATTAACTGTTTGATGCTTTTTGGTTTTCTCGGTATTGTCGTCACCATGTAATTAAGGTCTGTCACAGTTCTCATTTCTTGTACTTGAAAATTTCTTCTCTTAAACGATAATGTTTATACCAATCAACAGCAATAGTTTAAATGGTTAGAAGTAATCATATAGTTTAATTGGTTAATCACCTTCCGGTCGTGGAATAGGGGTGTTTTAGGAATAGAGGCGCTTACTTTCGAGATGCCTCCCTGATTAAAGTATCTTGACCATATTTTACGAGGGCATGTGGTATCCCAAGGTGATATCATGTCACAGATAAGTTCTAGGGTGGGGTCAATGGTGTAAGACTTTACCAGGAGGATGAACATGATAATGTTTTGAGGAGAGGGGTATTCTACGATTTTATTGCGTTGCTGTTGGTGACTTGATGTATCATGGGACTGTTTCTTAACATTTTTCTGCAGTAGGCGCTTCTTTTTCTTGGTTTGCTATTGCTTTTGATGTTTTCTGTTTGAGTAAGCATTGTAGAATTTGTCCTAGGTAAGAAAAACAAAGAGTGTCTTTCCGCTAGATGTTTGCTATTATCTTTGTCCATATGTAGTAGTAACAGATTGACCACGGTAACTTTCTACTTTGGCATTAATACATATGTAAACGCTCTTATTGTCTTTTTTTTTTAAACGCTCTCATTGATGACAATTACACTGAGAATATTTGAACTGAAACCGGGCAATGGTTATACAATGGTGTTGCCATTTTCTTGTGTTTCATGGACTGGATAGAAGTTGTAAACTACCAAATAGAATTGATCTGGCCGACTTCAATTATCAAGCATAATTTGCCTAGCAATTCCTTAATCTATAACTTTCGAAACAACTTCGAGTTCTGCTATTGGGTAAGGTTTAGTTTTCCCAGCAGCAAGAATACTTGCCTTAAGATTCTAATGTGTGAGCTTGTCTTGGACGGCTAATAACTTGGTGATGCTTCTGTTTGCACCATCATTCAGTATTGCAGGGGAAGTAATCCTCCAAAGGTGCAGTACCGAGGTAGTAAAACGGTTGGGAGGTGGCTGAAAGACAGGAAGGAGAAGAAGAAAGAGGAGACCAGAGCCCACAATGCACAGCTTCACGCTGCAGCATCTGTGGCTGGAGTGGCTGCAGCCGTTGCAGCAGTAGCGGCTGCCACCGCAGCTGTTTCGGCACCTGGTAAGGATGAGCAAGCGGCCAAGACTGACATGGCAGTCGCCTCTGCAGCTACTCTTGTTGCCGCTCAACTTGTCGAAACGGCAGAATCAATGGGGGTTGACCGTGAGCAGCTCGCTTCGGTTGTCCATTCTGCGGTAAATGTTCGGACTCCAGGCGACATCCTTACACTAACCGCAGCTGCTGCCACAGGTATCTTCGTATATAAATATGCATCAATCAGGCTTGATGTGAGGTGCACAATCGAAATGAAATACGTTACTTGTTTTCCCTTGTGTAGCATTGAGGGGTGCGGCAACGTTGAAGGCAAGAGCTCTTAAAGATGTGTGGAATGTTGCAGCGGTTATCCCCGTCGACAAGGGTGGGTTCGGCAGCAACGGGCACCATCATCGCAAACGTGAACAAAACCTGAGTGCCGACAACCGGAGTTTCAGTGACGAGCTTCTCCCAGAAGAGAACTTCCTTGGGTTGTGTAGCCAAGAACTCCTTGCCCGTGGCACTGAACTTCTCAAACGAACACGAAAAGGTAACACCCCATGTGTGGTTGTGAGTAATATTTCTTGTAAAATTGTCCATATTCAAAGAGACCAACGTGTTGGCGTAGGTGATCTCCATTGGAAGCTTGTGTCTGTCTACATAAACAAGATGGGCCAGGTGGGTCTTGGAAATAAAATCTTAAGTGTTCAGTTGTTTCGTGCGTTGAAAGTGATTGCTGAGCAAGTGCTGTTTGAGCTGCGCAGGTGATGCTGAAGATGAAGAGTAGACATGTAGCTGGTACCATTACTAAAAAGAAGAAAAGTAAGGGTCTTATTGGCTATCTTCCATTTTCGTTTTCTTAATAGATGAACTCATGCCAAGACGAGTTAACTGCTTAGATGCGTCGTATAATAAGTATATTACATATTACCTTCATGTGCCATGTCGTTTGAGTTAAAAACGAGAGTTTTGTGTGTCTGGATAAGCTGTAGGTACTAATATTGTTGATGGTATTGATGAGGAGTTTGCAGGTGTGGTTGTGGAGGTGTGCAAGGACATCCAAGCGTGGCCTGGTCGGCATCTGCTGGAAGGTGGGGAGCAGAGACGATACTTCGGGCTGAAGACAATGGAAAGAAGGGTCATAGAGTTCGAGTGCCGGAGCCAGAGGGAGTTCGAGATCTGGACACAGGGAGTCACACGCCTACTGAACATTGTTGGTGAAAAGAGAAATGGTCGTCGAGATTGAGAAAACCATATATAAAGCACCACACACGTACGATGAAATTGTATAGTTGCAGCAGGATTGGAGTTCGTGAGATCTTGATTAACAGAGGAATGCAACCTTTGCTTTTCAGGGAAAGGGGAGTGGTGTGTGTTGTGATCTTCAGTGAAAAAAAGTAGGGGGGACCGGTGGAAATGGGCCGGTGTTCTTTGCTGTCGTGCCATATTAGGTATTCTTTTTCTTGGGCTTGCAAGGTTTGAAGCATATATGTATCTGAGATGCACAAGATGATGTATACTATGTTGTCTTGAAGTGATGGGGAGATTGATCATGGACACTGTTTTGACGAGGTGTATCATAAATTATATTCGGAGAGAATATCCTGGAACAGGACCACCACAAGAATCGTGTCGAATTTTCTGCCATTTTTCAATGAGTGATTGGAATGTCATCTTTATATTTATAACTAATCCTGAAAATAAATGTTATAATCCTTTTTTAAAAAAAGTTGTACCCTTGTTACTGTTTATACAATACACTTTTAAACACATACCTATATATATATATACTTTTGCTGCTGTTTCTGACTGCTGCATAATGTTTGTGAGGCTGCATGAAGTACCACTAGGATGATCCAGCAATACGTTGCTGATAACCCCCAGTTTCCGCAGTCTATTAATGGAGTTTTTATAGACTGTAGAGAGAGATGACAAGTGAGACACCCAGCAATCTAGTCAGAAACCTCATGGATCAGACTGCTTTCGTAAAAGATGTTATCATTATCACAGGTGAATGTCGTGTATAAACTAGGAGTTCTTGGAGGTAACGTAGGACATCCGCTCCTAGTAAGTGGACACCCTGTCGGCCATATTGTTTATTCTAGAGGTATTGAAATTAACAGGTAAAAAAAATAACGAAAGAAAACTTTGAAAATTACTGGACTTGGTTGATATTTGCTGATGTTTTCGAACACATGAAAAACGTAGGGACGCAATTTTGTCATATAACTGAAGAAAAACACTTGCATAACTGTATTTAAGAAAAAAGATGACATGAAAATTAGCTACGTAGCGAACGTATTTCCTATAAGAAAAATGATTTAACTCACAAAAGTAGGAAAATAAAATCAGTAGCATCGATGGATAAATTATTGAATCAAACTATTCTCAAAAGATAAGTAATTGATAAATGAATAAATAGTTTCCATTTTTCTTTAAATTTTATCGATCCTATTGACGACTAGCATATCTATTGATTTAAAAATAAAGAGCATGCTTTCGGGGGTCACCAATGGAATATCCCACTAAAATGTGTTAACCACAGAAGAAAGGCATCTTGGGTTTGAGTGCACGCAGGTATGGAAGCAAGAAGCCCTACCAGGGAATCGCTTATCTCTAGCTTCAAGCAAAATTCTGCGACGTCCAATCTCGATCTCACGTAACTGACCTTCCAACCTCGGCAGGAAGATCGGAATAAAATTTAGACTGACGATTTCTGTCGGACAGACAATCCAGTTAAGTGTAACGGAGACAAGCCTGGATCTTTTTTAACCCATTACCATTTTACCCAAGAAAAACAAAAGGATAAGACAGTCCTGAACAGTGTAAAGAAAAACAAATTGACGTTGCTGTACAAATGTACAATACATACGATGGAAATTCGACACTGCATACTACAAGCTTCTGACGTCTGTGGAACGGACCGCAACCGACCATGATGTAATCTCTTCTTAGCCTTCGGCTGCTCTGAATAGTGTGAGCAGAGAGAGGAAAAGGTTGATGATATCGAGATACAGTGCGACCGCCGCCCAGATGTACTCGTCGTAGGAGTAGCGTTTGATCAGGTTATCCGTGTCGTATATGATGTAACCGGAGAATATGATGGCTCCCAACGCGCCGTAGATCGTGGCTGAAATCTTTCCCATGGGGAAAAATGCCTGTAGATTGACATGGGAGAGGGAATAGATAACTTCCACGTACGTTGACAATGGACATGGGAGGACGAGCAAGGCATGGGAATGAATTAATGATCACCTGAATGAGGCCGAATACGATCAGGATCAAGAGGGCAGCGAACAAGAAGGGCCCTAGGAAGCTGAAGTCATGGCCTCTGCGTGCCGCCCAGAAAGTATAGAGCGTGAGACTGACCACCACCAGTGCCGTGAGGAACGCAGCCTCAAGAACGATTTTCCCTGGCTTACAGAAATAGAACGTCAGGAAAACAGAACGGCAACGTGTTCAAGGAAGAGAAACAGAAACTTGCACCAACAGTGATTGATTTTGGGCAAGAGACACTTTCACGCCTGACGCTTGCAGGTTGGCTGCTCAGCATGCGGAGACCCCTTTACTTTTTTTTAGAAGTTTTTGATTCCCATCATCAATCATGAATGATGATGGACCTCCAGGTATAAGATTGTGAATGACCAACTTAAGACATACAAGGTAGAAGATGAGATGCAATAAAGCCATGTCTGGTTTCGAAGTTACAGGAACAGAAAACAATACATACGCGCATCTATCCTCTGTTCTTTACCATAAACGGGATGTACAGGTTAACATTACAAGTATCGCACAAGAAAAATGAGGTAAGTATGCGCCACACAAAAAATGGTTTCAAACCACAAAATGGTATTTTGTATTGGATACAATCATGCGAATTCCCTTACGCAAGCAACGTCGAGGTTCCCACCTGTATTCATGTTACTACGTGTTTCCACCGAAACTTATGAAGAAAAGAAAACATAAGGCCGTTCATAGCAGCAATAACACTAAAAAGAAAAATAACATAAAAATTAATTAAATTCGGCTACCCATCGTCCTTACGCGCAGGAATCAACTCAGAGGTAAACATAGAAATTCTTCCGAGAAATAAAAATAATTGATCGCCGCAATTCACAATCAAAAACAACAAGTGATCACCAAAATTTCAAATTTTATTCGTTCCTTACCTCTGGTAAAGGCGCAGGAGAGTCCCACGATGAAGCTGAGCGACACCGTGAAGATCGCCAACAGCAAGTAGTTCCACGGATGGAGCTGCGAGTAGTAGTACAACGGACAAAGCACTAGATAACATCAACAGCAACGACGACATCAAGAATCGTCGGACATAAGCACATATATGTGGGAAAAATAAAGAGCAACATTTTCATATGTATATATATATATATATATATTCCATCTCTTTCTTTCTTTCTGTTAGCAAAATTACCGACCTAGTAAGGGGAGGATGATGAGGAAGATGTAGAGGCCAAGGCCGGCAGCGGTGGTGGAGAAGAAGAGGGCGATGGGCCTGACGAAGACGACGACAGACGCGACGGCCACGGTGAGGATCATCTGGATGGTGAGGATGGAGTATATCTTCCGGATGAAAGCCCACCGAAGCACGGGGCTCTCCAGCATCGCCGGGTACAGCGGCGCCGGCCCGGCCTCGACGTCGCCATGGCGCTTGCCCCACATGCTCTCCGCCGGCGTTTTCGGAGATCGGAGGAAACGGTGTTTGCGGTTGTAGCGTATTTAGGGGAAGCGGACGTTTAGGCGCAGTTATGTTCTGGTGTATTCGAGAATAATTCCGGTATTTAGGGGGTCTAGTGTGCATCAGAACCTACGAGAAGGAACGAAAAAGTAGAAATTCTGGTAGAAATCTTTGTTAGTGCAAGGCTAAAATAAGAGAAAGGAAAGTTTAAAATTTCGTCATGTAAATATTAATTATTTCCTGTTTCCCTCCCTCTTTTCGGCTTACTACTTGAGGAAATTCAACGAAAAGATCCTAATCTTCGTCGCTCACGACCTTTTTCCTGTCGTCTGATCGCCCATTTGTGCATCGTGTCGTCGCCCGCCTGTGCATCCCCTCGTCGCGTGGGATCGTCGTGGAATCGCCCATCTGTGCATCATCCGTTAGCGTCGTCGATTCGCTCATCTGTGCATCGCATTGTCTACATCGTCCAATCACCGATCTGTGCATCGTCCTTTAGGTGAAATTTTTGTTTAAACCCTAACCCATCGTCGCGGGAGAAATAACATCGTCCATGGATATGGTGGACACGTTGACACCCCACATTTTGGGCAATTATGAATGGATTTGTGCAATCATTTTCTATACCATAAATAGGGAAACTAAAATGGGTAGTACCATTGCTCGTTTCAGTGTGTGAAATTTGTTCCACTCTCACTGCGTTAGTTAGGTTTGTTTGAACTTGCTCAATTGGTAATGTAATATTTAACGAGGTCCAAATTCAAATAGTAGGAGTGGAAATCATGTTATTGTTTAACTGATCCAAGTGTCCCACCTTTAGGATGCTATCTTGAAATTGATTATCTACACCAAAAGTAGTACAATGAGTACCATCAAACATTTCAGATCAAGAAACTTGTTCCTCCTTGTCACTATTGGGATTTTGATGTAAGATTGGACTAGAGCTGTTCTAAAAGATCGATTTAGTAGGAATAGAATTTTATCTCTCTATCAAAATACACCAAAGATTAATCCCTCTAATGTAGTACTATTCATCTACATCAATCAATTTTTTCTAAAGTAAGATGTCTCGTATAGTCCAGGCCCTCCTATCACCTTAGTAGTATAGGTAGCACCAATAATCTACCAGGCCCCCTACCTTTTTAAGACTTTACAAGCAATCACATAGTTACCCACCATTGAAAATTAACGATTTTGCTTTGATAACACTTGATGTAGAACTTGACTAGAGCCATCCTAAAAAATCGATCTAATAGGAAGAGAATCTCATCTTCTTATCAAGTTACACCAAAAAGTTAATCTCTCTAATGTGATACTATTTGTCCGCATCAAATTTGGTTTGAACTAAATTTACTTGATCTAATAATTTCTCAATGTTAATAAAATGTGCATTTGAAATGATACTCCTGAAGTTATTATTGATCTAGTGTATGTTAATTTTCTCAATGTTTATACAATATTTTTGTCTGTTGTTTCTTGGAAAATTCATGTAAAAACAAAACCTTATAATATACATAAGTTTTGGGTTCAAGTGCACTCTATTTTGTAGTTTACTTTGTTAGCTCATTTGAGATCAATGTGTGCAACTTATTTTGTTGGGAGTCTTATGTGATTTTTGTAGTAGTTTTATAGTACTTGAATATAATTACCAATAGAAATCATAAAACATAAGTTTTCAATATGTATTGAACCTTCTCAAGAATTTAAACTTTTCAATGTACACTAAATTCTCTTAGAAATTTAGACTTTTTGAGACATGCATTAAACCTCTTAGAAAATTAAACTTTTCGAACGTTTCATTTTTTACTATTTTAAACTTTTTATTTCCTTTCAATCGTACGTATTTTTTTTATTTAATATCTATCTGTTTTCGATGTTAGCATTTTAAATTTTAAAAAATTCCCTTTTTGTTACCAATCTAAAAAGGTGTACTTTCAAACGATCTACATCATGTAACATAAATGCATTTCTGGTGGTTGCTAACTAATGTTTACTCCTGCAAATTGAACCGAACTGTTTTCTTTCATGCGGTGTTTTGAAAATCAAATCGAACCGATCGATCAAATTGAATCGGCTAACCGCTTATAGAAAGGTCAAACCATTTAAAAAACTGGTGACTGAAGTATATTGGTGCGAATTGCCTTTTGAATTGGTCTAACCACGGTCTCTCCATTGGTTTAACCAATGAGATCAACTCGATCAACAAGGTTATAATCTGTTTACTCAACTTTGTCATTCGTTACTAAACATTCTAATGTAATTGTATTTTGATAATTTCTCCTATCGTCAACGATGACAATTTTCGAAATACCGTTTTCATCATTATTGATGTTAAACGAATGTAAAAGTTTGGCGTGATTAATATTTTATTAGTTAAATTCAATTTGTTAAATATATTCTATACTTTTATAAAAAAAATTATAATTTGTATTAATTTTTTAAAAAATTATATTTTTTGTAATAGTATGTACATGCAGGTCATAATTTCATGCGAAAAAACATGGCTAGAAACAAAAATGGAAGAACAGAAGCAGAGCATACAAAGCATCGATTTGGAATCTGTCGTCTGAATGGCTCAACTTTCAAGGGATTGGGTGCTTATCGAGAATCGGTCATATCGATAAAATTAATGAATGCAGAAGTTACCAATATCATGGAAGTGAAATTATTCCAACCATCATCGGAAGTGAATCTCCGATAGAACCACCGGAGACCTCCCCGGATCTTCCCTGATGCCGTCCAGGTCGCTCGTGTCGCCGAGCAACCAGGCTCTCATGAAAGCCACCACCAGTCCTCCCAGGAACCTTCGCATAGGCTCCCTCTCGCCCCCGCTCTTGCACACGCAATACGACAGTCTCCCCCTCAACCCCCTGGTCTCGTCGTCCAGCATGTCCAGATGCCCGTAGTCGCTTGCCAAGAAGTAGCACGCCGGCGACCGGCACTCGTCGAAAAAGTCTCGGTGGTTCACGCCTCTCGGTGCGCATGGCGGGAAGAGCGGGTTCTTCTTCTGCTCGCTCAGGCCACACCCCACCACCAGCACTGGCATGTTGTTCAGGTCGAAGGAATTGGGCTCGCCCGTGAGGACTCGAGGAGGGGTGTGGTTGTTCTTGTCCATGCCGTCGACCGGATCGATGCCGATGAGGGCGGAGACGCTGAGTGTGGTGTCGGCGGTGGTGCTCATTCCCAGTGCAAGGCCGAATGCTGCTTTGCCTCCTCGGCTGTGGCCGGCGATGGCGAGCTTCGAGGCGTCTACGAGTACTCCGGCCGGAAGGGCATGAGGAAGACCGTTTGGGATCCAGTTGATGGTCGCGGCGGCGTAGTCAATGTCGTCGGTGGCGTCAGGTCCGGCGACGGTGTACAGCTGGTAGAAGGGAAAAAACAGTTAGATTCAGGGTGGGTCTGTTTTTACATATTTACCGTCGAGAAATAAAATAAAATATTATTTGTGTATATTAGAAAATAACAAAAAATGATAAGAAAACTAAAATATTTGTGTATATCAAGAAATAACAAAAAATTTGTAAAAAAATTTTAAATTTACTTTTATAAAATATTAAAATATATATTAGAAATTTTTTAAAATTTTTAATATATTTACTTAAAATAGCCATACAAAATACACGTATGAAACAACTTTTTGTTTCATCAAAAGTATATTGGTTAAACCACATCAAATCATTTAAATTAATATATTCTGATTTCTTATTTTCAATTTCGTCTAGCTATCATAAAAAAGAAAATAAGCTTTACAAAAAATTCAAAATTAAAATATATATTATTAGATCTAATTTAACTACATTCGATTATTTTTAATGATTCAAATATTTAAATAACACACAATACATGATTATAGACTCCTAAATTTGGAGATAAATATATTATAAATATGTGCACAGATGTGCCGTTGCCGACGTCGTCCCTACCATCACCATTAGATTTGGCTACGCATTGATGGGCTTCCGCCTTCAACTTCGTTGTCCTACTCCTGATCTCCTTCCCTTCACCCTCCACCATCAACCTCCTCATATCCCTCGACACCTCCCCTCTCGTCCCCTCTCTTTGGTCCATCGCCGCACGACAACGAGATCCCAACCCTCCACGCCTAAGTCATTAAACTTGTGTTCACTGGCTGGTTGGCGAACCACAGCTAGTAAATCATCGGCACACCTTTGCAAACGCTCTCTAAGGTCGAGTTCCACTTGTAGTGTATCTAAAACCTGAGGAAGGAGACGCACGACATCGCTCGTACCAAGAGAAGTAAGTGGAGAAAGAGTTGCTGCAACTATAATCGAGCGAGGGAAGCCGACGAAGGGAGGAAGGCGAGTGCAGGTTTGAACTGACAATGCGTGCAAAGGTAGGGTTAGGATCAAGGACGCGGTAATGTCCAGAGGTTTCCCTTATTTCAGACTTTGAGAGGGTCAGCAAGGTCGAAAAATTATTTTAAACATCTTGAAAAATGAATTTCCAAGATTTCTATAATATATAAACACAAGAAACATTAGGAAGCACAAAACCACCCTAGGAATCAGTCAGTGTCGCTTGAAATGGGCTTAGGGCCGGTCGTTCTGACATGTACTGGGCTGAATTTAGCAAAAAACAAGTCAAGCCCAGTCTAGTTAGCAAGATAAAAATGGGTGGATAGTTTGAGCTCATGATCGAGGGGCCGATTTGAGTTCGAGGACGAAGAAGATAAGGTGGTCGTGGTGGAAATAGGCGCATCGGCAATCATGGACCAACCTGAGGGGCGACCACGACGAACCCATGAGAGGCGACGTGGCGGAGGAGCTGGGAATAGAAGGTGTTGTAGAGAAAGTATCCGTGGAGGAGCACCAGCACGGGGAAGACGCCGTCGTCGGTCGGAGCGGCGACAAGAAGCGGTCTAGGTGGTGGTGGCAGCAGCGGCGGCGACGATGGACGATGGGTAGGAGGGGTTCTCCTATCGTTCTCAACCGTGAACAGCTCTACGTGGTGTTCTCCCTGCGCGAACACGCTCCTGCTCGTGGTGGGCATCACGCTTTCTTTGGAGGTCCCGGACTACACGCACCAGGCACTTGCGATTACCACAAAGGGAGGTGAGGTGAGGTGAGGTGAGGTGTATCTCTGTTTTGGGGGAAGGACAATTTAACCCGCAAAATTTCATCAAAAGAGAAAGGATATTTGAAATTTCGATAAATATAAAAATAAGAAAGAAAGAATAATAATTTATGGAAAAGCAATCGAAGTTCACTCACCGACCCTACTGGACCCAATTGAATGATACTTTTGTTGGGACTTGGGATTGGGCTATGAAATGAACCCAATGGGCCTATTAAGCGATTTGATTTAAGGATAATAATTTTAAAGCCAGATAAACCCATTCGTTACGACTTACCGTGCACGGCGGTATTCTACTTCGATGTCCGTGGTTCCATTGACCCTTGGATTATTTGTTATGATGACCAAGTTTGCCAAAGTCCGCTGCCGACCTCAATCCCACCCATGGAAGTGATCTGTCGCACCACCTGGACTTGGGACCAACGCTCCGCCTTCACCGCGCTCCGTTGTCAATGATGAGCAGAGTCCTGCACTCTTGTTTTATTGTTATTATTATTATATTAACGTCGCACAATATTTTTAGCATGTACGATGAATTGATACTTTACGTAGGTGTCGTAAATTTGTTTGGGAATGTTCTCGGTTTTAATTTACTGCATGACTCTTTTTTGTTTGAAAATCGATTGATACGTGAATATTTACCTTTTTACGTTACCGATGTTTTCATGAATATTATATCATCGTTGTTAAAAAAACTTAATATTACCTCTTCATCTTGTCCATCCATATGTCGTTATCTTGTTGCCCATTATATTTATGTATCAACGTTGCAACCCTAGTAACTTTTTTGGAATGAATGAAAATCTTTCAATGACCTAGTGGCGATATCTCCATTTCCTTGCTGATCCTTCGTTTGTCCGTCGATCTTTTGTTTTGTTTTCCCTCAAAACTCAAGAGGGCATTAGAGCATGGTCATGCATGCTATCGTCGCGTTCTGCATTGTTTGAACCCTGCTTCCTGCACGTTTCTCCTTCTTGAGGATTCATCCGACACAACACATGCTCGGCCCTACATGGATTCACCATTATTATCTTCACCCTAATGATAACCCTAATACCTTTATCGTTAATCAACTTTTAAGGACCCATAACCATTCCCTCTTGGTCTTGGGCTATGAGAATAACCCTAAGGACTAAAAATAAGTACTACTTTGTGGATGGAAGTTTGAAACCTCCTGATCCAAAGAAAAACCTTAAAGAGTATTATGACCTTTGGGTTACTAGTAATGACATGATCATTTCATGACTTGTTAACTAAAAATGTCAATGGACTAAGTCGGGTCGGGACGGCCCAAAAAGTGTAGGCCCATACAGATCCTGCGCCCAGTCAGGCCAGGTATTTTTTTGATTTTTAGGCCTGACCTAGCGGAGCCGACCTGTGGGCCCAAAATGAAAAGTTAATGGCCCGTTTGGCATGTCTATTGTTAACTCCATATTCCCCGAACTAATTAAAAGTATCATCTATCGCAATACCGCTCATAAACTATAGCTAGACCTTTAAGACAAGTTCACCAAAAACAATGCCCTTCGGTTCCATTTGACAAAAAAGAAATGGAATTAATGAGAGGGATAAGTAATAGAAAGTTCAGAATATTAAAAAAAATTATAATTTTTGTGTGCACGCTAGAGAAAAAAGAAAATTAGAATTCTCTAAAGACATTTGTGCTTGACGTAATTCAAAGGAATAGAATAGTCACAATGTTACAATAAATAAATTGAAGAGGGCTTACAAGCTCAAGAAAGGCATTGCAACCCTCACACAAAATGGGAGAAATGTAACTATGTACTTTACGAATATAAAGGAGTTATGGGACGAATTGTATACTCATGTTAGAAATTATAAATGTACCTGTGGAGCATCTAAAAGTTATCAAGTAGAAAAGGATGAAGGAAAACTATTTCAATTTCTCATGGGTCTTGATGAAGAGTTTAATGCCATAAGAGAATAGATTTTGTCTAGCACTGATCTCCCTAAACTCAGTAAGGCCTATGCCCTTGTTTTGTAGGAGGAAGAATAAAAGAAAATTAAGAACAATGAGAGCAACAATGTGTATATGATCATGGCAGTTGAAAAAGGAAAATAAGGAAAACCATTTGCATAAATTGCAAGAAGCCTGGTCACATTGTCGGCAAGTGCTATTGGTTGGTTATTTTTCCCCTCGGATGCAAATTATATAGAAAGTATGATCTTAAGGTTGGGAAATTTGTCAACCATGTCAACAAATCTAATGCTAATCAACAAGTTGAGAAGTCTAGTACTGAACTTACTCTTGATCAGTACCATCAACTCATGAACCTTCTTGATGGAAGTAAGAAGACTATAAAAGTCTCATCCATGAACTACTGTGGTGAGTATGCTGCTTGTCTAAGCGTCATTAACAGTGATGTTTGGGTGTTGGATAGTGGAACTACCGCCTACATCAGTTCCAACAAGAATGTTTTAGTTAGTTAAGACCTTGCCCTTAAAATATTATTAATCACCTTAATAATAACAGCATTGGAACCTTTGGTCTTGGGGATGTTTCTCTCAACAAGGATATCCAACTTAAAAATGTATTCTATATACCTTCCTTTAAACTGAACTTGATTTCCATTAGCAAAATCACTAAATATCTGAACTGCTATGCTGGTTTTTTTCAGATTACTACATTTTGCAGGATTCAGCCATAGGGAGGATGATTGGGCTTGCTAGAGATGCTAGAGACTTATATCTTTTCAACAACAAGAATAGACACCCTAACACACAAAAGGACAAATTTTGCAATTTCAGCACTAGTGAAGTTTGGCACAAGCACTTAGGGGCATTCCTTTGTGAAGAAATTACAAAATTTTCTTATGCTTTACTTACTAACTTAGATCTGTCAAATTTATTTTGTGAAACATGTTAACTAGGAAAATAAACTAGAAGTAATTTTCTTGTTAGCCATTCTCATGCTAGAAAACATTTTGAACTTGTTCACATTGATCTTTGGAGTAAGTTTTATGTTCCTTCTACCATTAGTGTTCATTATTTCTCAAAGATTGTTGATGACTTCAGGAAGTTCACATAAATTTATTTGTTAAAAAGGAAATTTGATGTTACTTTATATTTGAAAAGATTTTTTCCCATGTTAAAACCCACCATGGTAGTAACATTAAGGAATTTAAATTTGATAACAAACGGGTGTTCATCTCCATTGAAGTGGAAAACTTTCTCTCAGATCAAGGAACCATTCATAGTAAGAGTTACCCTTACACTTTACAACAAGATAATGTTGTGGAGAGAAAGCATAGGCATATCCTCAATGTTACTAGGAGTCTAAAATTTCAGCCTAACTTGTCCCTTAAATTCTAGGGAAAGTGTTATGATTGCAATTTTTTTGATAAATCAAATGTCAAACACTACCTTAGAAAATAAAACCCCTCATGTTGTCCTTTTCAATAAGGATATTGATTATAACAAGCCTAAATTTTTTGGATGCTTATGTTTTTCTACCAATTTTAATCATAAAAACAAGTTTGATCATATAGCACATAGGTGCATTTTCTTAGGGTACCCCACTGGTTAAAAGAGGTACAAGCTTTATAATCTAGTTATTAGAAGTTTCACTATAAGTAGGAATGTCATTTTCTTCAAGCATGAATTTTCCATTAAAAATACTAAAACCTATAAACTTGAGGAGGACAATAGTAATTGTTGTAGATACCTTAATAACCCTTTCTCTTGGGACAATATAGATGCTACCTACCAAGCACCAGTGGATCAAAATTACATGTCCAACAGGGAGGTAGGAACAATATTCAAGAGAAGGATCCAAATCCTCCCACTATTGAGGAAACCCCTATCTTGTATGTGGATGATTCCATTCCTTTTATTGATAAGGAGCCTCCAATCACAATACAAGAATAGAGAATTCACAATTCTAATGATATTGCTAGCTTGAAAAGGAGCACCAAAGTTAGTAGGACCTCTATTGCCTTAAATGATTACATCTACCTTACTATTCAAAAGGCAAATCAATTGAAAACCAAATATCTTTTGCATAATTAAGTGTATTAATTATAGTAGGGCCTCAAACAATCACAAGTAGTTTCTTTTTTCTCTTGACAAAGAAAATGAACCAAACAACTATGAAGATGCTAAGGACCTTAGATGGTAGGATGCCATAGTTGTTGAATTAAAAGTCCTTCAGGAAAATCAAACTTGAAAAATTATTGATAGGCCAAGAATATATTGGGTACAAAATCTTATTGACAAGAAAATGAACCAAACAACTATGCATAAAAATCTTATTGGGTGTAAGTGGGTCTACAAAATCAAAAGAAAAGATGATGACTCTATTGAGAGATTTAAAGCTAGATTAATAGCTCAAGAATATATTCACAAAAAAGATATTAATTATGAGGAGACTTTTTCCCTTGTCACTAAGATGACCATTGTTAGGACTATCCTTGCTTTAGTTGCAAAACTTGGGTAGCATTTGCAACAAATGAATGTTAGCAATACTTTTGTTCATGGTGATTTGGAAGAGGAAGTGTATATGAAACTTCCTTAAGGGTTTGTTAGTGCATGACAAAAAATTCTGACGGAAAGGAAAAGGAAAATTCTAACGAAAAGGAAATGGAAAATTTGTAACGGAAAGGAAAAGGAAAATTCTGAGAGGGGTTTAGTGCAGGACGGAAAATTCTGATGGAAATTCTGACAAAAGTTTATTACAACTAATATTCGAAAAATACAAATACATCTTAATTGAAATATTACAATATGAAATAATATCATCCAGTTCTTCCATCCCACATTGCCATCATCATATCTTCTCGCATCTTATTTGCCATTTCTTTTCTTTGTTCTTGAGTCGTTCGAACCTGGGCATTGCTTTCTATATGTATCTCTCCCATTGGTTGTATGTCATCAATAATATTTAACTCTTCCAACTCATCTAGCAGGTCCTCAAGTAAATTTTTTAATAGGTTATTTTGTCAATCTACTCAATAATTGAAAATGAAAGCAAACCAATAAATATATATTAATATTAAATGGCTAATGAATTAAATAACTTATGCCAAACAATAAATGCAAAACAATATCCTATGCCAAATAGAATTATTTTATAAATCACATCAATAAATGGTACATGAGGGGGTAATATCCTAATATTACTTGCATCTATATTTTTATTTCATCTACATGAGGGGGTAATATCCTAATATTATTATTTTAGTTTCAAAATTACTTGCATCTATATTTCTATTTCAAACTAAATTTAATCAGTTTTCAACAATAATAGGTATCAATGGTATTAAACCACTACTCCCTTAGAACTAGATTATTGGTTTTCGTTTCTTGCAATAATAGTTTTCAACAAAACATATCTATATGGATGCTGAAATAGTATTGATCAAAACTGATTAAAAACATATCTAAAAACTGATCAAAACAATAAACAAATAGTATTGCTATTATGCCACAATAGTATTGATCAAAACATATCTAAAAACAAATAGTATTGCTGAAAACTCTGATTAAACAAAACTATTATGTATGGATGTCGGAATACTGAGCGTTTGGATGCGGCAGTAGTGGCAGCGGCGGATGTGGCGGCGGATGCGAGCGACAACGACCGTGATCGACGACTGCGACGGTTGCAAGCGGTCGCGACGGATGCGATGGCTGTGAGCTTTGGATGCGAGCGGCAGCGACGGTTGCGGCGGCAGCGACCGTGAGCGACGACTGCGACGGTTGTGAGCGTTAGCGACGGCTGCGAGCGGTTGCGACGGATGTGATGGCTGCGAGCTTCGAATGCGGCTGCAGCGACGACTGCGACGGTTGCGAGCGTGAGCTTCGAATGCAACGGCTGCGAGCGTCAGCTATAGCAGCGAGTGTGAGCGGCGTGAGCGACGGCTGCGAGCGTGAGGAGGGGGCGACGAGTGACGGATGCGGGTGACGATCGTGAGCGACGACGGATGCGGGTGACGATCGTGAGCGACGACGGATGCGGGCAACGAAAGACCGTTGGGAGGGAGATTGAAAAATTTTCGGACTTGGGAGGTCGGAAACGACGAAAGGATAAAGGTAAATTTACATATTTATATGTCGGTAAATTTACACTTTTTTTTTTCCTTTGATATTATGCACACTAACGACATTTTGACGGAATTCAGCGATTTTCATTTCCGTCAACTGAATTCCATCAGGCACTAACCCCCCCTAAGGGTATGGTAGTGAGGGAGAGAAGGGGATAAGGTTTGCGGGTTGAAGAAATCTCTCTATGGGCTTAAATAGGCCTCCAAGAACTAATTCCCCAATCTCTCCACTTGCCTTATTAATGTTGGTTTTATTCAATCCCAATCTAATTACTTATTTTCATGCAAAAAAAAAAAATCTCACACCATTATCCTTGTATATGTAAATGATTTGTTGATGGTAGGAAATGATGAAGAGACCAACTTCTTCGTAAGGGATTGGCCTTGATAGAGTCAAGTTTTCCCTTAAGCTTGAAATAGCCAAAAGTCACAAAGGTATCGACATATTGTAGTACAAGTATACCTTAAATCCTAAACTCTTAATTATCAAATGAGATTAGATTACTTGCTTATAAGCTGGCCAAAACACCTATTATCAAACATTTACAAAAGACCTATGAAGATAAACATTTAATGAAAGACCCTAGTCGATACAGAAAACTTGTGGAGAAGTTAATTTATTTAATTATAACAAGGCTTGATATCTCTTTTGTTGTGCAGTATCTAAGTTAATACATGAATAGGTCATTTAAGGAACATTATAATGTTGTTTTGAATGTTATTAGGTGCCTAAAAGGAGCTCCTAGCCAAGGACTTTTTTATTCCAACCATGTAGACTTATGCCTTAAAGCTTATTGTGATATAGTTTGGGGTAGCTACCCCACCACATGCAGATCTACCACTAGTTATGCTACATTCTTGGGTAATTGTTTAATATCGTGGAAAGGTAAAAAGTAGTCTACAATTTTCATATGGCCGACAAAGGCAAAATACAAGTCTATGGCATCAACTTGTTGTGAAATAACGTGGCTAGTTTATCTCTTAAATGACTTAGGTGTGAAGTTGAAAAAAACTGCAGACTTATATTGTGACAATAATGTTGCTCTTTATATTATAGTTAATCTAATTTTCCATAAAAGAATAAAGCACATAGAAATTGATTGCCACCATATCAAAGAGAAGATCATGAAAACTCAATATGTTAGAGCTATTGAACAAATTGTGAATGTCTTAACCAAGTCCATGGTAGTTAACACATTCCATAAGCTTGTTAGCAAGTTGGGATTTTAGGACATCTACAACTCCCAACTCATTGGGGAGTGTTAAAACTTAATATTTCCTCTTCATCCTGTCCATCCACATGGCCTTATCTTGGTCATTCATTATATGCCTATATATATGTATCAACATTGTAACCCTAGTAACTTTTTTGGAATGAATGAAAATCATTCGGTGGTTTGATGACCTAGTAGCGATATCTCCATTTCCTTGCTGATCATCCGTTCGTCTGCCAATCAATCTTTTGTTCATTTCCGCTCAAAACTCAAGAGAACATAGATTATGATTTTTATGTTTACAAATACTCTAAATGTAATTAACATGCAATCGAAATTATATTTTTATTTGTGATCATGCATAAATTTATTTTTAATCATGATTAAATTTATGCATGTGTTCAACTTATTTGATTAAAAATTAAATAATAATGGCAATTAATATAGAATTCCATGATGTAAATTCACGTCAATTAAATTCTTGTTTAAGTCGTATGGTTAATTAGTATAGCTCCGAGCTAAACCTTAAACCCTTCAAACACCAACATCCACCGACAGATACTCATCATCATGATTTTATGTGATTAAAATGCGTTAAACTAATTTAAAAAATATAAGTATACAGATCAAATAAAAAACTTAAGAATATTTTTGGTATTGAAAACTACTTACGGGAAAAATTTGCATGTATAATTTACCGGTACATGGCAATCTTAATTCCAAGTATTGTACAAAATCTTGATTAATGCCTTGAAGATATGGAATCTTACTTGCCGAGACTGTTCCTATATATGTGAAACAGTTGTTATATTAAGACATGAATTCCAATGCGAGATGTCCATAGATAACTAATATAAATAAACTAGCTAGCAGGTTCTCTTAATTTCCTCCATTTTATTTTGTTTTACTCACAAGCACCTTAAAATAAAATTTTAAAAAAAGCGCCTGCCTTGCCTTAGAAAAACGAATGACCCGCATGTATGTACAAGAATAGTGGAAGAAACTGTGAAAGCGCTCTCGTCCTCCCACTTTTGACCAGGAGAGGATTGAAAAACACACAAGCCATACCCTAGAGAAGGAGGAAGGAAGAAAGGAGAGGGGAGAAGAGAAGGAAAGTTGACAAGGACGCGAGACCAAAGAAATCTTTGCCCATCATGTGTGCATTGATTGATTGGGGAACAAAACTACACACAGACACATCGGTAGCTTTAGCTCACATGCGTCCCTCTCTTTCCACACAAGTGTTTTGACCCAAAAAGATGGTAGAACTCCCGAGAGGAACAGGTGCTGACAATGGCAGGAGGCACCCACACGTAACTCTGAAAAGGTCGAGGGACTGGACAAGACTTGCACTGTTCCTTGGAACAAATGAGCACAACGCATGGACCCATTGCCCAGGGAAGCCATGCATGTAACGTATACTTCGTCTGTCTGCAACACCAGTCGAAATGATGATCCGTTTTGCGCGCGTGTGTGTCCACAACACTTATGCCGCTGCGTTTAACAATGACACAAGAAATCTCCGATAGATGAATTTGCACAACAGCCACGGTTCACTGTTTACAGATAACCTTGTTCTTCGTTACCATCTTAATTTCAAGTGGTAGCGTGGCCAATGGATGATCACTTCGTGTAGATTCAGCGACACTTTCATTGCTCACAAAAAATTTCCATATTCTGCTGATTATATAAAAGCTTGATTTGCTAGCTAGAGAACGGCTGCAAGGCGGGAGGGGGCATTTTATTGTTACGATGATTATGGCTCTCCTCATCCGAAATTTCTGTCACATCCTCACTAAACAAACTTTGATTCTCTGAAAACAAAACTAAACGAACTTCTGTATAATCAAAATAGTTAGTTGACACTCAAAAGCTTATGAATTTTTTTCTTAATATTATCACAAGGAAAGAGAAGCATGACATGCCAAAATAAAATCTGAAATCCATGTAGGAAAAAAAAAAAAAAAACGCGCAGCATATAGGGTGGGGATTTCAGCACATGACAAGGAGGTATGGAGATTGTACTAGACTGCTCTTCCTTTTTTAAATCCTCATCATCATCAACACTAATGAGACGTGACACCTCTTTTTCACAGCCCATTCCAAACATGGAATAAATTACTTGCTATCATCCTCATCACCATTCCAAATTAGTCTGAGATAACTCTCTTCTTCTCCTGTTTCCTGGTTTTTCCCACCTTCCCCTTTCAAATCAAGGAATTTCCTGTCATCAGCATCACCTGCACTCCAAGACTGCTTCTCTTAGTTCTTCTTCTTGTTTGGAGTTCCTGACCGTTCCCTTATTCCGATCAGGGCATGAAGTACTTGTTCCCACACCTGCAACGCCAGGCCTCAGGGTAGTAATCAAGTGGTCTGCTCACCCCTGGCTGGATGGCCACATGTACTGCAATGCAGGGGTAGCATCTGCCGCACCTGAATCGACACGTCGGAGGTGACGACCCCGGCCCAAATGGTCGTCGCCTCCTGGCTAGCATCGCTCTCTCCTCGGGCGCTTGACTACCATTACTGTGGTGGCGTTGTTGTTGTCGTTGGTGGGTCTCCTGCAAGTCCACATGTATGATTCCAACGACAACATTCCCTGGAAAAACAGAACTAAAATTTAGACATGCCTCGTCAAAGTGGAAGAAGAGTTTTTGGAGCAGTGGATGGTGAAAAGTTGGCTACTGGAAAGAAGAAAGAAGACGCAAAGTGCTTGCTTTGGATTTAGAAGGAAAAGCTGAAGCGGGAAAATCAAGATTTTGTTAAACAAAATAAATAGTGACGAGTTTTTCAAAAAGTGAAGTTGCCTATACGAGGTTACAGGTGTTGGTGTGGGGAGGCACAGAAATAGGTGGATGTGGTTTGTGAAAGACAAGAGGATAGGACATGACGACCTGATTCATCTGGCCTAAGGATGATACAAATCTGAGGATTTTTAATAATCCAGCCGCGTACGATTATTGATCCGCATCGAGCAACAGGATCTGAAATTGACACCAGTGGCAAAAAAAAGAAGTGATCTTGAGAATTGAGAAAAGAAAGGAACCACATAAAAATGTAAGATTTAGTGAGTTAGAAGAAAAGGAAAGACCAAGCGTGCAAACCGAGGGAACGGTGCTGTTACAAGAATTAGCCAGTAAACAATAAAAATAGAAATTGGAATCTTACATGGGGCTTGTAGCCTGGCAAGGGAAATCATACAAAGGGGAGATTTTGGTAAGGGAAATTGATGGTTTTTTTCTAAAAAAAGAAGACCATCGATATGAAACCTTTTTTTAAAAAATCTGGGCTTTTTACTCCAGCAGTTACAAAGAACAAAATTCCAACAGAAGGAGATCAGAGAAGAGAGACGTGTTTTCCTGACATTGTAGATTTTTGTAAGGTCTCGGTATATAGCAAGAAAACCAGAAGTAGAAAAGGAAAGCTGGAACCGTGAGTAGTACTTATCGGTTACCACTTACTAGTTACTACTTGCTAGCAGGGAAGAGGAGTTTCAGAGAGAAGGGAAACTAAAGAAAGACGAGTTTTTGAACAATGTGTACTGAAAGGGGAAAAGGGGTGTTGGATCCAATATATCAAAGTGAGCAAGTGTTGGCAGAAGGAGACGCAAAATAGAGATGTACTCTTCGAAATTTGGATTGTTTCAGAGTATGGCAAAATAATACAAGAAAGGAAAGACACCTGGAATGCTGAATCAGGCTTGTGAATTGCTTCTTACAAGCAAGTAAGAGGTTCGGAACCCAAGAAATATGAGAGAAAGGTGATGAACGCGTGATTTTTGCGCTGTTGCGTTCTTCAGAAAAGAAGAGGATTTTGGTTGTACAAAGATAAATCGATCGATGTACGTGTTGGACGGAAGGAGACACGATCAGGTGCATTACTCAATGATGATCCGGTGTTGAGCATTTATGATGCACCATGACATGATGAGAAAAATCAGGAGAGAGAAGCTGGAGCTTCTGGATTCTTGAAAAAGACTTGGGAGCTGGTAATCACCACCAAAGCAGAGCTTCTGAACAGAAAAGAGTTGAGAACTGGATTCTGAAGGCTCGAGAAAGACGTGAATTGGGATCCTAAATTTTCATCTGTGGATGAAGGAAGAAAACCCGCTATGATCTAAACCTCTAGGGAGTGGTGGTGGTAGTGATGAATGATGATGCAATAGTAATAATATTGATCCGGGAGGAAATGGTTCTTGAAAACAACAGATCGGCTTAGGTTTTCTCAACGGGAAAACAGTAAGGTTAAATTTGAAGCAGTGCATGGGTACTCGTAGATTCATGCGAACAAGAACTAGGCAGCAGAAATATTCTCATCTCAGAACCAACAAACAACAAAGAACAAAAAATATGAGGAAGTGGTAAGTGACGACCATATATAGAACCCGAGAGGACTCTTGCAATCACTTAACACACCTTAAAAGAAACCAAACGAAAAAAGAAGACACATTTTGATGGAAGGGTCGTTGCCAGCACATTCTTTTTTCTTACCAAGAATTAAGGCAAAACACAAGACGATGAAAGCAGCAGCCGAGACTCTGCAGCCACGATCTCCCATTGCCTTCCTGAGAGCCCAAGACAAGCTTCAATTTGACACCCAAAACGGCTTGTTGCAGACGAAGGGAGAGAGTGTGTGTGCGCGCGCGCGCGCGGTGGAGTGGGAAGGGTGGAGAGGAAGGAAGGTGAGAAAGAGTCAAGTCAAAGAAAGTTGAGGGAGAGAGAGAGGCAGTAAAGGAGATAGATGGGGGAGGAGAACGAGAAGGACAGCAGGTTGCGCAAGGAACAACGGGAAGGCGGGTGGCCGGGTGGTTTATGGAGTAAGGAATTGTACGTAAATGACCTTATAGTTTCTGATAATCACAATTACGCCACGGATCGGTAAGAAACGTTCGGACCACTCCACCCCAGTTGCGTAGTTCAGTAGCAGAGTCATATCGGGAATCTAATGTGTTGCAGGGATTTGGAGAAACGAACGATGGCTTGCAATAGTTTATTCGCCCTCTCTTCTGGTAAGACCAATAATTTAATCGCCCTGCCAAGAAACAAACAATTTAATCGGGAATCGCCGAGCATACGTTGTTATTCACGTTCACCCCCCCCCCCCCCCCCCCCCCCCCACCCCGTCTCAGCGTCGGGTTCTTCTCAAAGTGGCAAAGTCCATTTTCGACATTTAATCGGGTTTTTCAAAGGTTAAAATATTTTTCACGTATTTTGATTCTCAGGGAATGGAATTGGAAGAAGCCACGGTCAAAGAAACGAAGAAGTGATCCTCGTATTTCGATTCTATCGTGTTATCTAGATATATTGTTGTTGACAACCATTAATCACCTCATGGAATTCACCCGTCCCGTTGCTGGTTAATTAGTTAGGTTCGTGTCTGACACGGCTAGGCGTTAGACCTCCTTGAATTCTGCATTATCATAAAATTTTGTAACGCGTCCCTGGAATTGGAAATGCACCCTCAGACCGGTCTCTGACGTAATAACTCTATTTTATAATAAATAATAGTTTTCAAGAATATTTACGATACATCATATCAGTCGGTAGGCACGCACCACCGTATCCCATGTCATATGTGATTTAATTTCTTACCGTCTCAGATCACAAGTTGAGTCTTCGAATCTACAAAGTACCTGAAAAAAAAAAAAAAAACGGAACAGTTTCGATGATGTCCAAGAGCAGAAGAACTTGTTTTTTAAAATGTTTTCGTCTTTTTACTACTAACAATACCATTGCATGGCTGGTTTTCAGCTTCCCAGCAAGAGCAATCTACACACCACGATTATCTACAATATCAGTCAGTGAGCCATATCATGCACGAAAGTCCAAGTTCACGGATCAAGGCACGACCGCAATACCGGTGGAAATGGAAGGGCAAAACCGTACACGAAATGGCCCCATCACACGTGCGAAGTGCAGTGTACGCTTGTGGCGGGAAAAGGTGAAAAGAAGAGAGGATTTATTTTGGTTGCGCTGCAATTATAAGGGCACTGGGAATACACGGTGACAACGACGTCGCTTCAATGACGTGGGGCCCACACCTACTGAAGCCATCGACGATGGTTCCTCGCGTACGTGCGAGCAGCGTTGCACGTGCGTACAATACCAGCACTGCTACGACCGGCATCAATCGCATTACGTGAGTGTGGGTGTGTATCTGTACAGAGAGAATGATATCATACGTGCTCGGCTTGGAAATGAAACAATACCTGTGGGAAAAAAGAAACGAAACAAGAAAGTGATGATTGAGAAATTAATCATTTGCTGGAGGGAGGCATGGTAAGACGTCAGTGGGTAAACGCGTTGGTCCAAATCAATTAAGTTAAGGTGGCTTGCTCGGTCGGTCGGTCGGTCGGCCGGCGGCGGCAATCGACGGACGTACCACCACGACCCCTTGGGGGAGGAGGTGGGAAGAGAAGTGACAGCGGACGTCGATGGCTTTCACGAGCGCAGCGTGTACGTCCCCGGCAGCAAAAGGAAGAAGAGAACGCATGGGGGGTCCATAATAATTAATTAAGCAGTCCACCGCGTAACCACAAATCAGGCATCACACGCCACCAACAGTTTCGCTTCACATGATTGCAGCGGAAGAAGCGGCTGAGCTGCGAAGCGTTTCGGACGACCGCGGCCCCCAGACATACTCTTTTAGATAAGGCAACTCGAAATCCAACCCATGACTCGGCCCACCTACGCCGTAGATACTTCTACTGCCCTTCAAAATGGCCCAATTCGTTAACGTGGCCACCATTTGTTTTTTCTTTTCATAAATCCTTCGTGAGAGGACTGATGCATTCGTTTAGCAGAGAAATCACATATACAAGAGGATTGGATGACTAGAATAAGGGAAGAGCGACTCCTGGCGGAGTTCTCATTGTGGCAGAGATCACCATTTATAGCCCAACCTCAAGGAAAGTCGTGATTATTAACTTCTTTTAAAACTTTAATATAAGAAAAAAACCAATGGCATATTTAGTTGCATGTAAATGATTTGAAGATGAATATGTACGTTTGAATGTGAATGGATGGTACATGTGTTAAGAATTTTGTTTTAATGATCAATATTTTATTAAATTTTATAAATAAATTAAAGTATAATAGTCATGTAATTAAATATTAAAAAATTATTGAAAAATTTTATTTAAATTTTGGATAGTTAACTTTAAGATAGTTAAGTTTTGGATAATTAAACTTTTGAATAGTTAGCATTTCTATTTAGTCGAAGAGTTATGTTAAAAACTCGTATAGTTAAGTTATTTACATGTGTATTTTTAATATTTTAAGTTTTCATGTATTTTTCATATACGTTCAGTAATGAAAATCAAAAAGTTAAATAATTGTTTAAGTTTTTATACATATGTAAAGATAATTGTTTGTATTTTATAAAGTGACTAACGAATAGATAAATTTTTTTATTTCAATTATGTGTTTTGCAAATACAAAAACTCAAAAAGTTACAGATAATTATTCAAGTTTCTATAGGACTTAAAGGATAAATGTTCAACTAAAGTGATAACTTTGAAGATATTCTACAAATCTCAAAGAAGAAGAAATTTTGATAGATCTACGATATGAAATTGTAGAAATTCAAAATAATGGTAAAGATAGTGGAAATTCAAAATAAAAAATAGACATATTGGAAATTCAAAAAGACAATGGAGATTGTGGATAATTTAAATTTGAAATTAGTACGTAAGATTATGAATATGAATTAAGTAGATGAACATGTTGAACGTAAAGTCATAATTCGACTATTATAAATAGAAAGTACGAGCTACGCTATGATCATCCTAATCTCAAATAACAAGTTCGAATATTCAATCTCATTTCAATCCCAAATTGGAGTATTCAATTCAGAATATTTAAATCTAGAAAAATTCTCCAACATTAGAAGTTTGAATTCTAAGCAAATTTAGAAAATGAACTGCAATGCAAGAAATCTAGAAAATTTAATAACTAGAGAAAAAAAAAATACAAAAGTTAAGCAAAAGGAAGGAAAATAGAATATATGCATAAATATTAGGTTTTATTATACAATTCATATTAAATTAAAATAAGTATTTTATTTTCTCTTTGAATTATATCTCAAACTATATTATATCAAAATCAACAAGTAAAGAATTGTATTGAAAAGTGATTATAAATTCTTTATTTTCAATAAAAATTAGAATTTTATTTGTGATTATTTTATACTCTTATTTTATCTGTTAGAAATTTTTAATTTCTAAAGACATAATTTAATCCTCCTTTTATGATAGTATGATCTTACAACATGAATGACTCGTAGATAAGTTATGAATGACTTATGGACGTACATGATATGTAATAAGTCAAGAAATTGTGAAATTTTAATATTCCAACGTTTTCACATAATTCACAAGAAATTAACGAAAGAAAAAAATTATTATTTTTGGACTAAAAATAATTGACTCGAAAAAGAAAAGAATTTGTCGAAAAAGATAAAACAAGGAAAAAATAAGGAATGAAAAGGAACAATTGAAATCAAACAAAATATATAAATCTGTCACGTTGCAATAATTTATTTTTAATTGTATAAAACAAATTAATTAATTACATTCATAATAGTCTCATGATTCAACGTTCCTACAGTGAACCTGGCCATTGCCTCCTAGCTTGTGCTTGACGTCGGCCAGATCAAATCCCAGGAGTCGATCCTGCGTCCATGGTATATATGTATGTTACCACCATGCCACTTCGAAACAAAAAAGATATTTCGATCTTAATTAAGAATTGGAATTAAATAATTAATTAACATTCAAAATCTGAATTAATAGTCACCAAAGAAAAGAGCGGCTACGTTCGAAGTTGGCATACCATCTATTATTATTATTATTGTAAAAGTCTGCCTATGTATATATATGACGTGGTAGTCCACAGCCTGTATTATTTATATAGTGGGTGGGGCCCATCAACAGCGATGTCTTCAACCACCACATGCTTGGTTAGCATGCACGTTCCATCGCCCTCGCTTGGTTACCACCACCTCCTTCCAATTGTTTTTTAATTTACAATATAAGAAATTATGATTAATAAAATCATCAATTATGAAGTTACAATTAGGGTAAAAGAAATATAATTAACTAATCTACAACAGAAAGACTAATAACAGCATACTGAACGATGCAGAAAGGAGAAAAACTCAAAAGAAGTTTAGAGAAGTAAAGATGAAAACAAGAGTAATAACTAATAGAGAAGAAACTTGATGATATAAAAGCTTCGATGGAGAAAATTTATTAGATATTGCTTCAACTTTAATTTCAACTGATCATCTTTTTGGAGCATTATCAGCATAACCTTATTCAAATGAAAGATTGATGAGGTGTTTGTGCATTTTGAAATTTAAATTTCTTGAGAAATTAAATTTAAATCAAGTATAAAGGTTGGAAAATGAATTTTTAACCTAAAAGGTTGGAATTTAATTTTCAGAATATTTTAGTTATTCATTTTAATGATTCAATTGAACCGAAGTTAGACTTTCGTTCAATCGTGAAAAAGATTTTTTTTATTTTAATTTCAATAGAATCGAAGAAATATTTCGATTCACCAGTAACACCTTCTCTCTATATATTTTTTAATAATAATAATATTTTTTTTTTTTTAACCTATTTTTTTCTTTTTAGCTTCATTTGTAAGTTTCACCTAATTTTAATTAATAAGGAGTTAAATATGCATATCTGGTTTTAACAAATTATATATACAAATCAAATTTAATATATTGTTTTAAACACTTATTATAAAATTGTTATGATTATCTACAATGAAAATAGATTTTCATAAAACCAAAAGTAAGGACATAAGATGTAACATTGTGATTCATTAAAGGATAAGACAACATTTTGAAAATAATTTTGATAGGTTATTTTTAATTAAGTATTCATATCAAAATATGTGAATATCTACATTGACATTTTTTTTCAATTATAAAAATACTTAAATTCATTTTTGGTAGACATTCATGGTATTTTTATTATGAATGCTCAAAATAACTTATCAAATTTAATTTTGATATATCAATTAACGAGATTAAATATATGATTCATAAAGAAAATAATGCCAAAATCAAAAGTAAAAAAACAAAATAAAACAACATAATTCAAATGAGGGCAAAATGTTATACAAACTCGGTATGCCATTTTCAAATATAGGAAAAATTACTATAAGTACTAAAATTAACATTTTCTTAAAATACTTCTAGATTTTTTAAAAATATTTTAAATATAATAGTTATTTTTTGAGTTTAACATGTCACTGTTGTAGTCCTTTTTATAAGTTTTCTCTAATTAACCATTTAACCAAAATGTATTTCAACTTAGATATTCTTAAATTTTTTATCTAAGTTGTAACTTCATTCAAAAACCTTTCTTTTAACTTTGATATTCCTATACATAAAAGTTACAATTCGATTTAATTTTTTCTTTTAGCTTAGATATTTTTATGTTTTATCTAAGTTATAATTTCATTTAATTAACTTAATATTGTCCTTTTAACTCATTCCTTGGTTAATTACATTTTCACTAATTACTTTAATTTGTTATTTCATTGAAAATCATTTCTATCATGTACACAAACATCTAAATTTTAATTTTCAACAAATTCCGAAATATGCACAAACACCTAAATTTTGAATTTTTTTCGTCAAATTCTGTAGAATTCAAATTTTACAAAATTCAAATTTTAAGTGCACAAATAGGCCCTTAAGGATTGTGGTAGTCTAGGGATTTCAAATTAAGGTAACTTCTTTAACTACTTCATCTCTACTGGACGACTACTTTGGTCAAAACGATGAAATGACAAAATTCTAAAAGAATATTAAGGTGGCATTTTAATTAAAATTTCTAAAGAAATTGTTATTTCTGTTAATTTAAATAAATCATAAAAAATTTAGAAGAAATTAATATGTGAGTTCAAATGACGTAACTTGTTAGTTTAGTGATCATCACCATGTTGTTTTAAAATTAGATTCTCCTCCAATATACAAAAAAGTAAGATTTTACTTTTAAGGGGGTGTTTGCGTATTTAGAAAATGGTGGAAAACGTTGGAAATGAAAATAGCAGAAAATTTTCTATCCTTTTTCTGGGTGTTTGTGCACCAAATGATTTTTTGTCATTTTCCTTCAATATATAAGAAAAATTTTCTTTTATTTTCTGACTTTTTGATCTTTGAAACTGATGAAAAATGAAGGAAAAGAAAATATGAATTATCACAGAATATATTAACAACATGTAATTTTAATATAGAAATTATTTGTCTTTAATAAATGAGAATTGATATTATGAGAGATATGTAAAATAATAAAGATGTGTGAAATGTATTTAATGTTGTAATAATTATCACAAATGACTCTATCTTATATTATCTATAACAAATTTTGTTATTCTCTATTTTGTAGATAAATACAAAAAATATTTAATTTATTAATTTTAATATTTTTATTTGTGAATAAACATATATATTTTATATTCTATGATTTTCTATCATTTTCTATTCCATACACAAACTCATGTATCTCAAATTCTATCATTTTTTGTTTTGTACATAAGTACCTTGATTTTCTATTGACTTTCGATTACTTTTTGTTATTTTACTTTCTATCATTTTTTGTAATATTTTGTTATTTTATTTCCATCGTTTTCTAGTACACAAATAACCTATTAAGATTCTTTTTTTTAGGAGATGGGATGAGGGGGAAGAAATGGTCACAAACAAATCCTTGGAGAAGTAGTTTATACACTAAAAAAGTGAAAGAAAGGAAATTTACACAAAGTAAATCTTGACAAAATTGGAATGTTTTATCTTTTGCTTCTTTCATGAAAATAGTATATTGATTATAATAAGTATAGAAATAGCATTTGTATTTAAACATAGACACTTTAGTTTTATGGATTTAACATACCCATTATATAATTAATACATAAAAAAGTATAATATGATGTAATCTAGTACAATTAAATTTTACAAGTCATAAATTGTGCTTAAGCTGTTACCTTACTTCTCTTGGCACTGATTTAACTTGGGCCATGTTAATCTATTAACATCTCTAATTAAAATAGGATGAGTAAAGTAGAAAAATGTTTTCAAAGTATCATGAATGATAATTATACAAAGATAAACTAATAACAATTTTATCAAGAATAAAGTATCAATTGCATTTGCTAAAGGTAAGAGAAAATTGATTTAAGTAGTTTGATTATATTTATAAGAGACCAAAAAATGCATTAATTAATGATTTTTTTATTTTTTGTAATCTCACTTGCGTTTCATGATTAATGAATTTAATCTATTTAATTTTTAATCTTGAAAAAAAAAAACACGTAAAATCGTCGGTACGCACTCCTGTGGTCTAGAAAGTAACTCATTTGGGTGGTAGTGCCACTTGTCGGACTTCAACGGTAACATAATTGTTTTTCGAGATAAAAGGCGATAATATTGGAAACATTCTAATTATGTAATTATATTTTCTGAAGCAAATAAAAAATAAAAAAATCTCGAGCGACTTTACACCTTTCTGTGGTCGGCCCACGACTTGGGCAGGAAGCTGACAACTCGTTTTCTTTCTTGCGACAGAGGCCTCGATCCAGCGGGCAGCCAATCGCGGTGGTCCTTGCTCCCCCCCCCCCCCCCCCCCCTCCATACGAAAACCCTTCTTCGACTGGCATTCATTACCTGCAATTATTTATCCAAGCCACATATATCTCACTGAGAATAAGAGTAGTCCATTCACTAGGCGTTTTTATTATTATTAAACAATGATAATCTTTCAACTTTGCTTCGTATCAAATATTTCACCGCTGCGTGAGGGGACCATGGGTAATTCTCCGTGCAGCCCGTCGCCGCTACCGTCCTTTCGATCGTGGTGATGGCGTGGCGACACAGGGTGGTGCTGAACACCAGTAAACCGAAAACTGGTGGAGTTCGCAAAATTTCCTACTCTACTGTTGTTGGTGGGACTCACTTGTCCTTTCCCATCTTGTCGAATAAATTTCTCGGAGAATCGGGGGAAATGATACAAAATCCACCCGTGAACGCGGAGAGCAAAGCAGGTTAAGGGCAAGGAGGAAGGGAGGGGAGGGGAGAGGAGATCCGAGAGGAGAGGAGCGCTACTATATAGTGCTTCGGTACCTCAAGAGCACATGGAGGACTCCACAATACCACAGGAGGCGGCGGCGGTCGAGAAGTCGCCGCTGTACAAGCCGCTGAGGGAGCTGACGGAAGATGATATTGCTCAGGTCACCCGCGAGGACTGCCGCCGTTTCCTCAAAGAGAAAGGTGTCTATTCATCATCAACATCATTATTGCAATATTATATGATAATTTCTTCGTTGGTTGATTACGACGAATGCGAGATCGGTTCTAGGGATGAGAAGGCCGTCGTGGAACAAATCGCAAGCGATCCAGCAGGTTATATCCTTGAAAGCGTTGCTCGAGGTCAGCAGAGAAGACGGTGAAGATGATGACGACGAAAACAACAACGCAGGTCGTGCTTCTTCTTCCATGAAGCGGCAGAGGAAGACGGACGACGCTTCACGAGAAGAAGCTCACAATCCACCACTCCCACCACCACCTCCTCCTCCTCCTTTATCGGTGAGAATGAAGAAGTAACTCATTCTTCACCGTTTTATTTGTCAGGTTTTTGTAGTCGTTCTTTTATTCAGGACCGTCCAGCGCTCGCGCCACCACCACCACCACCACTACAGCAGCAACAGAAGGACGTGACCGAACAGACGAGGGATCTTCCGTCGCTCCCACCACCGTCGCTTCCAATGACCTCGCGTGAGACGGCCTGCGTGTCGACCAGGTTATGATCGTCTACTCCTTTTTTTTTTCACCTACCGTCCAGATCTGTGACGGCATGGATTATCGAGTTAGGATGGGATTTGCCAACGTGAGGAGAACCAGAGGGGCTGGGGGAAGGTGTCTCCGTTTGTCCGTTTGGCGCTGGGACGAGCAGGGAGGGTATTTGTGGATTTGATTTGTGTGGCAGAATGGTGGTTTTAATGGTGTAATCGGATCCGGGACCGATGGTCAGGTCCAGTGGTCTGGTCGACCTCAGCTGTGCCTGCAGGTTGACTGGCTCGATGGGCCCAAGTTTATTATATAAAAATGAAAGATCTACTTAAAGAAAAAGAAAAAGAATTTTAAAAAAAGGCAAGTACGTTCTTTTTTGGTAGAACCGTCGTTTGTTGAAGTTTCGACTTCCAATCACGCAATGTGCACTTATTGAAAATAAGAAAAAAGGAAAAATAGAAATTCTGGTCAAAGAAGCATTAGGAAAAGATTATAGACAAAGGATCCAATCGTTTAGAGGAAGTGGTTTTTGCTAACAAGCCGTTCTTTTTTTTTATATATTTTTTTTAAATTGTGTTTGGCAAATGAGCTTGGTGTGAAAAAACCTGTTTGCTGAGAAGGTTATTTTCACTTACACAAAACACTGCATTGGTTTTGTACCAAAGGAGACAAGGAAAAAAATCTTGACCCCTGTTTGGCCAAAAAATTGGTCTAAAAAACTAATAAAAGAATGTTTAGTGATTTAATACAGACAATATGGCAATGATTACGGGGTATTCTGCCTGTTGCTATCATAAAATTTATCTAGGTCCTATCCATCGCTATTAATGACGAATCACATGCCTTGTGTTAACTGAACATGAAAAATGCTTTCTTATAGGTGATTTGACATAGGCTTTTATGGAGCAACCCTCAACTACATTGCTCAAGGTTAGATAGGGTCTCTCTTCTTAGGAAGGCTATATATGTGAGTGCTTGGTTTTGGAATAGTGGTAAGGTGGTGATGAATTTGGATTCTACACAATGTGCCATGGACCATCCATTGTTTGTCAAGAAAAAGCACCAATGGTTATGTATATTGATGATATTCTTTTTACAAGAAATGACACTATAGACATAAGAGAGACCTAGCAATACCTTTAAAAGCATTTGGCTATTAAGAACATGGGATGCCTTAAATACTTGGGGATTGAGTTTTCTTGTGACAAGGAGAAGATGGTACTTTCTCAGAGAATATATGCCCCTGCTCTTCTAAAGCAGCAAGTTTCACAAGGTGGAAACTAAATATTACTTTCATTGACCAGATTCTAGCCTTTTGAGACGACTCTTAGCATATAAGGTTGGTTGCGGTTAAAAACAATTGATCAGGAAGCTTATCCACTTGACAGTGACATGCCCAAACATCTCATCTGTAGTTGGAATATTTGGTCCATTTATACACAAGTTGAGAGAGCTACATTGACAGGGTGCCTTACATGTACTTGCTTACATAAAAGGCACACCTTGTCAAGGTCTAATTTAGAGGAGGAATGGTCACTTTGATGTTAAGGCTTATGAGATTCAAGTTATGTAGGGGATAAAGGTGATAGAAAATTCACATCATGTTATTGTACCTACATAAGTGGTAATTTTGTTTCCTGAAGGAGTAAATAACAATCCGTATTGAGGTCCAATGTTGAAATGGAGTTTCACTCTATGGCTTATACCATATGTTTGTTAGTTTGGCTTAGATTGTTCTTAACAAAGCTTGGCTTTTACGTGATTACCCTTATGGGTATGTGTTGCGACAATTGAGCAACAGTTGTCATTGCCAACAACCCTACCTTTCATGAATGTATTAAATACAATAAGGTTGATGTCATTATGTGCAAAACATATTGATAAAAAGTGTCATTCATACTTTATATATTTCGTTAATTAGCAACAAGTAAAATTTTTATTAAATGATTGAATGATGGGGTGTATGTCATTAAGTAACAAGTTGGGCATGGTTAGTATCTATTCTCTAGCTTAAGGAGAATTGTTAGATGTATTATATAATAAGTGTAGGCAATAGTCCAACATTGGAATTTGTGTATTATGTTCCACCATTAACATCCATTTACAAAAGTTTAGCCACAGTCAATAAACAAAATTTTCATCTTTCCTAGTTTACACATTGTGAAATATTGAAAATGATAGAAACCTTGAAAATGTTTCTATTTGAAATTTACTAAGGAATTAGGTTTCCTTCTAAATTAGTCTAAAATTTTTGATGTAAACAATAAGCATTTCTCAAATTTGAACCAACAATTATCTTAAAGTATGGTACAAGAAGCTGGTAGGTCTCATGTTCATCCATTAGAATTTCCTTGGCCGACTTTGTGTGAGTTCCCTTCTTTTAGAGTTATGTTTAATACTTGCTTTTGTAGAAAGAGGTTGAGTCTTGGTGCAATGGTAAGATTATTATGATTTAGAAGTCACAGGTTTGAATTCTATAGAGTTTAGACTTTTTTAAGGTGAGGGCCTAGGTGTGAATTAGTCATGCCTTGGTTGCTTGCCTTGCCTTGTCTTAAACTATAGGATCTTTTCTTGGATCCATTTATTTAAATATATATATTTTTTAATGTGTACTACTAAAATACAATAAATTGTTGAGATATATAATTATGCCTGTTAATGAAATATACATATTAGTATTAGTACACATCATATTTTGAATGTTGTCTTATGCTTATTTATGTTTTAATCTTAGTTTGGAAATAACAGTGCCAAAATCATACATAATTATTATTAAATATATATATAAGCATGCAAAAAAAATATTTGCATGGATGCTTAGCTACCACCTAGGTGTCGCCTAGGTGCTGCCGAGGTGCCTAGGTGCCCAAGCCACCCTATCTCATTGTTTGGGCACCTTAAAAAGTATGATGGAGGTAATATTGTGTACAATTTGATTTTTCCTAAAGCCTATATTGATAGGAATTGTGTGTGCTTTGTTTGTCTTTTTTTAGCTTTATTAGAAAATAATAATTAAGACATCCCAAACTTTACATGGGTTAGTATCTTTTTTTATGTTCTGGATATGGATCTTGTACTCTTATTGGTTGTTCCCCTTTTCTCATGACATGTTTTAAGCTTGAATTTCTTGATAGTGGATTTTTAATGTATTTACGTTTTATGCACTCTTAGTCTATGCTTCCATAGAAAAATAAATTGAGCATTCTCTGCACTTAGAATTGCATTGAAAAATGATAAGCCTCTTGAATAAAATTTGGATTAAATTTCTGAATTAAACACGATATTATGTATACTTGTTCAAATTAATGAAATTCGGGACTAGCATTTTTGTCAGTTTCTGATTTGACTTTGGTTGTTTAGTTTTATATCAGCATGCTGTGAGTAGCTTACCACTTTAGTTTAGCTGAAGACTGGTTGAACTAGCATTTGCCTGCAAAACTTAGATTCCTTAACTGTTGTTTCACACCGGAATTCCAGGGATGTGTCAGATCCTGCCATGACAACAGCATCAGCAGCTGGGCTGATGACAGTATTTTATGATGGAAAGGTTAATGTATATGATGGAGTTCCACCTGAGAAGGTAATTGCAGGACAATTGAATGGTGAATGGTTGTTTCATGCCATTATCTTTTACTCACCCTTATTGTTGGTTTTGTAGGCATTTATGATCATGCAACTTGCAGCAAGCCAGAGTGACTATGACGGTCTACCAAGCTCATTAGTTGACCTGAATCAGTCATTTATTCTTCCTCAATTAAATCCAATTCAAAATATTACTGTTCACCCACCTCCACCTCCACCTCCGACAATGGTAACACAAGCAAAGGTATCAATGACATCAATTAGGATCCCCGAGTATCCCCAAGCAGCAGAAACGAAAAACCTGCAGGAACTTGAGCTTGGTGAGTGCCAATGTTCTTCTCAAGTTTTTTTTTTTACCATATCCATCTAGCAATTTTGTCATTGGTATATCATAAGACAAAAGTCAACTCTTGGTATTAATAATGTACCCTTGTCCTTTTCTAGGAATCACTTTGATGTGCACCATGTCAAATGCAATTACTGATGTTCTTGTTCTTTACAACTCCAAGAACCATACTTTTTGTCCCTTGGTTCTGATCACAATTGCCAACTATCAATGATCAATTTCTGACCATCATAGACCATATTTTCAGCCATGGCAGCTAGGCTACCAACACTATATCTTCATCCAACTATAACTAATTTATGTCATTAATGTTTAGAAATTAAATATAATTATTCCTAGATGTGTATAATTAGTTATTTAAGCTTGTCTTAAAGTTTCAAATTTTAATTTGTAGTTTTTGACTTATTTTCATTGATTTCCATGTTTTAAACTTATTTCCACTGAAGTCTGACATTTTTTATTTTTGTCCTGAAATCCAAAATGAAACTAAAGTTTAATACCTTGTTAAACATGCAGCAAGAATTAGTTGAATGAATCCCATTATGTAGTGTTTTGCACTACAAATCATTACGTGACAAATAATTATTGTTTAATGATTGAATGTGTAAATAGGCTTAAATTTGAGATTGTTGTATAGAAGTGTGAGTACTCTATAGACATGTAGCTTCATATTGTTTGAATTTGATGAAGATCCTTTGGAAGTTGAATTCAATTTTCTTTTGCAATGGTCTACATATGCCATGAACTAAAACCTTTGATTGGCCTTTGAGAACTACAAGCAATTTATTGATGTGGATTCTTCCATCAATTGCCTTGGTTAGAGGGTCCCACATTGGATGTTCATCTTTTCCTGAAAATAGGTCAAAGTAAAATGAAATTAGAAGGGATTCATGTCATACCTAATTTAAGTGAAAGCAATTGAACATAAATATATTATTCATCTACTTATATTGAAAAATATCTGATTAAATGTAATGTAAACAATATATATATATATATATATATGAATGTTTGAACAACAAGATGCTTTTGAATTAATATTTGTGAGTGAATGATTTAAAACTATATTGTAATTTTAATATATATATATATGTTTGAAGCATTACAAGACTGTTTTAAAAAAAATTGAATTTTATGAATGATGTGGTTAAATGCACGATGATTTGATAATGTTTGAATATATCTGCATACTGAAAAGTGAATATTAATTTTTACATAATAAGAAATAAACTGTAAGTTAAATATGCATATAATGTTCAGATTTAAATAAGTTTAAATTGAAACACTGCATTGATGTAATGTATTTAACTTTATTTAAGTTGATAACATGTAGGAAAAAAATATAGAGGTTAATATGATAAGTAAGTTTCTTAAGAAAATTTACTAAGTGTTAATTCAACGAAATTAGTTCGTGGAGTTAAATTTAACTCTACAAAGTTAATAATATAATATAATATTACTCCGTTGAGCTATCTGTAACTTAACGAAGTTAGCCTGTGGAGTTAGAAAATAAAAGCTTGAAGCTAGTCTGTTGAGTTAGCTGTAACTCAACGATGTTAGTTCGTTAAGTTGGGAACATTAACTAAGGTCACTCTATTGAGTTATTTGTAACTCAATGAAGTTAGTTTGTATAGTTAGCTGAACGACTATTCTTTTCTTTACGAACAAAACTTCGTGGGTTTAGCAGTTATTGCAATTTAAAAATAAGATGTGGAACACGTAATTATAAAAATAGGAATTATACCATATGTTACAAGACACGTTCTTGCAACGAGATTTATTTGCATTATGGACGTGTATTATAAATGCAAAATAGAATATTGTTTACTGGTTACTAGCAATTAAGAAGAGGAAAGAGAAATCGCTGAGGAAACTAGAAGGAGAAGCAGTTGATTCAACTTCATCCGTCAACAACTATTTATTTAGAATAAAGTTTTAAACTACATGTAATTAATCTTCTGCAATTTACTTTATGTTAAGAGTTTATGAACACATGGATTCATTCTTCTAACACTAAACGATTAGTAAGAACACCTACACAGAATTATTCAACATAGAGACATACTAAAATATTTTCTGAATTAGACTTTAATGAAATCCTTAGAGGTGTAGCTAACCTTTCTTTAAAGGAGAACGAAGATATGATTGCTCTAATAAAAAAATCATTAAAAAAAATTCTGTATATTGAACTAGTTGATGAACTTTTATGTATTTGATTGTTAAATTTTGAGGGAGATAGGTTTAAATTTAAATCTAATTATATTAGTTAATTACTATACTTTCATGGATTAGAAAGAGAAGATGTCTATTATTTCCTTAGAGAATTTAATGAAGTTTGTCAAATGATAAAAATGTCGAACATGAATATTAATGCTATTAAACCTAGATATATTCTTTTTGCTTTAAAAAATACAGTTAAGAGATTGTTATATACTTTGTCTCTTGATTCAATTTCTACATGAATTGAATTTTACTTTATTTTTTTGAAAAAATATTATCCTACAGATTAAATGATTAAAAAAGAAAAAGAAATATTAATGTGTACCCAGAAACAGGGAGAATTATTCTGAAAATATTTTGAAAGATTTAAAAATTTATTGACTTAATGTTCACATTATGAAATGAGTAAAATACAATTAATAGGTATAATTTATGAAGTTATAGATGTTTCAACTAAATCTTTATTAAAATTTATTTGTCAGAATGAATTTTTGAAACTGTGTAGTGAAGATGTATGAGTATATTTAGAAAATTTTGCAAAAAAAATTATTCAGTGGAAAAACTCGGTTGAAGCTATTACAGATAAAAAAATATTGTCAAGGGAAATATATTAAATAGATTCAAACACTATACTTAAAGTTAAATTAACTGAGTTAACAAAGAAAATAGAAGAATTATCATTAAATCAAAAATTAGCAAAAAAGAATGTAAATATTAATGATTTAGATATTATTTATATTAGAAATCAGAAAGATAACTTTGAAAATTTTTATAACCTTAATTGAAGAAATCACCTGAATTTATCATGGAGAAATTTCAATTTCTAGGGTAGAGAAAATATAAATGATAAAAACATAAGTTATGATACATTAATTGAAAAAAGATCTAGAATAGAGAAATTAAAAAAGATAATTTAACAATTGAACAATCGTCTAGGTCATGTGTTTGGTAATGCTACTATTCAAAGTCAAAATATGAATAGAAATATATCTCCTAGACAGAATGAATCAATAGAAATTAGACCTGCAAGAAGATTGTCAATGTAAGCAATACCTAATTCTTTGAACAGAACTGTTAATAAAATTGATACATTTTATGAGAGAGAAGTTGAATGAAGCAGCACAATTATTAGTAACTATGTATAATATAGTAAGTAAAAAAATATAGAATAAAGAAAAAAAAAAACATAAAAAAAAATGAAAGTTTAATTATAGTTAGTAGTACTGTAGAATTATTATTTAACTCAACGAACTTAGTCCGTTGAGTTATGACCTAACTCTACGGAGGTATATGTAAATAACTATGTTAATTTTATCTTTATTTAAATTTTGTTTATGTTATTGAAATACAGAATTAAAATAGATGGAATTGATGGAGTTACCACTGGATGTACTAAGAGAAGTACTAAGTAACTTATCAGCTAAAGATCTATGTACATTATGTTGTGTGCCATGACAAATTAAAGAATGTGTCGAGTATTTTCATAGACTATAAGCTACAAAGATGACTAATATTAGAGATGGATTTTTATAGAAGTTATTTAATCGTAGTTTAATCAGTCATGAATATATGAACATAAAATAAACTGTTGGAATTCCACCCAATACATTAGAAGGAATAGATTATATTATAGAGATAGATGAATGATTGATTATTTACAAAATTAAACCATGGTATGCTATTATGTTACTTGATATTTTGATTAGAAATTCTATTACTCGAGAAGAATGGAATATAAGAAAGCCTAATAGGTTTGAAGTATTAACTGAAAATTGTAGGTCAGCTTTAACATTTTCTGATGTAAATTTGATTATTCTTGAAAATTTATATTACTTGAGACCAACTGAAATTTAGATAAAGATCTATGTTTAAGTGTATAATTTTCTAAATAGATATTGGAATGAAAATATTATGATATATCTAGGAGAGAAAATATTAGCTAACAATATACATATCATACTTATATATATCCAGTCATGAATATATCAATTGCATTTAGATCTGATTTATACATAGTAAACATAGATAGTTATGATGATGATTTTATAGAAATATTACCTATACCTAATGAGATAGTTAAACCACCATCTGCAGAACATGATAAAATTCAATTAAGAGTATGATATAATGAATATGATGATTCTATTTTATGTCTAGTAAGATGGTGAGATGAATTGATGAAATTTCAAATATGGATTATGGAAGATCTGAATGAATGAAAGTGAGAAGAGGAATATATTGAAATATATGTAGAAATAGAAACAACTACATTATCTTGGAACAAAAAAAGATCTTTTTATGCATTTCAATTCATTAATGGTAATATACTAATATTTAGTGTTGATAACATATTGCAAGTTTATAAATTAAAAAGGAAAGCAAACTACATTAAAACAGAATTAATAACAAGAACTATGACTAAAGGTTTTGCTTGGATTGACACGTTTATTCCATTTGTCACTACTTTTTAGTCATATTCTTAAATTGTAATTTTGTATTTTTAATGTTGTGTGTATTCTACATTTATTTTTAGAAAGAAAAAGAAAAAAAAACTTTAGTTCTTATTTATTTATCTTACAAGAAAAAGAAAAGAAAAATAAAATATCAATTTAATTTGTTGGTATTTGTTTTGAGAAATCATATGATTTGTTTGTGAACCACCAAAGGTGTAGGAACATGGGTTCCACACAAGATACATTTAACAATTTATGTTTTGTTGTTATTTTGCTATATATTTTGCTTTTATTTGTGAATGAAAAAATTTTCAAAATTAAAAGTCGGAAGATATTAATGAAAATACAAAAGAATAAGGTATGTGAAAAATTACTTATCCTAAATTTATATTCATGCACAGTTCAAAGAGTTATTCTTTAATGAATTAAGTCAACGAAACATTATTCATACCTGTTAGTATATACTGAAGTTACTGTAAATCTTTTTATATTAAAGACAATGCAAAATGTAGTTATGGGAGAGGTAATTAAATTAAAATCTAAGTAATTTTGTTAATTAGAGGAATTATGATTATGTTGCAAATTTCTGTGGAAATTAAAAAATTTTTGAGCTGCATTTTGCTGTAACTATCCGAAATTTCCTATAATTATCCAAAAATTATCTAAAACCCTTCGATGATTGAAACTGTAAAAAAATATATATTTAAAATTGTAACTGTAATTACAATATTTTATTAATAATACAAATTTAGGTATAGTATCTTATGTTTTTACTGAATTTTATGAGTTTAACAGTTTCATGATTTTAAAAAGAAATCAGATTGCTTAACTGAAATTCAGAAAATTATCTTAAATCATGAAAGAACTGAAATGCTGATTTTAGATTAAATGAAATACATATGATCAAAGATACATTTAATTTGATGGATTAAACTTAAAGAATGATTTATGTGTAAATCTTATTAAACTATAGAAAAGTATGAGTTTAATTATATGAATTCATAATTTACAGTAGATTGTAGAAGAAAAATTATGTGAGATTTGTGTTTTATTGTATCTGTATTAATGAAATATATATATACTGTATTGAAAAGAAAAAAAAAAAGGAAAAAGAGAAACTTTGAGAGTTTATTGAATTGTTTGATCATAAGTCTTTTGTATTTGAGCAGATAACTATGTAAATATTGTTGACCTGAAAAAAGTCTCTTTAAATTTGGTAAACTAAAATCTTGATCAAATTTGAAATTATTAACTGAAAGCTCGATACATAGATACATTAGAAAGTTATTGTATGATTCAAACTTTTCAAATTAACTTTTAAAGTAAAAATATGTATATACTATTCTAAAAAGATGAAAGTATTTTATTAAAATACAAATATCTTTTGAATAAAGTATATTCCTTATTATTTATGATTACGAAAGTATAAATCTAGAATTAGACTTTTGAAGTATTTATTTGAGATACAATTCATTATTCTTCTTGTTTTAATAATATTGAGTTGAAATTTATTTTGAAAATCATATTGAAAAATTCAGGATAATTTGAAAAAAAAAATGATATATAACTACCACTTACTTGATGGTAGTATATTTTGTATATAATTTACGTATTTTTGAAATGTATTTGTAGGTTGGAGAGGAAAAACAAAATTAAATTAGATTACTGAATTATATAGAATATTTTTACATTAATCTAATTTTAGTATTTTGAAGATATGAAATGAAGAAACATTTTTTATAAGAAATACTAGTTAATGAAGAAAAGAAATAGTCTAGCACTTTAGAAAGACCTGTTAACTAGATTAAATTAGTTTGCTAAGGGACTAATAAAAGTTAAGTATTATAATATTTAGCTTATCATAAAATATTTAAAATGAAAAAGTGCATAATATTAACAGTTAAATAATGGTTAATTACATAATATTTAACTTATCATGTGAGAATTAAGTTATTATGTTATAATTACATGATTATATATCTTAATGAAAGAATCTACATAATTTCAGTAAATTAGCATTAATTAAGTATATTTTTGAAATGTCAGTGAGTTATAGGCTTTTTAATTCTTAAGTTTCCGAAATGTTTGTTATTTCGGAGAGTTACATTTCATGTACTGGACAGTTATATTTTGAACGTTTAAAGAATATTTTATTATTATTTTAAAGACACTTGTTACCTTAATATATGACTTAAGTAGATTTTCAGTAAGTTAGATGTTAACTATCTAAAATACGTCTGAGTATCGGATAGTTAGGTTTGTAAGTATTCGAAATATCTTTTTTCAAAAAAATTACTAAAGGCATGTGTCGTGACCTGAAAACTTGACTTAAGTTATCTTTTGGAAGGTTAAGTGCTAACTATCTAAATTGCATATAAGTTTCGAAACTATCTAAAAAGTTTTTTTACCATCGTAAAGTTAGAATTATGCACGTGTTGAATTTAAATATTTTATTATATCATGTGAGCTATATATATTTAACTCATTAAGTTAGCATAACTATATGTATTGAGTTATTTAAATACATACTAAGGTAACGCGTTGTGTTAATGTTATAAACTTATAAGTTATTTCTTTATTGCACGTGTTTTATAGTTAAATCAATAAAGTCCGTTGAGTTACACTAACTCTATGGATTAGTTATTTTCTAACATGCCACTATGAGCAATTGCAAAAATAAGAAATTTGAAGGAAAATCATGATTGCATGTATCACGCAGAAATTAACTCGTAGAATGAAGTATAAATCACCATCGTTAATATGAATAAAGGAAATTCAACCGATCATTTGAGCAGAATCAATTACCACTGAAAGAAATATAAAAGAGGAAAAAGACAAAGAAAAAGTGTGTAAATGTGGAGAACCATGCTAACTGCAGGAAATGTCGGTAGTTCCCTAAAGTTCCACAACACCATAATCACCAACCATCGAAAGTCTATGATGATATTTTTCGAATGTCGAGTCGATTTCAAGCCAAACATGGTGACTGACAACTATTATGAGAAGTAATCGCATCATAAGAAAGAAATTCATTTTCACTAAGCATCGACTCATATCTCAGAAGATCGTAAAACTTCTAGCTTTAGTTTCAGTTTGATGCCAATATACTAAAGAGGAGATCAACTTACAAATCTCGATTTACGATTCTATAGAGAGAGGAGACGTGACTGTAAATGATTAAGTTTTCAATGGTATAATTATGTTGCATGTAATGGCGGAAGTTCTTATTGTTGATAGAGAATTTTTATATTTCATCTTTCGTTCATCTTCAGGAACATATCAAAACAAAAATACCAAAAAAATTAATCATCTGTGTTTATAGTTAGTATTTATGTGTTGTATTATTTATTTTGTATTGTGATTATATAGAGAGAGAAGCCGTGACTGTAAGCGATTAAGTTTTCAATAGTATAATCATGTTGTATGTAGTGGCGAAAGTTCTTACTATTGATAGAGAATTTTTACATTTTACCTTTCGTTCATCTTCAGGAACATATCAAAACAAAAATACCAAAAAATTAATCATCTGTGTTTATAGTTAGTATTTATGTGTTGTATTATTTGTTTTGTATCGTGATTATATAGAGAGAGGAGGTGCGACTGTAAGCGATTAAGTTTTCAATGGTATAATCACGTTGCATGTAGTGGCGGAAGTTCTTATTGTTGATAGAGAATTTTTACATTTTACCTTTCGTTCATCTTTAAGAACATATCAAAACAAAAATACCAAAACATTAATCATCTGTGTTTATAGTTAGTATTTATGTGTTATATTATTTGTTTTGTATTGTGATTAATGTTATTGTCAATATTGTGAATGTTTCGTATTTATTTGATTTAGAAAATAGAAAATAGTTTTATTGATTACTAAAATTGATTTGTATAAAATACCTAAAAATCTTAATGGTTATTATTTAAAATATCTGAATGTTAGTGTTGATTAATGATAAATCTCAGATTAACTAACCTTAAAAAGCTTAATTAATGTTATTTCCATTTTGTGAAATCACCCAATGGATGATCGAATTTCTCTATGAATAGTAGAATTTAATTTGAAGTTACTAGGTAGACTCGTGGAGTTAACTTAAGTCCACGAGGATAGTCCGTTGAATTAACTGTAACTTCACAAACTAAGTCTGTTGAGTTAACTATAAATCAACAGAGAACTTAATGGAACACATATAAAACTCTAGTCATAATTATAAAAATTGAAATAGTATATAATTCTTATTCAATTCTTTGTAGAATCGACTTATACTTACACATAAAGTACAATAGACACTGTACACTTATAGTTAAAATATAAATTAGACTTAATAGCAAATTTGTGTGAAAAATTGTTGGTTACTTTTAAAAGAATTTATTGATATAAGCATAAAAACAAATCAAATAAGTTTTCTCGAATAGATAAGTTTTATGATTTAATTTTTCACAATCAATTAGTAAGTCTAGATGTTGAAACAATTTTTTCTATCAAAATAGTATTTGTTCTCTTTGAGATAAGCTCTCAACATTGGGTAATGTTGCTTCGTTACCATTTTGGATGGTTTAATGGTGGTTGTGTTATCAATTATACGAGCTCATATTTGTAAGTTTCTTTCAATATCTAGTGGTGTTTGTCTTTTTCGTCCCTATCTATTATGAAATCAAATTATCAAAGAAATTATTTTTTATTTCTACTTGCATATTAAAACTACTTACCTATTACTGTTATTTCTGTTTCAGCAATCATTATAGTTTTCCCCTGTTTCAGTATCTATCATAGTTGTCTATGTTTCTTTTGTTGCTAATTGTTATATTTGAGTAGCTTGCAAACTAAATATATTAAATGCTCTAGTTTGAGGGAGAATGTTAGAGTATTGAATAAATAGATCCCTATATGGATCTTAAGGTTAGGTTTGATTAAGATGTCTTGTAGGTTTAGTTTACATTGCTTGTTATGTAGTTTTTTTTCTTATAGCCTCTATAAATAGTCATTATCTTTGTCAATGGATAATTTCACTTTTACTTATTCCTTGTTTCCGCACTTCTTTTACCAATATCTTTATTGGTGAAGTGTACATGTTACTCGTGTGATATCCATTCATGTTTCTTAACATTTTTGTATTGAGAATTTTATGCTAAGCAATCTTCTTAATAAATTTTACTAGTTTGGAGAGGAGAATTAGTTAGTGTAAAAGAAATTTTCTAAAAAAGATAGACTTAAAACTATTTGATTAGAAATAATAAGAAAAGATTTAATTTTATACAATTTAATTGAAGATTTGACCATAGAAACATAGGAAAAGAAATGATTTATGTGACTGATTCTACGTAGTTAAATTATGGCTTAGATTGTTGTATGAATTTGTTGTTTAAAGTTTTAAATTCTTATAAGAAATTTTTCTGTCATTTTACCTTGCTCTTTCTTATTTTGCAATCTTTTTGCTTGAACTTGGATCCAAAATTTCCTTTTTCATAGATCTCATCGAAGAAGGAAAAACCAACTATGCTACCCATTATTGGTGTCATTCTACCTCTGAACAAAAATTAATTTTAACTTGCCAATTATTTCAAACAGATTTTTCTGTTAAACTATTCATTCATAAATATTTCATTTTCTTTCTGCTATTTTAATTTGCAAGATTTTTATTAGACATTCTTTGATGATGTTTTTGTTTCCAAACAAATATGATGAAATGTAGGGCTGGATATAATTAATAGAGGTTGATACATAAGACCCAGCCATTGTTCCTTTTGTTTGAACTTTGTGGTCCTTGTTGTGTCTAGCTGGATGTCTGTTTTATTCACAAATAATTCAAGCGTGCTTGTGAAACATATATTAATACCTTCCAGATCCCTGTTTTTGCAGAAGGCCCAGCTTGTAGAAAGGCATTGCTACAACGGTATCTTGAAAAGAGGAAAGACAGGTAGATTTCTGGGATGTAACAAAATATTGTGCACGCATGTATTCTCTGAATTGGAGTTGCCATTTTTCATGTTTAGAAGAACTTTGACGTGCAAAAAGAATATGGAAGGGTTTTCTTCTTCAGATGTGGACTTTCACCTTGATCAAAACTTCCGGTATCAGACCACTGATGGGCAGCACTACCAAAGTGACATCATTTCTCCTCATCCCATGCCTCCAAGCACACCTACTAGGTGCAATTCCTTCCACTAAAATTTCTTGTTCTCGTTTGATTTCAATAATGATTGGTAAGTTACATACTTATTAATTTATTATCTTATTTTTTGGAGTGCAGGCTAGCTGGTAGTAACCTATGAATTTAAGCATTTTATGAATAAAAATACTTAAATAAAACATAATTTAATCAGCCTTCTTTGCCTTGTTCGGTATAACTTAAGTATCATTATAATTCACATAAACCATTTGATGCCTTTATTACTAAGTTGATTTTGCTGGTGTTTTTTATATATTCAAGGTTTTTGGTCTTATTATGTATCCAGTTCCGTTTTAAAATTAAAAAAATCAGAATATCTCACACATGCTATTCTCCGTGTTAGAATCAAATGCGTGGATGAACACATTCTGATGAGAATAACAATTCTAGTGGTTCAGATTTCGGGCTTTTAATCTCTTTCTATATTGGTGCCAATCATAAGATCAGGATTGCCATATTTGTAGGAGTTTTTCGGTTAATCATATTTGTGGGAAGATGATGATGATCGTTGGATAAGATTGTCTTATGCAGCGCATTAGCTATCCATTTTGATTGTTAAATTTCTTCAGTAAAATTGTTTAGGGCCTTTGTGTGCTTTAAAGGAATTCATTTATTTTTCAAAATTGTCATGTGTTTGCGGCCAAGTCAGGGATTTTACTTTCCTTTATTATTACAGATGTCCAAGAAATCTAAATAGCTGATTTATGGTTCTCGGGTGGGTGGGGGAGATTTCTCCTCTCCAACTTATACATCTTCAGCTTTATTGAAGTCACGGATAGACGGATGTCATGTGGCGCTGTACTTTTTCTTGATTTCTGAGAATGTGGGAGATAGTAGTTGGGAGTTCCTCTGTTCTTAAAGGTATGATCATACCGATACTAAAGCTCTTAAATGCCCCAACCGTGAGTGAGTTCCAACTGCCCATTGATGGTGTCAAGATGTCATCGAAATATGCGAGCGATACGATTCTGATAACAACATTCGGCTACACCATCCGATTTTCCATGGGCTCAGAAACGAAACATAGATTCTTAACATATGGAGCCCCTTTCCTTGGATCATGTTTGCCTGTTGGTTTTGTACGTAGTAGACCATGTTTTAGATATTTCTTTGATTATATTGCATGAGATTCCTTTTACAGCAGAAAATGTGCTCCTAGTCTTAGATCACTAAGCATGATTGAAGTTTGGGTAATATGCTCTGCTTGTTTGAGGATCTTGAGTGGCCAGAGGAAGTATCCACTTTCTTGGAGAGAAAGTTTTATAAATCAAGTTCAACTCGTTTGTACTCCCTCTTAGGTTATAACCACAGCCAGCATCAGGTGAGCTAAAAGGGTTACGAAAGTCGGAACATGCTTAGTGATGTAAAATTAATTTTCCTTGGCAATAGCCCATTTTTCTCTCTGAACCAATTATTATAGTTTAATTAATAAAAAATTATACCATGACTGTTAAAATTATATTCAATTTCTCTCTTATGATGCTTTTTGTACAATGTTCCATGCTTATTCGGCATGGTTTGTAATTGTATGTCTCCACGTGTGTGCCACGTGCTGTATGGTTGTCAAGATTGCCTGTCATCTGTCTAGGTCAAATTGAGTTGAAATACTTGTGACGGACATTCGTTATTGTACATTTTGTGTTTCATAGCTTCTGATCATGAACGTCTGCACTAAGATTGTCCAGTGTGATTCAGTCATGGTCCTTTTAAACGAGAAATGAATTGAAAACGATGCATCTCCTCATATATATATATGTATGCAACAGAAAAAGCAACTCCCCACCGCTTACATACTCTCAAAAGATGCTCAAGTGATGAAACTAAAATCTTCTCTTCACCCCCGCTTCCCTCCTCACCTCATTCATAAAGTCGGCGTGTCCAGAACAAGTCTAGCAGTACAGGATGGATAACCAACCATAGCAGATAATTCTCTGACGTCGTAGTCGCAGCTGCAATATAAACAAGATAATCAGATTCACATGTTCATTGTCATGGCATTATGATCATGTGTTACATTACCAGCCCCTGGTTAATCCCGATTTTCCCAATATGGATAGGCCAGTTGTCCTGTCCTAGTCTAGTCTTCGTGGTTCCAATCAGCCATGGCCATACAGCAAAATGTCGGCGCGTATTCATTCATTCCTATGGGTGCCATGTCAATGAACATGCGTATACAGCCTTGGCCATTTCACCCTTGTAATATATATATCGGGTATATATAAAGTGATTGTGTGCATGTCATCTTTGGATAATTATAAATATATGTTAAATTTATTATTTAATTTAAATTAAGTATTGATCTTTGATTTAACGATATTGAAATTAGGTAATTTCTACTCAATTCAAAAATCTGAACTTGATTTAAGTTCTCATTTTAATCTATAATAGATTATGTTATAGATTAATTATCTTTATAACTTTAAGAAAAATAAATACTCAGAAAATCTAGACAACTACAGGGAGAAAATTTCCTGTGTCGTGGCAGCCATGCATGTAACATTTCACTTCACAAAAGTAAAAAGCTCACCCTTTCTATTCCTTAATTTGACTATCTTGATGATGGGACCATATATATCCCTTTCCGAAAACTATAGGATCAATTCGGCAAGCAAATATATATAGCCCATAACGCAGTTTCTAAAATAACTTGATCGGCCGATGAGGACTAATTTCTCACCTTTGCTTGAGCCAAGGCCATTTATGGGAAGCATGAGGTGGTGGAGGCGAATTTTGTGCTCACCTTTGCTTAGGGTGTAGCGTCTGAAGGAATAGGCGGAGAAGATGGACTTGGCAAAGGAGAGGAGGAGGAGAAACCGGCTGAGGAAAAAAAGTCTCACCTTTGCTTGGGGAAGGAGTCTTGAGAGAAGAACTAGGCGAACGAGAAGCTGACGATGAACCAGGCAATCTTATTCCCAGCCGAGAGCAATCTGCACTGAGAGCACCTGATGGCACGCATCAAAATACATATACGTCAGCAACCACCATATCATACATTGGTGCTTAGGGTGGCAAGTTCTTTAACTAAAATTTATTTTCTTTCGTTGGTGTCCTTACATTCCCTGAAACAAGGGAAGAGCGTGTTGTTCATAAGATTGTTGTACCCAGACCTACAATCACAGCGATGTGAGATTGCCGAAGTCTTCACACATTCTCCTCCTCCACACATTGCCCACGAACATGCTGTGGTACATGAACACCAAGAGGAAAGAAGACGAAGCAATGATCATAAACATGGACGTCACCAACAGAACGGTACAAATTCAAATCGTATGCATGCGCAATAGAAATGTTGATTACGATCGAATATGGATGAGTTGGAAGAAGTCCCAGAAGGTGAAGGCGTAGGAGCCGCGCCGTCATCAGAGCAGGAGTTATTCGTGGTACCTGAAATTTCAAAAACCATGGATACGCGTTAGTTAAGTTTTTTCTTCTTCTTCTTCTTCTTCTTCTTCTTCCTTTTGTAGAAGACGCATATCTCAATCATATTGCTGAGGCAACATCGTAAAAACTGATAACTTTTAGATTGATTAAGTTGAAGAACATAATTCTCCTTTTAAAGTTCCAACATATTCAAAGATCCGGCAAATCTTTGAATCATTCTCGCCAATGGTAAGAAGAAGAATATTTCTAATGTTGATGGACTTCCACGGCAGGTGAGTTTTCCCAGCAACTTCTTGCTTGGTTACCACCCGCCAGTCCACATGATGACAGGACGGAAACATAACATCATCCAACAGGTACGCTGACTTCAAAATCTTCAGAGACCAAGTCCTCAACAACACAAGATTATTATTATTTTTTCAGATAGTGGTAGTGATTTTTGAGATCACCAATATTCAAATTTTAATGAAAAATAAGAATATCATCGCTTGTGACTATTTGGCCTATCGTAATTGATTCTCAACAACACCCAAGTCAACGCTAAAACAGAAATTTATCTTATCTTCCTTTCTGATGGGACCGTATGATTGACTTCTATGGTGCTCATCCAGCTTTCAGAAACAACATAATATATTGAAGCAGTTACTTAGCTTTCGTTGATATGGAGAAATGCTTGCGAAATCCAAAATGACTGGGACCCAAGACTTACAGTTTGGAATAACGCATGGGAGGAATTGGATGTCGCCGACCAACTTGGTCCAGCCGGGTTTGCAATGGCAAGTGTAGCCCGAGATGAGCCCCATAATGCTACCATTCGAAGCCTCACAGGTTCCTTGGCCGCACAGTGCGTTGGCGCACGATCCGTCTGGCAAAGGCCTCAGACAATTAGATTAGCATCTTCAAGTGTAACTAACTGATACAGGAATTCAGATTATGCATCCTCTTCTTTCTTTCCTTCTTACTTCCTTTCTTTCGTTTCAGTACAGTGCCATCAAAGCCTATGCAACGTTTCAAATCATATTCGTGGGGCCATGGCATCTCTTTCAAGAGTTGTGAAGAGTAGGCTCATGACAAACGTAAGAATGACAAGCGAAAACAAAAGCGCATGTTGCAATGCTCAGCAATGTCATTCTTTTTTATATCAAATCAAATGCACAGCAAACAACAAGGGGTAGCATGATTGAATCTAAGACCCCCCTCATCTTTCACAATGAAGTAGGTGAACATTGCCTTTGTTTATTTATTTATTTATTTTTGTTGTCAATGCATCTAATAGTTCAAAACCCGACATTTGAGCAGCTATTAGAAAGAGAGAAAAAAAAAAGGTAGAAAAATAAGTCTAATCAAAGAGAAATCAAGAATCAAAGAACAGGAATTGATCATCGAAACAGCAGATGAATATAAACAATTCCGCAATCAATAACCAATCGCCTAACAAGGGTGAGCCAGAACCAGCAAAATAATCAGGCAAAAATTCTGCAATCAATAATCGATGGCCAAGTGAATACAATGGTGTTAGTTATCATCACAGACCTGGGCACACAAATCAGAGTCGGAAAGAATGGGATAAACATGTAGAAGAGCTTGAAGTGAAAAAAGGCAAGTGTTTGGGAAGTACTGTTCGAGTTGGAGAAGAAAGGACTGAGAAGTCCCTGAGCTGCCGGTCTCTGAGGGAGGAAGAAGAGGAGTAGAGCTTGAACGGCCACAAGAAGAAGAGCAGTTTCCAGGCGCATGGTGTCTCTGCTCTGCACCCTCCCTGATGTGCTCTGCTCTGTCCTGTTTGCTAGAACAAAGAGAAGATTGAGAGAGAGGTAGGTACAGACGTATGGGCTGGGGATATTTATCTTGTCCCGGACATGGACGTTCTTGAAGAAATAAATGCAGTTCTCTCTTTTCCAAACCTGCAAATGGGAGTTGGCGTTAATAAGAGGGCTTGGGTAGTGGTTGGGAATACGTGTGTTGGCTACGGTTATTAATAACTGCAATCAGTTTGTTCTTTGATAAGGATGGTTTTTTTTTATATCCGAATTTAAAATATCACCATCTTCGATTAGAAATTAAATGATAACATTGAGTTGAAAAATGAAGTTGCCTATGTTTGACAACCTTTATTCAGCGGAGGAACCAACGAATGCATTAAAGCTGCTAATCTTATTCTCCGTCCAGTGATAAGATAGATGGTCAAACAGAAAATTGGATTTATTGGTAAACAAAAACTGTTTCGACATCGATTTTATCTTATCTCCTTTCTATATTTTTCACGATGATGTTAATGTCTGTTTTTAAATTTAAATTTAAGATTTATTTTTACAATGATTGAATAGGGACGTTAGTCGGTGATTTTGAATCGATGTTATTTATTTCTTTAGTATTTTTTAATAGTAGTGGTTTTTATGTTTACCAGAATTCAAACATTCGTGAAAACTCTGAATATTGCGGTTGTTTTCTTTTTTCTACTAATTTATAAAATACTTACAGCATTGGTAATGAAATTTAAGATTTTTTTAAAATAAAGTAGAAGATGAATTATAATATCCCTCCCTCCCTCCCTCCCTGTCATTTTGTAATTTCTTATTAATAAAGAATTTGCTTCGCAAAAACCAAAACGGTGGCTGAAGTGAGAATATTACACGAAAGAAGCCGATAGATGTGTCACGAGATCGAACATCGACAACCGCATACTTTTTTAAAACATCTTCTACCTCTGTTTTCTACTGCTCTCGTCTTCGCCCTACTCAACAAATCAACGATGGTAATTGGTAAAATCGGCTCCTCATCTCGGACACCATGCATCGAGATTACCGAGCAAGAAGCATGATGACGCCACCGCCCTCCGATATTTCGGCAGCTTCTTCTTTGAGGATCTCGAGTTCGTCCGCTGGTAGAAAGCCCGATCCCAGCCTTTATGAGCCACCTTGACGACGAGTTCAAAACCCCGACTCATGGCTGACGTCGTGAGGGCGGTGCGGAGATCGAGTGCTCCACCACAGAATTGACGCTTGTTCCCAGAGTGCAGTTGGGGTGGGATGGTCAAAGGTAGCTGATTATCAGATGAATTGAAAGTTGACAAAAATTTTAAGATAATGATCTCTAGTTTTCTCTATTTTAAGTATGTTGGAAAGTTGGAAATACCTGTTCGAAGGATCCATATGTGTATTTTGCACGGTTACGGTACCGCATGCAAGATTCATGAAGACAGATGATGGTATGCGTATTGGAACGTTCTGGAGAGTACTCCAAACCTCACATTATTCAGCAAACCCCATCTATCGATAGAAATGTGGCGTGGCTTTCCATTCCATGGGCATCACGTGGATCCTTCATTTGTTTCGCCAGCAAACGCAGCGTCATGTATATTTCTCGAGAACGTGGGTGATCGACATCACCCGCGAAAAACTCATGCACAACCCCGTCCATCTCAACTGAACTCCAGCCTGGGACCTTCTGAACTCCCTTTGTCCTCATCATCCTCCTCATCTTTCCCACATGTTCCCACCTGGAAGCTCCGGCATATGTATTTGAAAGCAGCACATAAGCTCCCGAGCTTCTTGGATCTAGCTCAACCAATCGATTTGCCACGTGTTCTGCCAATTCAACATCTCCATGGGTCCTGCAGGCTGCCAGCAAGGCTCTCCAAGCACTCTCCCCAACCGAATAATGGCTCAAATTGTTTATGAAGTTGTAGGCTTCAACTAGGTGGCCTCGGGATGCCAACAGATTTACCATGCAGCTGTAATGCTCGGTTGCAGGCGATATCCCATATGTTTTTGTCATCAAATTGAAGAACTCGAAGCCTTCGTCCACTAAGCCAGCATGATGGCATGCAGTCAGGACACCGAGAAATGCAACAGCATCAGGTTGCAAGCCTTTTCCTATCATCTCTTTGAAAAGCTTAAAAGCAAGTGTAGCTTCACCATGTGTGGCAATCCCTCCAATCATTGCACTCCATGCCAATAAATCCCTGTTCTTGGTTTTATTAAAAATTTCAATAGCATCCACATTTTGCATACATGTCAACGAGTGCACAGCTCAAGTGGCCATCCATCTTCATACAAGTCCTGTCTATATAAGAATGAATCCACTTCCCTACACCGATTGCCCCAACCTTTGCAGAGGCTGATAACATGCTCACCAAGGTAAGCGCATTGGGCTTGACATTTGATCTTTGCATCTGATAGAAAATGTCAAATGCTTCTTTGTAATAACCACACTGGCCTAAAACTGTTAAAAGAGAGTTCCATGATGCCAGATCTTTATAAGCCATCTGATCGAAGATTTTAATTGCAACGTCTTTCATCCCATGGTTTACATATATCTCCATCATCAATGTTAAAGAGATCTCATCTCTGGTAGACATTCTTCTGAACATAATCTCAGATGATCTTATGCAACTGGATTTTACATACATTGAAAGCATGGAGTTTGAAAGTTCCAAACTCATGTTAGTGCCGGCCTTACAAGTGTATCCATGAAGAACTCTGCCCATTTTTAGATCAGCCAAGTGACCACATGCTGAAAATACACTAATTAGTGTTGTCTGATCAGGATTGATACCAAGAACCTGCAAAACATGGAAACTGAGAACTTATTGTACCAATGGCTACACCAAGTTACTTGCAATTATCTGACATTAAAATTGACAAGTGAGACACCAAGAAGTTCATTACTGACAAGTATTAGCAGATGACTTGGTAGCATAAATTATCATGAGTCTCTCTCTTACGGTTGAAAAAGATTCATTATTTGGCATTCCTATTTAAAGACATGATTATTTGATCCTATACAAGTCCCTTGAATAAGCATGAATTCTGTATGTGCTGCAAATGAAGCCTTCATGCTTCGTTAAAGTAAGTCAAAAATGGCATTGATAAAATAATTAAGAATGAATAAAATTTTTAAGTGAAATTCAATTCTGGTGCATATTTCACTAATTAATTCAAGAGGATCGTATATTGGATTGTGTAGGATACAAAATGACACTTACATGAAGGATTTTTTGATATTTTTAAGTTTCAACCAACTCAAGAAATAGATTCAGATTTAATGTCTGAATTAATGAATCAATATACTCATGAACAAAGAAAAGACACAAAAAATGTGACCAAATGTATAAAATGCATGCAAGATTGTTACCATCATTTCCTCAAAAAGAACAAGTGCTTCCAGGAAACTGTTATTGATAACACATCCTGCAATCATTGCATTCCATGCAACAACATTTCGAACTGGCATTTCATCAAAAATCCCACGGGCGACCTCAAGGCGTCGCTGTGCTGCATAACCAGAAACCATCGTTGTCCATGACACGACATCCTTGTAAGGCATCTGACGAAATAAAGCATGAGCCGTCTCCATCTCTCCAAGCTTGGTATACATGTTCATCAAAGCATTCCACACTTCCAAACAAAACCCAACACCACAATCCACAATACACCGATGAACATTCTCCCCCATTTGAAGATCTCCCGACCTAGCACATGTAGTGAGCATGGTCACCAGAGCAAAGGAACTGGGTACACCACCAAGCTCCTCAACCATCAACCAGAACAAAGATTTCACTTCCTCCCACCGCCTCAACTCCGCAAAACCCGCTATGACGCAGTTCCACGTAACAACGCTTCTGTTGGGCATTCTCTCAAACAGAAGGTGCCCATGTTCTGGTCTCCCACATTTGAAGTACAAGCGGATCATCGAATTCTGCACGTAAGTATCAACCACAAGCCCAGTTTTGATGGCATAGGAATGAAGCTGGGTTCCCCCACGAACGGTGCGGAGGTTTGCACAATATTTCAAGATCTGAAGGAAGGAGTGGGGGGTGATGAGGATGGAGCTGTCGTCCTTCAGCATTCCCACAGAATGAGGCAAAGAGTAGTGTTTTAGATCAGGGGATGAGGAAAACGAGTATCTCGAATGAGAGGTGATTGGGCTCGTCGGATTCCCGCCACATTTGAAATCCCGTTTTTCTAGTTGGGAGGTGGTGCGATGATACAAAGCTTGGGAGGCCCCAACGGCTATCATCTTTCTCCACTTTCCCGAACCAGGAAAGGAACGGCACTTGCGTTCCCGTATTTAACGTAGAAATTTTTTATTCGAATGTGATTAAAAAGTTACCAAACTATTTATCATTAACAAAAATATTTTTCGACGATATATAAGTAACATGAAAGTATAATCTGTTAAATTCATATGGCATGGAAGTAAATACTCCTTTGTAATTATTGGAATTCAATCTTACCGCAGCTTTTGATAATTAGTTTGGGGTAAATTTAGACGAGATTTATAAATTACGAAAATATGAACTTACCTTTTAGGACCAACCATCATGTTGTTATCTTGAATTTTACTAGATTATCACTTAACGTCTTATTAAACTACAAAACGAATCATTTTAATATCCAATTTTTTTGTTGTTGTTGTAACACTTAATAATAAATTACATTTTCTAGGACTTGAATTTGCATAATTTGTGATCTAAATAAAAACACGTTAACATATTGAAAGAAGTTAAGTGTCACAGAATGACAATTTTTATACTAAGTTATTTGTCTTGAAGTTCAAGATAATTAAGTAACAATATAATAAAATTGAAGATAACGATACGACAACCGCTCTATTTTTTAATTGGATTTAGATGTGACCGATTGGTTGGATGGATCGGTCGTTGTCTCCCACCTTCCGCATATGTACATAAGAGTTATTATATTTAAAGGAATTCAAACTATGAAATTTTAATGATTATAAGATTATCAATCTACGTTCAAACTAATAATATAGGACAATGAAAATATCGAATCAACTCCTCTGTTTATCTTGTTATCTTCCTCTTTTTTTGTTTCTTTATTCTGTATTTCTAAAACTTTATCATACTCTTTCACTGGATAATATAACCAGCGGTTCTTCCTTTTAATATACTTACTTCGTTACCAAATATATATATATCTATATACTTAAGATAACACGTCAACCAGATTGATTGTTGATGAACCTGCTATCATTGTGTGATGAAGTTTGAGATTTATATTATTGTGCTGTATTTTTAATTATCAACTAATTTTAAGATACAAAATTTTTTTCTTTTGAAAAAAGGATGGTTAAACTTATTAGATCGTTACGCTTGGTTCTCCTGCTATCACGTGATTTTAAAATAAACTTTAATTAAGACGTAAAACAGAAAGAAGGGAAACAAGACGTCAACTAATATCTGGGGGTTGATTAATACTTTCTATCTAGATTTGACGTAAAAAAAAAAAAAAACAGATCCATGGTTTTAAAATCATTTAAAGATAATATTTTTGTATACGGAAGTTTATGAAAAATATCAATAATAGATATTAAAATATTCCGTTTTCATTGTATATTGTGGAAGTCCGGCAGAAGAGACTCAGGTGAGGGTCGGTCCCATCGTCATCCACGGCCCATGTGCTTCACCGGGAAAAGAAAGTGCTGTTGTTGGCTGTAAAAGTCACCCACACGGCGATCATCGTCCACTGCCTCAAGGGAAATATAAAAGCTTTTCTTCTGACAAGAAGAAAGGAATTAGATTCAATGCAGTGCTTCTTCCCTGTGCGATCCAAACGAAAGAGGCTCGTCAGGCTCTGCGTCGCAAGCACCATCCCACGTCAAGATGAGTGTGCCGGGAAAATATTTTCTTATTGGGTGGGTCATGATATGATGGCAGACAGTCTATTTATGAGTGCATTTTCTTGATCTCTTCTTGTTTGTGCTGTGAATTCATGGCAGCAGCAAAGCACATGGCCACCATGGCTCTCGGTAGATGAAATAAATTAAAGTAAGAAAACCTTCAAGTACCTGGAAGAGAAGTGGAGATTCTTTGCAAAGATCCCAAGTCTCCGTCTCATTTCTTTCCCTTGGCAGGTTGACAGCACACGTTACTGACGGCTCCCATGCACCATAATAAGATCAACTTGTCGCAGGGGTGCTGGTCATTGTTGTAAGCTTCCTGCTTTCATGGTAGACCAACCAGGATGTGTTGGGTTGGCAGAGGGATCGGGCAAAAGTGGTTTCCCCTAGGATGGTGTTGAGATGGAGAGAGGGACGTGAAGCTGATCCATGGATGAAGGCATCATCAGGCTTTGATTTCAAATGAAGGCAACTGCTTGCCCGAGGGCTCTCTAGTTGCCACTCCGCATCGTGTGGGGATGATCAACACAATACTGCCAGAGTTGGTAAGTTGATTTTTGCATGCCATTAATTTGAAGTTGAAGCTGTGGTTGGGGGGAGCAATGTCAAAAGCGGCGAGATGGTTCAGGAGTTTCTTAAGTGGGAAGTCGGGGAAAGACAAGGAAGAGTTGGGAGAGGAGAACGCCAGGTACAGTGAAAAACAGCCGCAAACACAGCCAAAGGGGGAGGAGGAGAAGAACAAGAATGCCAAGCAACAACTTCATCGAAAGCAACAGGCGGACAACTCGCCCGCACCGTCTCCGCCAGGCAAGGAGAGCCGGAGGAGATGGAGTTTCCGTAGGTCATCATCAACTCACACATTCAAAACGTTGGTATCCAAATGCTGTAAATGTTATAAGCGGGAAGAGCCAGGGAATTTGGCTTGTTGTCTAATGCCCACATGGTGACAGGAAGGAACCGGCTTCTACATCGACGGTGGAGGCCGAGGATGAACGGACAAGGCGCGCGATGGCTGTCGCGGCAGCAACCAAGGCGGCCGCCGACGCAGCCGCGGCGGCTGCGCAGGCTGCTACAGTCGTCATCCGCCTCACGGAAGCTGCCAAATGTAGATTCAATACTGTGGAGGGAACTGCTGCGGTCAAGATACAGTCCGCCTTCCGTTCTTATCTGGTACGAGCTCGTCCACACTGCCTTACAGTCATCATTGTTTACAGAAATGATTCTTTAAGAACGCGCATTTATTACTACTGCATACAAACCCTGTAGAGGAAAAAAGAAGAAGACAGAAACAAATGGGAAGACTTGTGTTTTTGATATGGATTTTCATGTAGGCAAAGAAAGCACTGAAAGCATTGAGAGGATTTGTAAAGCTGCAAGCATTGATAAGAGGCCAACTTGTGAGGAGAATTGTCACAGCCCACGCCGCTGATAGAGCTCGGAGGATGGCCATGGCGGAGGAGGCACAGAAAATTATGATGACGCTTTCACGAAGGGGGTTCAACGGTGGAAGATCGCCATCGCCATTAGACCCCAGATGCAGAAGAAGTAGATATGTAAGTTGGTGATTTGTTCGCAATTAATGCACCAGAAATACGAACGAATCAGTAACGAAATATGTTTACTAATTTGGAAAACAAAAATTAGTCTCTAGAAATAAGATGCAAGAGAATATTCTTCTGATGGGAGATCCTTGAATCCTTCGGTCCCTTCTCTGATATCAGTTTTTTTACGAACTACTGGAAGGCATGGGTTTATGAGAGCATAGATCAATCAATCTGTATAACTGTTTTTGTCGATATCCACACCACCATTAATAATAGATGTGACATTTTTCATCAATCTAGGGGCAAACGTAGCGGGAAGGGCAAATATAAACTGTCAAATGGTCGTGAAACTACTGGAATTCTAGAAATCACACAAACCTCCCAAAATAATTTGTTGGTAAGGGGAAATATTCAAACAAGTTCGCTAGAAATTGCAATTCCAGCAGCAGCTTATGTAAAACAATTCTGTTAAAAATTAATGCATGGTGGTACTTATTGACTTCCTCTCAAATCGCTCCGTAATTTTGATTGTTTTTTATGATATTGGTAATAATCGTCAAAAGCTTAAGTTTTGCAGGATTTGGGTTGGAACTCTCCTGAGATGGATCTTCATGGAACAAAATCGAAATCAAGAACTTGGGCCTCCCCTTTCTACAATCACCAATCTCGACAGCAACAACAAATTTCGCCTTCTCCTTCGGCACTAACCGACTTAAGCCTGATTGCGTCTAGTGGTCGTTTTGAGGAGTCATCTTTCAGATCAGCAGAAAGCAGCAGCATGCACTACTACTCACCCATGTCCTCTGCACATGATTCCATCACAGAAACTATGTATGTGATATCGAATATGTGCGGATCCTGCCCCAACTACATGGCAAACACACAGTCTTCCAAGGCGAAGGCCCGTTCCCAAAGCACACCCAGGCAACGGCCGCCTACCCCAAGAAGGCGTTCGTCGATGGGATCGGCAAGCGATGGGTATTAGTTATCACGGAAGGTTGATTGTCGCAGATCGATCGTAGTACCCACCTTATTACAAGGTGTGTCGATTGTTTACGACCATGACAATGAGAAATGTCATGTCATAAGAAGTTTACTTCCCCGACGGTTTTCCTTTTGTCTTTGCTGTTGTGTATTCCGATTCATGCTGGTGGACGGGAATTCGACGTGTAAAATTTGTGGAACTGATCATCTGAATTCTAGAATAGCAGGCGTGATTGCCTAGGCCTTGAATCCTACTACCCCACTGGAGATGATGATTTGATGCATGATTTTTGTGCTTTCTATTGAATAGATGCGAAGAACAGAGCACCGCATTTGCAAATGCAGTGGCTTGGGCTGAATACATTTCTATAACCTCTGCCCGCAATCTGTTTGCATAAAAACCAACTCAACCTCAACTATCATTTGTAACGTGTGTATATATGTATATATTATGAATCGCTGGATTTGAGCTACAAGTTTACAGATAAAGAGGGTTAAGGTGGGGTATGGTGTTCGGTGGCAACATGGTTTCGAAATACGTCTCCCGGTCCATCCTACAGACCTTGCAGAGAACCCACCCTCCCACCTGGAACAATTCAAAACTAATGCATCAATCTGTAATTAAGAAAATCAATATATATATATATGTGGGTGTGTGTGTGTGTGTGTAAATATATGATGGTGATTAATTACTAATATCAGTTACGATTTCCTACAAGCAACATACATACATGGCATCAGACTGATGATCAACTGGTAGGTATAAATGAACGATGAATAAATGGTGGCACGTACCATCTCTCCGTTGTTTTTCACCGCCCGGTATTCTCTCAAACCCCATGAGGTCTTGACGTTGGTGCCAGAGGAGTCGCACTGGTAGAAGACCATCTTCCTCTGCATCCAGCCGGCTACGGGGGCCTCGACGTGCTCAACGTTCAACACCCTCTCGTCGGAGACCAGCTTCCAGAACCCAGTGCCGGCGGGGCGCTGTGCGCTGTCGCTCGCCCCGCGGTACGGGTGGGAGAAGTAGTAGGCATGGATGTGTAAAGTCGTGATCCTTGATTCAAGTGGGTATTCCTCTGCAATTAATTCGTAACTAATTTAGCATTTTTAACATTAATTCGTAACACAAATACATGTGTGTTTGTGTATATGTTATATACACCTACCGTAGAGGGTGGTCGGATTCTTTGCGTAGAAGTCGTGGAGTTCTTCGAGCATCGGCGTGTCGTCCGGCAGGTTCAGCATCTTGTTCCTCAGGAAGGTGACGATCTGATTCTCCGACGGGAAGAAGAGTTCGGGATAGATTCTCCTGTTGTCCGCCGCCATGTTTGATATATCTCCGTCCCCGGCCTTTATTATATATTTATATGGTTAATTAATAATTGGTATCCCCTGTAACCTATTGCCCCTCATATACATAAAATAAATGAGGCAGACGCTCATATAGTTCGTGCATGCAAATAGAATGCAAGGGCATAACAAATTAATTGGGCATCGTACGTGCATGTCATTAGGCTCAGGATGGAAAACGCACACTTGCCACCAAACTTGCTACGTGAGCTAACAACTTACCCTTCCATTGTCAAACAAAGAAAAACAGCTAAATGTTGATTTTGCTGGCCAGATATCGTTGGCTTTTTTTTTAAATGATCGATTGATCGATCATTATTAAAAAAAAAAGTTCTTGATTTCCTCTATTCGCTGGAGTATATATTAGTAAAAGTTCCTTGCACTAATCTATCAACTTGATCGATCAGAGCCAATGATTGTAAGATTCAAATCTTTCAATGAGAATAATTTCTCCAAGCAAACGTATTAATCAACGACAAAGTTGGACTACGCCCCATTCGGGGATGCCAAACTTACGTGATTATCATATTAGTTCCCACCTTTCCTTCATCGTCGCAAGTATCTGCTGCAAAGTCTTGTTCACGGCACCCGACCATGGTTTACGATAAGAGTAATCACGCATCCTACCATGAAGTTATAAGAGCAAGCATATACATTACACCAATGATCGAGCATGGGGCTTGGTAAAACATACTGGCATCTCTCCTTGTCATACAAAGAGTTCATACATCAAATGGCAAAACAAAACTTCCTATAACAAATAACATTACCGCAAACCCTCTACAGCAAGAAGAGCATCTGTTCACAAAAATGTCTTCCATAATGTGGAAGTAAAACAACAAAAGCGCATCAAACAATATTTATAGAAAACCAAAAATATATTGTCGACAACACCTTTGTGGAGCCATAAGGAAACACAACAAAGCTTCACCATCCTTTTGACGGATAATACACGGCGCATAGGTCTTGTCTCCAGCAGGGAATATAACTTCCTCTTAATCATACTTCACTACCTAGCTTCATGGTTCCATTTAAAGGGAATTACAGTTGATATGTGTGAATCATGGAAACTGTTGCATTGCTTAAGAGTGCTTTGAAATGTGCTCCCTGAATAATCGAGGAAGTATCTCATGTGCACCTATATCCAAGGTCTCCGGATCCCTGAAAGAAGTTTGAGACTGTGTGAATATGATGTCTATGATCTTTAAAGAAACAAACCAAAAACACAAAACTAAACCAGATTAATGTTGAGATGTAAATGGAACTGAGACGAACTTGGCCAAAAAAAGCTGCAATTTAATACGTGGAAATTCTAGACAGTTAAATGACAACTAAAATTCCCTTTCGTCCGAGTAAAATACAACCCCTCTAGTTGTTTACCCGTTTCTTATTTTTCCTTTGGAACCTCATTTTAAAGGCTAGCTGAACATTGCACAACAGTCAATGTGCTTGTGGAAAATTACCGTTGGATTTATAAAAGCTACATGACTTAGATATCACAAAAGCCAATATCTTATAGGGAAATTTTGGTTTACATGGTTGATTGGTTGTACAGCAGTTAACCTATTCTGCTAGCAAAACAAATTCCAATTACCTTTTTTTAACAGAACAAACAAGTACCAATGGTTAATCTCAAACTTCTATTTTGCAAAATTAAAACATAGCACATGACAACTACCTGCACAGTGTAAGACCCTTCTCGGTTGAGCTTGGAACCAACCATAGTTTGCGCAGAAGAGGAGATTCAAACTGAACAAAGAATCCATCAGTGTGTCCATGCCTCCATTTTCTTGATCCTTGGCCCTTCCATACCTTTGATAAAAATTCAAGAGGTAATAACAACTAAAAATTCAATAACCACTTTATCATTGAAAATCTACATACCCACATAAACCAAATAATACATTCTAAATGCCCAATCTATATTATCAATCAACTCAGTAAAGTTCCAAAGAAAAAATGCACAAGTGAAGCCAGCATGGTACATATGAGCATACCAAAAGAAAAGGTTCATACCTGTGGGTAGGATATAATTTTCTTAGGTGTTATTAAACAAGCAGCTGCAGAGAAGGAATCTTCTGCATACTTCCGCAGAAAAGAGAAACAATCCTTGTGAGTGTCAGGTGATTCAAATCCCTGATAATATAGAAGAGAGAAAGATGATAAGATAATTACTTAAGATAACAAAGCAAGAGAAATGGTATTCTTCATCATCAAAATTAAATTGATCAAAGGGGAAAATCGTTTCAAAGAATGTGTTGTTTACAGAAAAAAATAGAAGTTATTGGATTCAAACATCACACCTTGAATAAAAGGCTTGACATATATCCTTTTATTTTGTAAAACATATAAAAGAGTCATATCCACAAATACGGAAGATGAAAGGCAAAAACATAAAAAGATCACTGCCGTCACCAGCTGACTATGGAACAAAGAAATGAAAACTGTATTCGAATCGAATGTTTTAAATTATCACTCAAAAAAGATAAATAAACAGTGAAACAGAAACTGAGTTCTACGGTACAATAAGACATCTTAACAAAGGTTTTGCACGATTTCAACTAACTGCAGCATCGAAACAATCAGTTTGACAAATACCTTGTCAATATTGACTACTGGTGCATACTTTTGTGTATCTGTCTTCTCTTTATCAAGAAGAAAATTAACCCTTGGATCCACCTTTCCAGTCTCATGCCATAATTTTACAGCTTTCTCAATGACTTCAACAATGAAGGAGAAAAATTCATTTGCCCTTTTGTCTCCAAACTTTTCAGACTACAAGCAAGTGCATGTTAGTTTCAGCCTCAACTTTTAGGTAACATGATATAATTTTAACAGGAAAAAATTCCATGTAAACATATGCATTCATAAATATTCAATATTTATGTCATGTCTAAACAGAATACGAGGTTTCATGGCAAACTTACTAACTCAGGCTTTAAAGGACTCAAGACTTTTCCCATGTCAACATTGGACCTGATATTCTCCAATTCAGAAGCTCGTTTTTTATCCAATGTTAACTGTGTTATGCCCTTGATCTTTCTAGACACCTCCACACTTTTTGGGTTGTGCTGCAAAGCAACTTCAAACGCAGCAATAGCCTACATCATACACAACGTGAAAAAAGCCTATCAAAAACCTGTACAATCTGACAAATTTCACAATATGTAAGTGAAATTTGAGAGTAAGGAAATCATACAGAAGGTTGTAAATTTGTAATTACAGCTTATTCTCTTGTCTGGTCAGTGAACAATTTCTTGCCTAGAATACTCATTAGATATACTTATTCTAATTACCAATACTGGAACAGTGTAGTTCCTTGGACATTTGACAAAAAACAGATAGGAGGCCATTACAAGTAATAAATAGTCACTTACTCTATAAAAGATGATTAAATAAAATATGCATCTACTAGATTATGATGCATTAACCAATACAGTTATTTTGTAGAAACTCTCTACGGATTCCCATATAGAATTTAAACAATAGAAACAAAAAACATTTAAACCTACATCATCATAACGCTCCATTGCTTCAAGAACACATCCTTTCCTGAAATAGCCCTAAATAGGAACTAAATTAGAATGTCAAGGAACAGAAGAAGGATATAAACATTGAAAAGTGAAAACCAAACCACAAATAGGTGAAGAAAGCATAGATAAATGCAGTTACCTTTTCCCAATCTGGATTTAGTGATATCGTCTTTTCAGCATCACCAAGAGCTTTACTCAGCTTAACCAAATGGAGAAATGCAGCAGACCGGTTGCTGTAAAGCCATGCAACGAAAATTGTAAAGATTACTATGCCATTCATCGAGCACGTGGATCTACCATAGTAACCATTTGGATTGCCAATTAAAAAGGATTCACCCATAGCCTCAAATATTCAAAAAAGGCTTGTCAATTGAGTGCAAAACAACTGTCAGTAGCTTAAGCATTAAACAATCCATCCATATGTCGAAAATAAAATTGAAATATTCTTCACTATTTTGACTTTAGACAAAGTACAGTTCATTGACAGAACGGGAATATGCTACAAAATAAAAAGTGAGGTGTGTGCAGATGTTCAAACATGACAGATTATGATATTTTGATTTTCCGATCAATTAACAGTTACAGAAAGCAGGCTCAGAATATTTACTTCTGAAACTACTCATCGCATAACTTCCACGCACAACCATTCGTCATCTTACTTCTTTGTTGTTTACAAGTATAGAATTCTGGAATAGATAGAAAACAGGGATCCCCGCTTGTGCAGAAAATAACCTCACGTCTAATTCCCGAAAGACAGCGTTCTAGATGTTTCTTAAGCATCCATTCTCCTTGAATACCCCATACTAATTTGTTTACCAAATAGTACGCCTAATAACAAATGTGGCATTCCATTTTCCCTCATCAAGTAATACATATGATACTCTCCTATAATCATTTTTGTGTATCCATTCTTAATAGCAATACTTCAGCGCCTAAAACACTCCTCAAATGAGCCCAGTTTAAGTACATATTTTCATAACAACAGAAAACCAGCCAATTTTCGATGGAAGTCGTAACCTTTACCATCATAGTCGACATCTCTGATAAACCCAAATTCCGAAATCCCATTACGCTTCAACCCACTCACAGGAACATGGCTTCCTTTATCACCAACCACGCAAAACGCAAGGAAAAATCCCAACGTTACTCACAAAAAAAGGAAATTTCATTTTGGCAAGTAGTGAAACTGCGGAAGTTGAAAGGAGACGGGCCTGTAGAGAGTGGGATTCTCGGGATCCGACTTGATGGCCTGAGTGTAGAGCGCGGCTGCCTTGAGGTAGTTGCCGGCTTTGAAGAACTGGTTCCCTTGATCCTTCAGCGACACCTGGACACCAGCAGCAGCAGCTGGTTCTGCCATTCCGGGGTGGTTCTCGTCGCTAGGGTTTTGGAGGGGCTGTACTGATCAGGCACCACAGCTAGGTCAGGCTTTTGGGTCTGCAAAGTGCAAATGGCCTCAATTCCCATTGCTCGGAACCCGGAATAAAATTTTGCATATAAATACGTTTTTTTTTTTTCAAATGTCAAGTATTACCTCTAGTGTTAAGTATATTACAAATATACGCAACTAATAAATATAAACCCATACTATATTAGAATTATTATCGTTATTACAGTTTTGCAAATGATAAATACCCATTTTTGGTTAAATACGTATCAAAAAAAAATTGCATATTAATATTCCACTAAGTAGTAACCATTTAAGATAAATATCAGTCGCTTAAAAATTTGTTTAAAATTTTAAATTGATATTTTACAAAATAATGCAGGCTTCTAGTTGCGTTAATATAAATCACTATAGTTGTTAATCGTCTCTTCGGAAACATGTGATTTTTTTTCTTTCTATATTTGTTAATCATATTAGTTGCGTTAATTGCATTAATCATGTGGTGTCGACCTGTTTAATACACCAAAAATTTAATAAACAAGTCATATACATGCTCGTTGTTGCGTGTAAAAATCTACCGTCGATTCAATCGTTGGCTAGCCGTGTGTTGCATTTTAATACTCAAAAAAGAAGGTCAGATTTTTGTGCTTTGATTCTCAGCTTAAAAATTTGTTTAAAATTTTAAATTGAAAATTTGTCACAGCCTAGGTAGTCATTCTTCTTTAAAAATTCAGTTTGACAAAGAGAAACACTCGTTTTTAATTAAACGTATATCATGATTTTTTATTTTTTTTTTGTTGATGCAAAACTATTTTTTATATCATTATAATTCATCGTACCTTCATCATTCAATAATTTTGTCTATATATATATTATTTTTACATATCTCTTTCTTTTAAATTATTTCTATATTAAGTAGAGATAGTTTTCTAAGGATTACCTAATTACCATCACGTTTCTTGTTGTACATAAAGATAGTTTTTTTTTTAAAAAAGAGATGAATCAAGTGACAAATCAAGTTAAACTAAAATTGCCTAATTACCGTCACACAACTTGTTGTACGTGAAAATAACTTTTTAAGAAGAGAAGAGTCCAAGTAGTGGGATAGTTTTTAAGGGAAAGATGGATTGAGTTAGACTAAGAGTTGCTCAATTACTGTCATGTCTTTTACTATGAGTAAAGATAATTTTTTAAAAAGAGAAGAAGAAATTTATCAAGTGATAGATCGATACATATATATATCTGACTATCACATTATTGACATACTTAAAAGTCACGATGTAAGTCTTGATTACAAATAAAACAACTCGGACATCACTTTATTATAACCTGAACTATCATTCTCTTCTGAACGATTTAGTCCAACAGAAAGAGACACCCATTTCTAATTAAATACACATCATAAACCTTTTTATCATGGATATAAAATTATTCTTCGTATCGTCGCATAATTAACCGTAATGATTCAATTAATCAAAGATAGCGAACGATATCTATGACTCTAATAAAAATTAGACAAACCTAACAACACCCACAAACGCGTTTTCTGTTGCAACGTACGTGCGTACGTAGAAAAGGTAGGCGGGCGACCGTTGACCGTGCCACCCAATAATAATCTTCAAAGATGCTCATCTTTTCTCTTCTTCGAAAAAATAAAAACTAATTAAACGATCTGATTAATCTAAGGGCGCCAAACACTTGATTATTTACGGAAGGCGGAGAAAACAAGAAACCACGTAATCACACTCCATTTCATACCTAAAACAACAGCTCTCGATCCATCCATCAAGACGCAAAGGCATTAAATTAAATTTGGGAAACCTCCTCATCTCACCTTGTGGTTAATTTCGAGTGTTTTCTAGCGTACGTATTTGCAAAAGAAAGAAAGAAAGAAAAGGTTTTCAATTAACGATGATAGAATATTTATTTACATATACATAAATATATACATCAGAATCTAAATCACGTTAAACCATCGACAAGGGTTTTCTAGTGGAAAAATTTTGCCTCCATCAATGAATTTATCGGCAGCACTGACATTTTTCCACCGATAAGATCTGCGTTTTCAAAAAATTCCATGACTTTTGACTTTAGAAAACGTTGCACTCAAAAATTAATGCCCAATTATATGTTATATACAATAATATATATTATTATGCATCGTATATCATAAAAGATCATATAATTACAAGAAGGGTATTTCGTAAGAAGCGCTACTCAAAAAGCTATTATTGATTAGACTCCAAAACCCATGCATGCGGTAAAACTTTTTCCAGTATAATATTTTTCAAATGATGAACACGCACATTCAATTCAAACTAATGAGTAAAAAAAGTCATTAAATTCCTACGAGTGTTTCTTTTTTATATATAAGTCTCCTACGTACTTAGATCCTTTCGAGTTTGAGATAATTTTTAAAATTGATTTATATGCTGTTTTAATCTTTTCCGCAGGTAATTAAGATTATTCGATCACAAATCAAGGAGGAATCATCCACCTTAATTTAATTTCTCTTGCATTAATTTGACACCAAAAGCGTATCTTGTGGATGTTACAGGTTCCAACTAACGCCAATTGAACTAATCCAATACAAAACAAAACACTTTGACAAAGTGCGGGCTAATCAAGCTCTTCCTCATCTCTTATATTCGCACGACCGTGACACATCTCCTAATCGCAGGATTGGCTCGATCTCGCAAGTTGCAGAGTGAATTATCAATTTCACCTCATCGTTAACGTTGATTGTCTCGATCCCATGATTCCCATTATAAATTAATCAAGTTATGGCTTTTGTATTCCTCGTCAGCAGCGGGAAGAAAAACGTGATTGAAGTAATCACATCAACCACTTATATTGATAATATTTGCCTCAATTTAATTAAATCGCCCGACGTATTCTTTACTCGTGATAGATGTTGTAATAAACATGCAGAAAATCAAGAGAAAGTCCAAAGTGCGCTATTCGTTGGCGTACCCTTAATTAGCAAAAAAAGAAAGAAGCCCATACCAAACGGCAGATTTATAAAAGTCCAGACGTCTTTGGTTTCCTTTTTCAAAAGCATATATATACGGAAATTAAGGAAAAAAATGTACACGAAGAACAAGAAACCATATATGCGGTGCTCCGAAATTGAAAAAGCTCACGCCTCAGGGTGGTCGAAGATCATCCAAGGGCAGGACACCCTCCTCGATCCATCTAGCTTTCTTTTCCTTCCACAGATCCTAATTAGCCCTATTATATATTAATCGATCATCATCGATCTCGCTCCACCAGCTCCTGCATCGATCGATCATGGCACACTACTGCTTGTTGGTGCTCTTCCTCTTCTCCTTCCTCTCCCTTCCTTGCCTCTCCCACCACCAACAACAACAGCAAGGGCACCACCAATATGGCCATGCGATCTACAACCCAAGACTCCAGAAGGCTTTCGTAGCCCTCCAAGCATGGCTGCACGCCATGACCTGCGACCCTTCCAACCTCACCTCCAACTGGCACGGCCCCGACGTCTGCAGCTACAACGGCGTCTTCTGCGCCCCCGCCCCCGACGACCCCCACACCCTCACCGTCGCCTCCATCGACCTCAACCACGCCCACATCTGCGGCACACTGTCCGACCACCTCGGCCTGCTCACCGACCTCGCCGTCTTCCACCTCAACAGTAACGAATTCTGCGGCACCATACCGGAGACCTTCCGGGACCTCAAACTCCTCCACGAGCTTGACGTGAGCAACAACCGCTTGTCCGGCCCCTTCCCCTCCGTCGTCCTCCATTTGCCTTCCCTCAAGTACTTGGACATCAGGTACGTCATTAATTAATACTATAATTACGATGCATGATCGATCATACATATTCTTCGTCTATCGATAATTAATATATATGTTGATATTTTTGTATAGATATATATTGGATGTGCATGCATGGTAATCGATCGATTCAAATTAATTGCAAGTCCAAAATTAAGAAAACTGGGCGGAATTTAGTTATATATATTTACACTGGTGTTTAGCTAATCTTAATTAATTTGACCAGGTACAACGAATTCCACGGCGGCGTTCCACGAGCCTTATTCGATGCGGAATTCGACGCGATCTTCGTCAACAACAACAATTTCATGTTCACACTCCCAGACAACGTCGGCAGCTCCCCGGTATCGGTGTTGGTGCTTGCGAACCTCCGCCTCCAGGGGTCCTTGCCCAGGAGCATCAGCAACATGTCGACCACCTTGTACGAGCTGATGCTGCTGAACAACAATCTGTCCTGTTGCTTGCCGGAGGACCTCGGAGCGTTGGACAAGCTGACGGTTCTCGACTTCGGCTCCAACGACTTCGTCGGTCCTTTGCCGGAGAGCATCGGGAGGTTGGAGAACTTGGAGCAGCTGAACGTGGCCCACAACATGCTCTCCGGCGACATTCCGGAGAGCATCTGCCAGCTCCCACGCCTGAAGAATTTCACCTTCTCCGACAACTTCTTCTGCCACGAGCCGGAGAGTTGCCTAAAGGGCATAACCACAGATGACCGACAGAACTGCATACCTTACAGGCCCTTCCAGCGACCGGAGGAGCAGTGCCGTGAATTCGCTGCGAAGCCGGTGCATTGTCCGGCTTACGGTGGAAGCTTTCCAATACCACCACCGATGTCGCTTGTTTGATGGCCGCCGCCTGTCTTCACATTTTCTATGAATAATTAATTGTAAGCGAATTGCCACTTGGATTATATATATATATATATGTGTGTGTGTGTTTATTTATCTTCCCAATGCAGTTGATGAATTTCAAGGTAAAGGCAAAAATTTTAACTTTAACAGAATAAAAGGACGTTACTTTCACTCAATTTTCGAATTTTTAGATTTCTGTCTGAAAATATCTGATAGATTGAATTTGGATCAAAAATAAATAAAAAAAATTCTGGATCCATTTTGAATCCAAAGGGTATTCATACTCATAAGATATCTGATTGGCAAACTTTTCCTGTAGGAATTTTTCAAGGTAGGTGCCTACATTTTTTTAATCATTCTACTTCTACAAATAAAAAATAATTGTAACGATAATTAATCTATAGTAGAATCTATCATACATTAAAATCTAAACCTAATACAAATTTTATTTATTAAGATTTTTGGATTTGAAAGTCAATAGTTGAAATTGTTCAAACTAATTTAGATCAAACATCAACAATTGTTTAATTCAAACAAAAAATTTATCATGTATTCATAATTATCTAATGATGATATCTATAACCACTTCTGCTTCGTGTGTATTTAGGAAAGAAAAAAGTATGACACCGATAGGAACCTTGTATCTATAGTTACCGGCAGGAACTTTGTCCTGTATTTGAATTCATATCCCAATGTGAGGCCATGTAATACATGTACGGTTAGTCTTTAAATAAAGTTTAATTTTATTTCACATGTAGATAACGTATGATTAAATAATAATGGATCATATAAAAGATATCTTAAAATATTTATAATTTATTACACTTTTTAAACGATTTATGATATTCTAGCATTCAAATACATATTGTTTATATGTGATTTTTTTGATAGGTTGAGATCAAATTTTATTATTTAATTTTAGGTGTATCACTTGGATTTGTATCCAAACGTAGAAAATAAAATCTTTTAATTTAGATATGGATTTGAATACAAATGCAATTGAAAATTTTTAGATTAAGGTTTGGACGCTGAAGGCTGGCCAGGCATCTATTCCATCTACATCCCTTCATTCCCTTTTGTCTACCTTTCACAAAGATAATAAAGGCGGTCCCTCAAATAACCTTTTAACCTTTTTCTTTGCAAAGGGTCCCTCATATGTAATATATATATAAACCAAGATGAATAAAGCACAATTCATTTGAACAATATACTGTGCATCCTTTGATAAGAACCATAAATTTCATTAAAAAGTATCAAGATGATGCGGGGTGTTTCATTACATTGCTCGGTGGCTCATGGTAGACCTACCGGGTGGTTCCACCACGTAGGGTATACTCAAGATGATGTATAGCTAAAGCCATCTCGTTGCTATAAACCATTTCTAATTGTGGTTCTGCTTAATTGACTATACCTCACATTATCACCACCTACCACACTGCTTGTAGTTATATACCCATACAGATTCATGATCCCACACCTTGAACTTAATTATCCTGCCTCTGGTTCCACTTGTTTGACCATACCGAAGGCATTGTGTTTCTTCCATTCTTTGCAGACCAAGAGGTTGAAGTTGTCCAATCCAAACCCGAAGGACATCAAGTTGAGCCGGAACCAACGGTCCACCCAGTAAGATTTGTTGGCATGGTCCTGTCAAGAATCTACCTACCATGCCTGGTTGGATTCCATGCCAATAAAAATCTAATCCCTTGCATCCAAAGCGACCAAGGAGACGTCTCCAAAGGCTTCTTTCTAGATGTTGGTTGACCGAGTCGAACCACCGACGCAAGAGCTGTACAAAGTTGAACGAGAACCAAGAGAAGACAACTCCCTAATCGCCTCCCTGAGGGCAGCCGACGACAACCATCTTCCTTGGACAATGTAATCGAGGAGCAAAGGTAACCTCCGTGGTAGGTACACGTCACCCCTCATAGGCATCCCCAACTGCGACATGACGAATAATAATTTGACATGAGTGGAGAGGAAAATAAAGTTATTCGAGAAAGAAAAGACAAGGATAGAACAGAGCACCTGATTGATTTAAAATGTCTACCATAGATAGACCTACTAGAAGAGAGCACCTGATTGATTGCTGGAATAATTCTACGTTAGAAAATTGAGATAAAAACTTGAACGCATATGTCACATCAAAAATTATTAATTTTGAATCACCTGATTTTGATGATTTCACCAACAAGGATTACCGAAAAGGTACCCTGTGCTTTGATGACTTCACTACCTCATTGTGAAAAATACATTTTGCTAAGACTTGCCAAGAATTTTTCCGTGACATACAAAAAAAATAAGTTTATGATGCCAACTTGGACGTTCAGTCGCTACATTATGTACATGAAAAAATCAATGTAGATTACAATTCAAAATGAAAAAAAGTTGCACTGCAAAAAATGCAAGCATTGTCGGATTCATCTTAAAAACAATGACACCTTTTATGAAAAAAATAATTTTTTTTTTTTTGGATAATAGAAAGAAGTGTGGCCAAGTCATGAGAATTACATTCAGATGAACATGCTCATGCACAGCAAACACTAGGCAAACACTAGAGATTGGGTACGACAGGATCGATGAAGCTGTGATACAAAGGATCCAAAGTCCACTGCTTGGCCAGATGGTGATGAGAAGCAGTAAGCCTATGGACTTCTTCTGCAACCCATATCACAGCTTCAGCTTTGGAAGGATGGATGATAACATCTAGTGGCTCATGTTCGTCATCAGAACCTATCCTCATTTGATCCCATTGCTTTAGGAGCACATTAGTGAGATAGTGTAGAGGCTGACAATACAATCGTTTCATTGAACTCCCTAATCCATACCACGATGTGCACGGGATGACCGAACTGCGTTGAACAGGAACTGGGATGTTGTTCATGAACTCTTGATACATTTTTGCTCTTCGAAGCAATGTACCTGTAATACATTCAAAATTTGACTTGCTTTTGATGGAGTAACTGAATATAAATACCATCCAAGCATATAATCGAGAAAAGATAGACTTTTACTACCGCTAGTGGTATTACTTAGATACTTTTACCTGCCACACTACGCAATTTGGTCAATATTACAATGCTCCATAAAATACGTTTAAGGAATGATATACGTAGGATTCTGACCGTGAGCTTCACATAGTGGTCTGCCAAAGAATTATAGACTAAGCTGGGAGTTTTATGAGAATCGCAATAATTTGTGGATATAATGCTTTCATAAACTGAATGTTCCAATTCCGAGTGGTGGACAAGTTTTCAACCTCAAAGTCGGCTTTTTAAAGGAAATGACCAGTGTACATCAACCCGTATTAGTTTAGCCAATGTGTGACCATTGACCCCCATAAGACACCTAGCCTGCAAGCATTTACCAACTAAACGAGGTTTGACAATAGTACTTACATCAAAACAAGTAAATCTAAGAAGACTGAGGGACATCCAAATTTGAGCACAAAAGATCCATCTTCAAGAACCAAACAAAAGTATCGAATTATCAGACCACATAATCTAGGCAAAGACTAGCCCAACGCTGAGCTGACTACTCAACTCACATTGAGCAAACCAAGCAGCTTGGTACGTACCCAAGCAGGGTGCTGAGAAGCCTGGGTGGGCACCTTGGTACTCCAGCTAACAAGCAGTTCGACACTTGAGCTGCTGAAAACCAGTGCTCTAATTGGTCAAACTGCTGCAGCTTAAAAGGGACTAATCCATTGCGAGTAATTGACCCAACATCTTCAACCAAGCGACCAAATGAAATTGGCAATCAGCATCACCATGTAACCTTCGTATGGACTCATATCTAACCACACAGGGCAACCTTCGCAAGAAAACTCCTAGGCCACATGTTGTGGGGTGGCAACATAATTGATAATGCTCCACAATCTCCACCAACTGATCGAAGGATCATCCCAAGACTACATGAAAACCTTCCTCATTTGGAGATAAAATCCTATAAATAGGGCACAAACCCCAAGATATGATTCCATTTCGACATTTCCTCAATTACTAAACTTTTCATGTCCTCATCGAACTTGAGCTTTAGACCACAGTTTGCTTGTCTTGCAAGAAGAATCAGAATTTTTTTTACAAATATTCAGGTAACCACACACATGCCTGCAAAAGCATGAAAGCTAACTTCAAGAATGTGCATGTGCTTGCAAAGGCAAGAAGCCTATGCACTATGTTGGGAAATAGCTAGGTAGGTGCAAGCCCAAGCTCCACCAAAACCTTTATGAAGAATGGTGAAGGCAAAGCCAGGGGTTTTAACTAGAAAGGTCCCGTAAAACCCAAACATGTGTAATTTTATAAGACAATAATGATTAGTAAGAACCACAGAAATTTGTGTGTATAATGCTTTCATTAAGTGATTGTTCCAGTTTCGAATGGCAGACAAGGTTTCGACCCCAAATGTTACTTGCTAAAGGAAATGACTAGAACCTATCAACTCCTATCAGTTGATTCAGCCGATGTGTGACTTTTGACCTCTCATAAGACACCCAGCCCAGTAACATTTGTCAACTAAAAGAGGTAGCCCATCACTTATGATAGATGAACCAAGAGTAAGAATAGGGACACCTTATCTAAGCAAGAAAGGCATGTTGAACCCCATAGAAGCTAGGGATTATCAAGTTTACATCATCAACGAGAAAATGGTGTAACCATAGTTGAAGCAACAAATTCTGTAACCATAGTTATTAAGGCACCAAGGTGCACAAACATACAAAAGATTTTTTGCAGTGAAAAACCTTTAAAAAACATAATATATATATATAATTAAAAAACCTCTGAAAAAAGATACTCTTAACACTGTCATCTACTCCAGCCAGTTTACCCATGTCAACCTTTAGAAATACTGCTGCATCCATTCAGAATAATTCTAGACCTATTACTCATGCTTCAAAGGGGATTTTCGAACTGAATCCTAAATATGCTCTTTACACAAGTGGATCACACTTAGTTCCCAATTTAGCTGCTCAAGCTTTTTGTGACCCTAAATGACAACAAGCAATGTTAGAAGAATATAATGCTTTACAAAAAAATGGCATATGGGATCTAATACCAAGACCTCCAAGAGTTAACATCGTGGGGAACAAATGGGTGTATCATATTAAGGAAAAAGAAGATAGAGCTGTTGATCATTATAAGGTGTGATTAGTCATGGAAAACTTTACACAACAATATGGGACAGATTATACAGAGACCTACAGTCCTATTATAAAGCCTATTACAATCCATCTATCACTTAGCCATGCTCTAAATAACAACTGGGAGAATAAGCAATTGGACATATCTAATGTGTTCTTGCACGATAGCATCAGTGAAAACATATGCACCAACCACCTGGATTTGTGGATGATCAATGTCCAAACCATGTATGCAAGCTCAAGAAGGCCTTATACGGTCTTAAGCAAGCTCCAAGAGCTTGCTCCAACAAACTGAAATCTTTTCTGCTTCAAAATGGATTTCATGACTCCAAATGTGATGCATCCTTGTTCATTAAAGATACAGGTCGATCTATTACATATATACTAACATACGTTGATGATATCATTCTCACTAGATCTTTTTCAGATATCAAAAATATCATAAATTCCTTAGCAAAGGATTTTGCCATCAAAGATCTTGGGTAACTTCATTATTTTCGTGGAGTAGAAGTTAAATGGACTGCTCAACATCTTCACTTGTCTCAGTCCAAGTACTTAGTGGATTTGTTGAAGCAATTTAAGGTTAGATGGAATCAAACCCTGCAAAATTCCCATGGTATCATCAATCAAGCTCACTAAAACTATTGGAGATTTTCTTCAAAATCCATCAGAGTACAGAAGTTTAATAGGTCCTTTATAGTATTTATGCATCACACGACCGGATATTGCATATCCAGTTAACAAACTCTCAATTCATGGCAACACCTACTACTGAGCATATGAAAGTAGCCAAGAGGGTTGCTCGTTACTTGAAGAGCACTATACAGCATGGTTTACTTCACCAGAAATCTTCTTCAACAGCATTACAAGTCTTTAGTAATGCAACCCCTATAGAGGTTTACAGTGATGCAGATTGGGCTGCTGATCAAGATACTAGATGTTCTCAAACTGGTTATTGCATATTCTTTAGCAGCAATCTTATTTCTTGGTGTTCTAGGAAACAATCTACTCTGCAACGTTCAAGTAATGAAGCTAAATGTCAAGCATTGGTTCTAACAGTTTGTGAAATTCTCTGGTTATGTGCCTTGCTTGGAGAGTTGCGTATTTCATTCAGAATACCTCTTATAAGATGTGACAATATTAGTACAATTCATCTAGCAGCAAATCCTATACATCATTCTTGTGCGAAACACTTTGAAATTAATCTACACTTTCTTCGTGAGCATCTTAACAAGCAACATTATAGAGTTCATCATATAGCCTCTAAAAATCAACTTGCATCTCCTTTACGAAGGCAGTTGGAGCTCAACCTTTTAACAATTTTTGCTGCAAGCTTTCTCTCTGTTCCCCTCGTTCAGTTTGAGGAGGGCTGTTAAGAGTTGTTTATGTTTGGGGGTCTGGTATGTTTACATGGTTATTCTTTTTTTTGTTTTGTCCCTTTTTTGGTGGATCCTTCTAGAGAAGATTCTAGAAGATATGTTGTGTATATATAGCCCTATATTTGTTTCTCATTCATCAAGTAAGTGTTTGTTTTCTTCCACCATCCTGCTGCTTGTTCTTCTCCTTCGTGTTCTCTTTCTCTCTCTCTTCACTGGTCTGTTTCTTTAACTAAGGTGAGGCAGGCAGTCTAGGCATGACAAAATCACGCCTAGAAACCTAGGCACCCACATTGATAACTAAAGTTGTAACATTGTCATAGCAAAATAAAAATGTAAATTACATAAAAGGGAAATCACAAACAAAGAACAAATTGAGGCATTTGTCGAATCTAGAAAGGCACCTTCTAGTGAACCATCCTCAACAGGCTGATCCCTTGTTTTGATCCACTGCTTTGCACCATCAATACTATGCTTAGAGTCTGAGTCTGAATCGTCGGAAGAAATAGTTAAAGGTTCTTCGGCACATGGATCCCCCCTCTTCATAGCAGAAAGCCTGGAGTTAAGCAGGAGTCAACAACTTCAAGAGCATGCAACTTAAGAATGTGTCAAGTGAGGTCAGATGAACTACACAAGGGCCCTGTAGAAAGAAAATTCACTGTTTAGATATCAAAAAAATCAGCACAAAGTAATGATCGAAAATATTTAATATTTGTATAAACTAAAAAAATTTCACATTCTATTCAGAAAACCAGCTCAACACTAAAAATTCAAAACCAAGAATTTCGGCAAAATAACCAAAAATATCGTATATCACATCCACCACGGAAAGTCGCAACTAAAACCCAAAAATCGTATCTAACCTAGTTAAAAATCACCCAAAAAAGACGAACCTTTCATCTTCATATGAAGCATTCATATATAAGAAAACCCAATTACACAATCACACGAGCGTGAACCCAGAAAAACATCAACAAAGCTAGCGGACTTGGAAATGGTGATTTTCGACATACCCAAAAAATTTAAATTTAAAAACAGCAACGTATAAAAGCTAAAAACCACTTAGGAAGGAAGAAGGGAACACCTTTTCGAGTACAGCTTCTGCAGTTCTCCTCCAGGTCGGCGACGGCAGCCACAGGGGAGGGGGGGGAGGTGTTTGTTAGGAAGCTAGATGTGAGGGATTAGCAAGAGTGACGCTGATGAAGGAAGAAGCGGGATGGAGGCGTGGCAGAGTTGGAAGGTGGCGACAGCGGGCACGTCCGGAGACAGGCGTAGCGTGCACCGCCTGGGAAGAGACAGAGGGAGAGGTCGTCTGTCCTCTAGAAGGAATGCGGTCTCTGTTTCTATTTTAGTTTAGGGTTTAAATGGGTAAATGGACCAAGGTATATGGGTACTTGGATATCTGGTCCTACCGTTGTCGGGTTTTCGGATCGGATGCCAACGACTAGTCCATAGAATGTTCGGGAGTGCTTGACCAACCTTCATAAAAAAGCTCTAACCATAAATTAATAAATAGAGGGCATGGGTTATGGAAATCTATAATTTTGTATTAAAGACGGACATCAACAATACATTATAAAGCACGAGCGATATTTCAAGATAATAATATTTTTTTAAAAAAAATAAAATATAATTATTTTTAAAATCCTGAGCCTTTCATTTCTTTCTTTTACTTCTTATTCCACTCATCTTTTGTTTAATGAAACTTCACAGGTTCCTCAGGCAGCTATTTGTCTACTGAAGATTGATATCAATGATCTAATATGTATTGACTTGATTTCATAATTAATAGACCTACTTACCGACAGCTTGGAGGCAACCGTTAAATGAAAATGAAGTATATATGTTAATTTTCTTCATGGAGTTGGTGAATCTAAAATTATAACTGCTAATCTCATCCTTAGCCTTAACCATACTGTACTTCAAATAAAATTTGAATAAGCTCAATTCCTAAATGAAATATCAGATCTGGCAAAACAAAAGAAAAAAGACAAAAAAGATATTAAAATTTCCAAACACCAAATGCATACTTGTTTCAGTACAAATATAAGCAGGATCATGTGATCACAAAACTGCAGATATTCCCTCAAAACCCCAATAGAAGGGAAAAAGATGTTGAAAGGTGAAAATATGGACAAACTCACTAAAATGACTAATCTCGATTACACATAGTTAACATATACAATTTCTCCAACTACATCAAAATCTCAATTCATTCTCGATTAAGCAAGAAAACTCCCAACCAAGAAGCGATATCTAAAATAAATAGGAAGATACTCGCAAAAAAATGGAAGATGACAACCCATGATATTCCTGCACGTATGGTTACATATGTGCCGTGTGTCATACTTTTTCCCCTAAAAATTCTTACGTTGAAGCTTGCATGAAAGTCAGTCATCTGACACCGTTGGGCCAAAACAACCACATAAACTCCTCCTTCGCCTTCTGTTCCTTCTTCCATAAAGATAGTCCCTCAGAAGAACCCTTGAGCTTCTATCTGTGGTCCGTTTACGATGATTCTCATATTCTTCCTCAAGTTTAAGCAATATATATTGCAATTTCTGCAACTCCAACTCCAACCGTCCTATCTTATCCGAGCCCTTTTGCACAAATTCAGTCACCTGTCTCTTCTTCACTTTTTTTTCATCCATTTCCTCAACATTGGAACCTGAGGATGTAGAGCAATCTTCGGCTCTGTCAATCAATTTCTTGTTCGCATCCAACAGCAGCATGATGCTTGCTTCAGCATCTTGTAGCTGCATCTTGATAGTGTCATACTCGAAGCTCTTTGGGATGTTTTGCCCTTCAGTCCTCTCCATCTTGAGTTTCAACTCCTCAAAACCTTTTTGGAGAGCAGTAAGCCTCTCAGAATCGGAAGAAAGTCCTTCAACTATCTCCTTGTTCCAGGAACGATGGAAATCTTTGGCCTTCTTTGCTACCTCCAATTTATCAACACTTAATTCTTTTTCTGCCACCAGCTCAGAAGATGAATAACGTTCACCCTTTTCTTCTTCTGGTGTTTTCGTCCCGAGGTGATGGTTTGCATCATCCCCGGAAGTAAATGGAGGGTTCTGCTTCTTATTGGAGTCACTATCAGTAGTTTCCCAAACTCTGAGCATTTCATCATCGCTTTTAGTATTATCCAAATTATGAATCTCACGCACATCATCACCGCTTTTAGTATTATCCAAGTTAACAATCTCACGCGCATCACCATCAAAGTCTTGTTTGGAAGAACTAGATACATGATCAAGTTCAATGTCTTTCATTATCGACTCATCTTTGCTGATAGATGCCGTTGAATCAGTCGCTGAAGCATGATTTTGTCTAGAGGTGGTGCCACTATCATAAAGATTCGACGCCACCATCTTACTTGCATCACCATCGGACTCACTGGGTGACAGATGACCTCCAGATTCCACTATAGCTTCCTGAAGTATTTTGATCTTACCCAGAATTTTCTGTAATTCTAGAACTCCTAGTGGAACTCCTCTTTTAAGATCATCGTTTTGTCCTGTACTGTCTCTACCTTTACCTTGAGAAACGCCTTTTTCATGATCGTCCTGGAATACAATGAATAAGGCAATAACAATAAAAAAAATCATCAGAACTCAGTTGTCTGGATTTACAAGTCAAGCAATGGAAAAGAAAATACTAATATAATATTAAATGGAGGATCAAGTATTATTTTAAACTAACTTCAGGTTCAAGATTCACAAGAGTATTGAGGGTTGACAATTTTGGGATAACTTTATTTCAATATTCTAATCAGATGATATCTGATCGGTCATAATTCCTAACAGGTTCTAATTTGGATCATGCGTAACACTTCAAAGCATAAAAATGGGGCACTGTTAGGCAACCCACGTGATCATGACCCTATGACAACATTCAGATATCAACTTAACTAATACGGGAAGCTATCTCATAAGAAATTAACAAAAGAAGTTACCTGAATTTTGAGATAATCTGATGTATGATGCTTACTTGGAGGAATAATTAGGTTTTCCAGAGAGGAAATACCATTTCCCAAAGATGATACAATAGACGTATATTCATTTAAATCAGACTTCATAGCCTTTTTTTCTTCTTCCAAGTACTCAAGTCTAGCAATCAACTCCTCGATCTGTGAATTTTTTGAGAGGAGTTCCCCATTAGAAGCTTCTCTTTCAACCAGATTTCTTGTTTCAAGGCACTCACATACTCTCATAAGATCCAATACTTTCTCTTCAAATAAGGCTGCATGAACATTAGCTACTTGAATGTCGTTGCATAATCCAGCAAACTCTTTCTCACAACAGTTAACCTCATCAAGCATCACCGTTGTTGACTCCCTTTCCTTTCTTCTAAGATCTCCATTTTCTTTGTCCAACCTTTGTAGTTCCTTGGCCAAAATCTTATTTGCTTCAAGAGCAAGTGCAATCTCTTTCTCCTTGTTGGCCATGTTCTCCAAGAAGATTGCTATCTTTTTCTCCAATCCATCTCTCACAACCTTAATCTCACCTAACTCCAACTTAATACCTTCAAGGTTTCCATGAAGCTGTTCGTTTTGGCCCTGCAAGTTTTGGACATTCCAATCTGCTTCCGAAAGCACTATATCTTTCTGCATCAACGAAGAATTTCTATTTTCAATCAGTTGATCTAGCTGTTCAATCTGACCACTCAACTCTTCATTGACGGTTCTAGCCATGCTCATATCCACCGCTAGAATTGTCAGTTGATCTCTGCACTGCTTCAACTTCAATGCCAAATCCTTGAGATACATATTTTCTGCTTCAACCCCCTCTGACTTTTCAGCCAATTCTATAACCTTGTTCTCAAGATCATTGTTAATCTTATGAGAGTGGATCAAATCATTATTGAATGTCTTCAAGTCTGACATTTTATCAGAACTTAACCTCTCAAAAACGAGAGAAAGTGAATCCAGAAGTGCAGCCCTTTGAAAAATTGCACCATATTCCTCTTCTAGCAAATGTATTTCCTCCTTCAAGTTGGAAAACTTGGAAGATAGTAAATCATTTTCCTCAACCAGCTTCTGATTTTCAGATTGTGACATATCGTGGGCCTCTTTTAGATCCAATGTCTGTCTGTCAAGAAGTTTCATTTCCTCCTCCAGCCTTCCTACACTTTGTTTGCCAGCCTCAGACTCATACCTCGTTTGGCTGTTTATCTCTATAAGGTCACGCTTCTCATTCTCCAAAACTAACAACTCATCAGTCTTCTTTCTGCATTCTTGATAAAGATCATTCTTTTCCAATCTTAAGTCTGTGATGTGGTGACCAAGTTGCTGTAGAAGAGTGACATAAACTGACTTTTCCAGAAGTAAGCTCTGTCTTTCATCCTCAGCATCACAAGCAGTATTCTGCATCCCCTTGATTTTATCAAGGATAAATTGCAAAGATAATTCTTCTGATCCATCCATTAGCATGCCATCTTCATTGGTGTTTATAGCCCGCCAAACCATATGTATCACTTTTTTCAGCCTTTCAATACGGTTCAACAAGGCTATCTCCTTTTCCGTTTGTCTAAGAATATATTGCTCCATTTCCTGCCATTGTTTTGAAAGAATGAAATTTTGCTCTTTCAAATCACATATACTTCTCTGGAAGATAAAGATCTCAATCTGTGCAGAAAAGAATTTATGTTGTTCCTCTACAAACTCTTCCTCCCTGCAAGTGCTATTTTGTTGTAATCTATGGATCTCACTTTCCATGCTAGCCAATCTGGCATTGCTAGCATCCATAAAAGCTTCATATTTTTGCCTTTTGAGATCAGAAAGATTTTGAAGCTCAGTTAATTCACTGTCCTTTATTTTGTTCTCTTTCTCCAGATCAGAGGCTACATCGTGTAGCTCTGTAAACCTCTTCTCCATGTCTTCAATATTATTTGTCATTGCGTCAACCTGGAATTACCAGAACAATAGGGAAAAACAGCAGAATCAATAGAGATGAAAGAAGCTAAAAAGGGCCATTAACATTGATGCCGAAATTAAATATAGAAGGTATGCAACATTTTAAGTCTTTAGAATACATTTGATGAAAAACCATATGTTTTAAAAACGAGTAATAATTAACTAGTGGAAATTTTGAGATCTCATTACACAGTTTTTTGTAGACAGCAGTCAACTCAAACTGCCAAATAAGTTAGAAATCCTATGATCTGAACCTGCAAGTTTACTTAACCGATTTCAAGCAATGACGTTCACTGAAAAATCCTTTAAACACAGAGGCTATCTAATCTTTTTTGAAAAAATATATATGAATATGAACTGGAAATCTAAACAACACAAATACTGAATATTTTGGAAACTAACAAAACCCTCTATTATATATGACATAAACCAATAAAAGTGGAGCATAATTCATTTGAAAATGTATTGCTAACTACTGCATCATTTGATGGAAAACATAAATTTCATTGCAAAGTATCTACTTGAACCGTTCTTTGATATAAATATTTTCAATATGTTAATGTTGAGGAATTGATAGAGAAAATCAAGACACATAGCATAAAACACGACAAACTTCACAATTCACATATCAACTAAATTAGCAAATATCAGTAGATGCCATGGTAAACATTTTAACAAACCAGTAAAGATTATAGCTGGGTTTCAATTTAAATTACCGATGCATCTAGGTTATTGGCAGTGTAATGCATACATACATGAACTGGTGATAGTGAAGTGAGAATCATATTAACACCTGTTACTACTATTAACTGAAAAATACCTGAGAAATTAGAGAACTGCTTTCAAACTGTAGGTTAGCCTTTTCTTCTTCAAGTGATTGGCAAGATTCTTCTAAGCTTTTCAGCCTTCCTCTCAATTCTTCAAGTTCAACAACACTGTCAGATAAAGAGCTTTCCAAAAGAATATTTTTCTTTGACAACATTGCAAGACTGTCCATAACAGCATCTAACTTGGAAACCAATACAGTCTTCTCAGATTCAAGAGCCAAGTTTTCCATATTGAGCAGCTCACAAGATTCTTCTACCTCTTTTATTTTCAATCTCAATCTTTCTAACTCAATATTAGATTCTGAAAGAGATTTATCCAAAACAGCATTCTGCTCAATAATCTCTTTCATTTCATTCAACTTCTTTAAAAGAAGCACGTTTTCATTTTCCTTTTTCTTACATAGCTCTTTCAGTTCAAGGTTGGTATCTTGCAATTCTTTCACTGATGAATGAAGAGATTCTTCATTCAAGCCAACTGCCTCTATTTGATCAGTGATAGATTTATGTCTATGCAGTAGATCATCTGTTTCCTTTGTTAGACGGCAAAGCTCCTCTTCAAGAGATTTCTTGACATTCAATTCATGTTCAACATCATTTTCAAGTTTCTTTTGTGCTTCTTTCAATAATAAGTTTTCATCTTGGAGAGTCTTTATCAACAGCTGTGATGAAACATTTTCATCATTCAAATTTCGAATTTCCATTTTAACATTCTCAAGTTCCTTCTCTAATAACTGTTTCTTTGTTTCTGTTTCCTTTAACAACTGGACTCCATTCTGAAACTCCAAAGCTGAAATTTTCATTGTTTCGAGAGATTGAGCATGCAATGTTTGCAAAGATTCAAGAGAAGCTTCAGCATGTACACATCTCATGTGCTCATCTTGTATCACAATCACGAGCTTCTCTAGTTCCTGTTCCTTGAACAAAAGTTCCTCCTGTTGTTCATTTGACTTCTGTTCTAATGCTCCTATCTCCAACTTCAAAGAAAAATTTTCCTTCTCCAACTGGACAGATTTCTCTTCTACGTTTTCTAACATAGAAACCTTGGCTAATATCTCAGAACTCTGGGCTTTGAAATTTTCAATTTCAGTCTGCAATGCACTTATCCTTATAAGTGATTGCTCGAAGTTCTGAACAGCTTCATCCCTCTCAGATTTCAATTTAGAATGAACCTTTTCTAACCATTGAAATTCACTTTCAGCTTTGCTTCTCTCCCCAGACTCTGACTTGATCTGCATCTTGAGGCTCTCATTTTCATCTGATAATTTAGATGCTTCTTCTTGCAACCTTTTTACTTTCTGAGAAGCTTCATCATCTCTCCCAATCTTTTGAAAGTCTTTTAATCCATTACGTTTTTCACTTTCAGACCCCTTATTCCCTTCCTCTTGAAAATTAAGGCCCTTTCTTACACCATTGTTGGAAAAAAAATCAGTAAGTTGTTTCAATCCCTTTTTGGTGTTTGCAGAATCATCATTATCATCAGCATAGGCCCCATTCTTTTTAACATGAAATGGGGATGAAGAACTTGAAAAATCTTTATGTAGATTATCAGAATCAAAAAATGAACTTGTGAGAGGAAGATTATCAGGAGTACAAGGCTCAGTTTCTGCAGATGTAGTGATACATGGTGATTCATCAGTTAATGCAAATGGGATTTGGTTTGGAAAAACTTCAGACATTGTCCTGTGTGCCTGTCGAAGGGCCCCTGTAGCATGGTCATATCTTTCAGCCAATGCACGATATGCCCTATAGAACTCCTCAACAAGTTTCATAAGTTCAGGACGTTTCTTATAGTACATCTCTGCTCTCCTTGCAAAAGAATCTGCATCTTCCTCTATAAGCTTGATCATGGATTTTACCTTGGAATCCATATCTGTTATGATCACAAGCAAACGACCTTAATTAAACAAAAGTAGCAAAACTGATATTATTTGAGCCCAATACAACAAGAAAAAGAAGCATAAAAGTTAACAGAAGAAAATATCTCCTGAGAGGTGGAAAGATAGACTGTCAAAACTGACCCCATAATTACATCAAATGAACAAAACGATGCCTAACGACCTGATTTATGCGATGCTAATAAACAGGGTATAATAATTTTCTTGTTTTTGAGCAGTATAGAGAAGGGGTAATTTTTGCAATGCAAGCAAGCCATATCCAAGCCTTCACACAATAACAAGGTTACTTCATTATGATCTATAAGTTACTAGTTCATACTGGAGGCACTAATTATTGTTATTGTTGGGAAGGATTCCTTGTAGGCTTGATTTCAGCATTTATTTTCCCATTTATGGCAATTAAATGCGGGTTGTGTTTTTAATCAACCAGCATAGCTTCATCAAGTCCAGCCAATACAGGAACTCACTGAAAACAGGAATCTTTAATCTTCCAATAATCAGTTTAACAACCAATGCAAACAGCATATCAAAATCTCATCAGAATTCAAGAGTCAAAACTCATAATTCTAGACTTCTGTAAGACCAATTTTTTCAGTAGGCAGAGTTCAAATTGACTTTGATAACTTCTCTCCTATTTTTACAATGAGGTAGGAGAAATTTTCAGGCTTATGGAATTAAGACAATGGTTATTATCCTTAAGATAGAAATTTTAGAAAATGAATGTTTTTCACTTGTCCTATATGTTTTACAAAATGTCCTTTTATATGTTAATCAGCAGCAACCACCAAAGGAAAAACCACTGAGGTAACTGAACATATTGAGAACAAGAAGAGGCAAATAGATTTCCAACAGAAGAGATGTTCGTCTCCATTAAACAATATATGAGATGTTCGTCTCCATTAAACAATATATGAGATGTTCGTCTCCATTAAACAATATATGAGAAAAATGATGTTGCCCTTTTGTTTTTATAAGGATATATTCTTAAAGCATCCAATGTTGTAGATCAATCCTCTTAACTAAACAATTTGCACATGATGACTCGTACTTACCATCTAAAACTGTGAATTGTAAAGACCAAGTGAAAGCTTCCATCTGCTTCTTTTGCCGGCAACTGTTAAAAAAATGATGCCCTCAGATACCTAATATTTTTCTCCATTTTTTGCACCATAAGTTTTTCTAAGGAATTTTGCACCATAAGTTACCCCAACAACTTTTTCCCTCCAAAGTTTCTAATGGTGCATTGGGAATAAAAATAGATGGCCTCAATATGAGTAACTCCAGTATTCCTCTTTCTTTGATCTCCCTGATTAATTTCCAATATGCCCTTATCTCTATGTTCAGCTTTCTCCTTGTCTTTTGGTACTCATGCAATACTAGATCAGGAACAATGATCATCATTGTCATGATTCCTCTTTGTTTAAGCAAATAATCCTAGGTAAAAGTTTTTAAAGTGTTGTACAACTTTGGTATGAAGCCAAGAACACACTGCAAACTTGACCAGTCATAAGGGTGCACATGGAACCACTGAAACCAGCTAACTGAATCAAACCAACCAATTTTTGATAGAATGGTTTCGTTAAAAGATTTACAATGGATCAGCCTGTTGTATTCCGAATATGATAATTTCATTTTATCTTTTGTGATGTGACTGTCCTCAACAAACATTGTTAATGCTGCCATAAATACACATGAAGGCCTGCTATGCGGGCATGAGTTTAAATTCAATCTAAGTGTATTCACGTAGTTACTCAAAGCCCTTCCAGAACACTGAAGGGTTGGTGAGGTTCACCTCCCGTGTTCTACCAACTAGACCACCATTAGTGACATCCTACATACATTCTGATCAAGAACATCACAACTAATACCAGAGCCAGTCGATGACAGTAAGTGTGACAGACCAATGGCTCTCGTTGAAATATGAAAGTTGCTCTTTCAAATGCACCAGGAAATTCTACTGACGATGAAGGAGGTCTTGGAAGTTGTTGCAAGGAACTCCAAATAAAAATCCAACCAATTGAGAGATGATGAGGGGAAGGGCAGTCCATCTAAACTCAAGAGAGAGAATGGCCTACCATAGGAAGGAGTCGATAATAACATTTCCTTCATCTCCTCCAAAGTAGGTGACCCAAAAGATTCCAGCAAGGAGTATACGTAGTTCCAAATAGTGAAGGAAGAAAAGAGGAGTTTCTTTCATCCTCGATTCCAACAGCAATGGCAGTGATTACAAGAAGAATGGTGACGATGGGGATGAGCATGGCTCAAGATGCCAATGTCATAGTGGGCATCATAAACGTAAGAAGTAGCAGGACCCAAAAGGTAGGAGCTAGGAAAGTTCTTCCAAAGAAAAACCTTCACATTTCAATTGTAGGAAAAGTTGTACACATCCATACCAGAGAGAAAGAAGAGGGGAACTTCTTGTTGCGGGATCCTCTCATTTCCTCGGGAGGCCACAGTGAGAAGAAAGAGAGGCAAATGAAGGTTGAGAAGAGATAGGATGCTGGTCGTCATGTTGCTGCCACTGCTACCACCACCATGGAATGTCCCAAGATCCTCTCACCTTATCAACAATACCATGAAGATTATTTGGTAGTTGTGGAATGTGCACCTTGGTCCAATATAGGTGGACTTGGAGATGTTGATGGAACTTTATCAAAGGTTTCAACTAAGCAAACTGACCAAGGTCATGACCAAGATTTTGGGTTAACAAATTTATCACAACATTATAATTATATTTTCAAAGCCTATAATATTGAAGGATATGGAGGGAATTACTTGGAGGGTAATTGGGATGATGATGGAGCACAGTTGGATGAGTTGTATGAGTCACATGGGAGCAGGTGGCTTGTGTAAAATGGCAACAAGGAAATGAGTTCAACCACAAAGCTATGGAGATGGGTGAGGGCTGCAAGGTGGGTGCCAAAGGCAAGATGGTTGAGGTCGGTCTTCCCTAACAAGATCAAGCACTTGGATTCAATGCCTAAACCCTTCAACAATGGACTGTGGGAATGGTTGGAGTTCTTGGCATTGGCAACACAAATGATTGTCATTGTGGTCTCCATCTTCTATGGCAACATTGGTGGTAATTTGGTGGATGTGCCACCAATGGTATCAGCCATGGTGATTTCTACTAGAAGGGCATTGTTGTGACTGAATGCAAAGGCTACATCACCGATGGTGAAGGAAAAAGGAGATGTGCTCCCAATGACATCAGCCTTATTGGCTTTTGATCAAAGCTTGAGAACAAGTAATGTAACATCGAAGATCATGAAGAAAGGGCACAAGATATATGATTTTCTTAGTCAATGTTTCAATTCTTGTGCTACAAGTCAGGAGTGCACTTTACATACTATTGTTGCTTCTTGTATTGATAACTATCCAGATGAGAAAATAGAACACAATAAAAGGTACTTCACGAGGAAACACAGGAGGCAAGTCATCAAGTTAGGCAATGAGAATTCCATCTCCTCGAATGTCACCATCAACCCACGTAGGGTGTTGCCTCCAAGTGTGGGGTTGACTTCAACAAGGATCCTAATGTACCGGTCATGGATCATCCAGGACAAGCAATATCACATTTTGAAGGGGATCACATGTTGATTGCCATTGATGATTTAATCAAGTTAGAAGCTCAAGGGGCAACTTGCAATAGTCACTAAGGATTTTGACCAATCCTAAAGGCAGAGGGGGCTAGGGGGTTTTATTCCACATTTCTTAGTTTCATTTTATCTTTTGTGATCCAATTGTCCTAAAAAAACATTGTTAATGTTGCTATAAATACATATGAAGGCCTATTGTGTGGGCATGAGTTTGAGGCCAACCTACGTGTATTCACATAATTACTCAAACCCCATCCAAAACGTCAAAGGATTAATAAGGTTCACCTCTCGTGTTTTGTTAATCAAACCACCACCAACGAAATCCTGCATACATTTCAATCAAGAATGCAACACAATTTGATTGCAAATTTTTAGAATGGTTGCTAATGATTTGGTTGTCTTAGTTATGGATTAAATAACAAACAAAATTCAAGCAGAAATTTCTTGACATACATTATTTGCTAATGACATAGTTTTAGTTGATGAAAATAAAATAGGAATTAATTCTAAATTAGAATTATAGAGGGATATTTTAGAATCTAAAGGATGTAAATTGAATAAGTCAAAAGTTGAATACGTGGAGTGCAAGTTTAACAAAAGTAAGAATAATAATGAAGGTATACAACTTGATGGTCATGAGATTCCTTAAAATAAGACCTTTAAATAATTCATCTATAATAGTTAGCAATGAAAAAAATTATAAAAAATGTTATTGAAAGAATTAAAGTAGAATGGATAAAATGGAGAAATGTTTTTGGAATATTACATGATAATAGGATACCTTTAAAATTAAAAGAAAATTTCTATAAAGTGACAATTCATCCAACTATACTTTATAGGTTAAAATGATAAATTATAAAGTATAATCATGTACAAAAAATTGAAAGGTTCGAATACCTAAATGAGTAGTAATACCATAATAAACATGTTAAAAATAATTTTATTAGAAATAAGATAGTATTGTTGACCATATGCAAAACAAGTAGCTATACTTGACCAAGAACGTTGAACTATATAGTATGATCATATGTAGAAAGTTAATATTACTGAAATGTGTATATTTAGATGAATGTGTAATAATACAATAAGAGATAAACTAAAGAAATGAAGTAGAAGTTGCATCAATTGAATATAAGATAAGAGAAAACCAACCAAGGTGACTTCGTCACATCTCTAAGGGATCAAAGAATGCATCAATCAAAAGAGAAAAATTAATCAGTGAAAAAGAAATTAAAAGTAAAGGATGTGGCTTAAAACAAGTTGGTTAGGAATTTTATGAGAAAAGATTTAAATTTATGTAATTTAATCAAAGATTTGACCATAGATCAAAAAATATATAGAAGAAAAAATTCATATGGTTAACCTCATATAATAGGATTATGACAAATTGTCGTTGTTAATGATTGAATTTTCAATTCTAGATATGGTTAATTGAACTTGAAATGAAATCATATATATATGATCAATACATAATCTCTCTCTAATATAAATTAAATTATCAAATAAAAACAACCTATTCAAAAAATTCAAACTAAAAAGAATTGTAACTCCAAAAAAAATCACATAAAACTCATGCATGCAAAAAAAACCATTTTTAATTACAATTCAAATTTAATCACATACTCTTCCTTTTTGTCATTATACTTGCACAACTGGAACTTAGTGTGGATTTCATGAAGTTTTTAAGATGAAATGGGGAGCCAAAATGTCATTGAATGTATGTTTTAATTAGAATTTTTTGCTTTTATATGTATTATTTATTGGAAGGGACCTTGTATCATTTTCTATTTTTTTATTGTAGAACATTTTAATTTGAGATATAAAGTATACCATTGAACACTTTAATTTATGATACCTTTGAATATTTTATCATTGAGAACTTTAATTTTGAATTAATTTTTTTTGTTTAGGTTGAGAGCCAAAAACCAAACTAGAATCAATCAGATTGTCAAGGGAGGTTTGTGTCAATCAAAATCGCTAGAAAGGAAAGTAAAGAATGAGATTTCCCATGAATAATCCCTTTGTGCCAAATGGAATGTAGGGAAGGGAATTTTTAACTTTCCCTCCATATAAAAGCCATCCATTTCTATCAACTCTTTCCCTTTCCAAGCCTCTATAACAACCTATCATCATCCATGGCACTGGGACATGGTAGATGACAGTGGAGGAAAGAGTGGCAAAATCTAAGCACGAGGCCTGGCAGAACAAATCAAAATGCTCATGCTCATCGGCTTCAAACATGTGATTGCTTTGTGACATCTTTTTGGATTCTGGTTGAATGGTAAGTAGGATTGGACTTGGTCATTCTCAGCTCAGTGCTGCTTCCTTTTCCAACAGTTCATGTCATTGAAGGCAATCCATTCCCACTGTATTAAAGAACCCCTTCAGGTCTCTCTTCAATCTCGTGGTGATTGAAAAGGATGGTTTTGATCAATTCTATCCTTGTGTGTTCTCATTGTTGTCAATTGATACAAAAGATTGGTTATTTTTATTGAGCTAAGTAGGGGGGTTTCAAATGAGAAAGAGGTTTGTAAACTTTGGTGGGTTGTCATTGCTTGGTATTGTTTGGTTTTCAACATCGATTCTGGGTTCCAGGTTTGCTTGTTGTCTCCATCCATGCAAGTTTTCATCTTGCCATTCTATTTTCAGTTTTTTTTTCTTCCTTTTCTGTACAACTACTTTGTAATGGAAGAAACTGCTCAGTAATGGAAAATACTGCATTGAAAAGTTGCCTTTTTTGTTCTTCTTGCCAATTTCCATTCCTCATTTTTTATTTTTTCCTTTTTTCTTAAGTATTTGCATTGCTCCAAGCAATAGGCAACATGATCTTATGCAAACCATCCTTTTTTTCACCTTTTTTTCCCTTCTCCACTTTGTTTCACACTAAAATGCCATTCCATTCATTCTCTAGTATAGATTTTAGTTTCAAAACAAATATCCCAATTTGAAATTGCAATGTCTATGATCCACTCTTCCAATGTTGTTGATAATCAATATTGGTTGAAAATACTTGAGAGAAATTTTCATTTTTGTATTCTTCAATCCATCCCTTCTGCTGTGACCATTTAATTTTTTTTCTAATATCTCATGTATGAGATGAGTTCTGGGGTTTGGCTTTTCCCAATGAGATATAGGGATGGAACCATCATTAGAAGATTGATTTATTACAATATTAATGTTTTTACTTCTATTTAAATCTAATTTTTTTTAAATTAAATGACAAAGCCAACTTATCACTAGGATCTCTTAAAAAAAACTTATCACTAGGAAATATATTTATGTATCAGTTGCCAAAGAATAATATAAATCAACTACCTAGTATCCTAAACATTCCATTTCCTAACATTTTATCAGATACAAATCTCTCCTTAAATTCTAACTTTCCTAATTTTTCATCACATGCACAAATACTCTTCTTTTTTTCTGACCTTTCATTTCCAATCATTTTGAATTGTTCATTTCTTACTTTTCTAAACTTTCTGTTGTATATAAACAGACCCTCAATGATTTGGCTCTAAAATAATAAACAATTTGGTTCTAATTTATTAGAAATCAATAAATATGATTTGAGTCATGGTTCAAACTACAACTGAACTAAACCATATGCACCCCTAGTTCTATCCGTTTGACAACCACCAAGCAGAGTCATAGACTATTTAAACAAGCAAGGTGAGCCCAATAAACCACACCAAAGGGAAGGATAACTCATCTCAGTATAGAAGAAACACCTCTAGTACAAAAGAAAACCAAATGAAGAGCTGGAAGGAAGAACTGAAAAAAAAAAAGAGAGGACTAATGAGCCAACTAACAATACACATCCATTAGTTTTATTGATATTGTAGAGGTGAGGCTCATTCAAATAATGGTTGGTGGAAGTCTGATGAATCGAAATTGCTTTTAATGAAAAGTGGATTGACAGAAGTCTATGACTTTAAGTGTCATTAGTAGATTGAAACATGAAGACCTCCACATAAAACAAAAGCTTTCACAAGCCAAACACAAACTTGCTAGAAGAACTATTTCCTATGAAATTTTAAGTGTGTGTGTGTGTGTGTGACCTAATCGTGATCATATCCTTGACAGCTAGCTAATAAATTTTAATGTCTTACAGAAACAAAATCCTTCAAACAAATAATTAATAACAAGAGATTTGTCTAATAAATAACATCTCTCACTCCCTGGCTGGTTAACTGGAAATATCTCAGGCAAGACAAAGTTTACTACTAGATTTTAGAGAAACAACAAAAAGAGAGAGAAAAACACACCTGTAAGATTTTCCTGGAGCCATTTGGAATTCTTTGGGCTGATATGGCTATCCCACCACCATGAATACAAGCGCCTTGATTCAGCTTTTGATAGAGTGGCCATGACAACAAAATTCAAACAATAATGCAACCAGCCAGTCAAATTTGTCAACTTTTAAGAATTGAATACACCAGCAGAAGTAACCTGAAAGAATAAAAGAAAATATGGATAAGCACTTTGACAGGACTGCATTCACCAAATGAGTAAAAGAACATCAAAAAAGGATGCCTAGAAGTCCTGAAAATGAGTTTTTTGATAAGCTCCTGGCAATGATTTTTCAACCTTTTTCAGAAATCTGGCTAGAACGGCAACAATCAAATTAGTGCTCCGAGTTAAAAAGGTGGAACACACTGTCGAAAAATGGATAAAATTATGTAGTGCTGAAAGCATTCGAATTAATACAAAAGTCAATAAAATCAAAATTGGGCGGAGGAAATTTTTATTTACCTTAGAACACCTTAGAGAAAATAATTTTAAAAAAAAAAACTTGCAGCAGTAAAAGCACCTGATCAGTAACATCCACATCATAACGCCCAGGGCAAACAGGATCAGATAAATATCGAAATAAATGGTAATGAAGCAGCTGAGAACTTGAATCAGATCTCGATTCTGATTTTCTCGATAGAAAAATCACTTACCAGATGAAAAAATATCGATGGAACATGAAAGGTCGAATACACAACTAAATGATCTAATCGATCAACAGTGGGATAGCGTAATTGATCAACAATGAGATTCTGGATTTAAATCCAGTAAAAACACTATCATCATAAAAAAATCTCAGCGACCCAATCGTATAAATAAAAAGTGATTTACTTTTTAAAACAGCAAAGAACACCGCCAGACAAGCAAAACAAAAACCGAGGAATTAAAATCGTAGACCCAGGCGTGTTAGCACCGAACTCTAAGGGAAAGAATCCGATACCGAGGACCTAGTCCAACAGATTGAAATATTTTGAATAAGTTAAAAAGCGCAAACACTGATAAATATCAAATCGCACTGAACCAATTCTACGGCTACGGGAAGGGACGTTTATTTCCATATTGGTTGTGATCAAAAGACGAGTTGGAACGGAAATTAAACGCAAAAAGGAAAATTAATAATAATGATCCTGTTACATAGGAAGAAAGCACCGATGGGGGAAAACCATTCTAGACGAGATCTTCCTAAGTGGGGCTGTAACCAACAGAAGAACGAAAGGCGAAAGCCAAAACACCCAATTTTGCGAGAGTAGATGAAGGTGTACCAAAGCAAAACCGAGAGCCAGGGGCATGGAACTTGATGGGCAAGCAGCTGTGCCCGAGAAATCCCCTCTAGCTGCTTTTCTCGTCCCCTCTCACCCCATCCTGCACCACCGTTGTCTCCTCTCGCTGCCCTCTCCCTCCTCGGCGGTACACACAGTACACTATATATTTCACTTTCCAGTTCGCTTTCCACTGTACTCAGAAGGACACCAATTGGCAGCAGCGACAGTAAAAAAGGCAGGAGCAACAGACAGAGAACCGGGGATTTCCGCTGAGGAAAGAAATCGTCGGATGTTGATTTTTTCAACCACGGGGTAGAAATTTTCGGCGATAATTCCGACGGGATGGTTACGTGTTGGATAAATTGTTTCTGGATTCCTCCGATTCTTCTATGATTTTTAGATTATTGCCGTCCTGGTGCCTTCTCGCGAAAGAGAAAAGAAAAAGTTGAGCGCACTTTGATACATAACAAATATTATATCCTTACGTCTAATCTAATATAGTCAATTCAAATGTTATTCTTCTGTATAATCCATTTTTTATAGTGATCCTGTCTTCTAAACTGTGTCGGGCCCCACGGTTGTCTTCTGTAAAGCACATGAACACATTTTCCTTTACCCTTTTTTTGTCATATTTTTATTTTTTTCGTCCAATCGTGTGTCTTTTTTTTTTAAAAAAAAATATTTTTTATCCTGTTTATTTTTCCTTATAAATTATACATTTTATAAAATATTATATTAGAATTAAATTCGATGCATCGTTTTAAACACTCACGATAAAAAATAAAAAAAATTACTATAAATAATAATTACGACTAAATTCAGAACCACGTCGTATCTCTCCTTCGAACGTTATCAAATAAAACAAAATGTTTAAGGTTGGCTTTATATTCTTAATTAATGGTTTTCCCGGCGCAGCAGCCAAGGCCATGCAACAAAAACTCAAGTGATTAACAGTTCATAAAAGAAAACTCAAGTGGTTAGCATGAAATGTTAGGTGGTTATGGTGTTGATGGATTATTGCATTTATTCCCCCACCCTCAGAAGATGCCAAAAGACCTTTTTGAGCAAATATTCTTTCTTCCTTTTTTTTTTTAAAAAAAAGTAGTTAATTAAATAAGAGACCTGAAAACGATCTATTATTATTTTTAAAATGTAGTTTATCGTCTGAAAATAACATAATTGAATAAGTAACAAAATGAGCTGTTACATGCTTGCTGAATTAAATACTTTTTTATAACGAACATTTATTTATTTATTTATTTCTATTGCATTTGAAAACAAGCGTCCTTATAAGTAAGTACGAAAGGAAAATTCTCGTCAAACCAATAAATGTGATAAAAGCAGGCCTCCAACGACAACCTTACGTTAGATGCGCGCGGTAATTGCAAATAGCAAGATAATGTAGTTTTGGTCGCTGATTAGGTTTTTAATTCGGATTTAACTATACAAGCTACTACCATCATCAAATGATGCCATTTTTACATTTTTTCGCAACAAAGAAATATCATACACATTCACTCCTTCTTAACCCGTGGATCACGCACAATACGTTTAAACGATTCTGTAATCAATTGAGCGACCAATTATGCGATCTTACGATAGGTTGATAACGTGTAGACTCTAATTTCATAAATCTCAACACAAACGAGATTATCAACGGTTCTCGTAAATCTCCAAATATTCGTTTTTATTAAATGTGTTAGTTTAATCCAATTCTAGTCTTTGGTTCAGGAGGAAAATGCCATAACCTTTGGAAATAGAGAAAATAATTACTACTTTACAGGGACACGTAGAGAGCACTGCTGCATGAGTATTGTCTCCAAGGATTTCCCTCGCACATCTTATTGGAGAATATTCAACGTTTGTGATGTGATGGGTTAAAATAATTTTAAGTGGTATTGCATTCTTATATTTTTTAACTTTATAACTGTCTTCTTCTTCTTTTATAAATTTAGACGATCGTATATACGTTGAATTGGCAACGCTGATCCCGGAGATCATCTTTACACACGAACGATGTGACCTCCTTCGATAATAAAATAAATAAATAAATAAAAGTGACGGAAAACAACAAACGATGATCATCGAGTCTTATACTCTACAAAATCCAATAAATAAACAAACAAAATATTACCCATCACAACACCGTCTCTATTTATTCCTGGCGAACTTCCGGTTCCACGACGGACATGAAAGACACGTCATCATCTTGAAAAATAAAAAATAAAAAGTAAACCAAACGAAAATCGACCCAAACAATAATGCTGGCCATACCATACAACCCTTTTTTTTAATCATATTATTGGTATATACCCATCAGGCCTTTGCTTCTCTCGTCCCACCAGGATCACCGTCGGTTCGATCTCCACCGTTGGATTGTATGATCCAACGGCCGAGAAGGCAGAAACACCGACACTTGCAGGATATTCTATTCCATTCTATTCTATTCTATTCTATTATTCATCATACCTGTCTGGAATATCCGACGTGGAACTCATGTCGTTGATTGGGTTGGGAGAAAATTTCTGTCGAGTTTTTTTTCTTGAAAGAGGCGGTTTAGGCTTTTTTCAACGTCTCTGGACGACAAGTATTTAATGTTTAATGAAAATTAGAAAATAAGGTATTTAATTTTTGTGGTATTTATCTACGACCGTTTTCGAATAAACAAGGATGGCGGGTGCTGGATTGATGTCATCATGACTTTGATTAGCTCTTTTCGCGAAAGGGCTTCTCTCAGATATTCTTAATGTTATCATATATGATATATTTTATGTTAGGATAGATTTTATAAATATAAATATTTTATTTATTTATTTATTTTGTAGATGGTGCTGTAAATTAATATTTTATGTAATTAATACTTATAAAATCATAGGGTAGATATTTGGCATAGAATAGGTGTATTATAAATGAAACAAGCAGAAATGTTTCTCGTCGAGCAAAAATCTTCAGAATAAGTAATAATTTCTGCTCTACACGGTCGGTAACGGGAAATCAATTTTGCAACTGGGGAGGATTTGGGATTTGGTCCTCCCAAGTATCATTTCTCCTAACCTATAAAATGTCTTCGACAACAAAAGAACAACTTTAAATCGTGGCGTCAAGCCTTCTCCAACTCTGAAGTGGAGTTCTGGTTCTAATACAGACACAGTCAATTCTCAAACCATTGCTGAATTTAAAAATGTAATGGATAATGTTAATATCTATTAAATGCAAACGATATGGTAAGCATGGAATCTTGCTAGTAATGGCTGTATTCGGTAAACTCCTGCTAGCAATTGATTACCGACGAAGGTGATCGATCCACACTTTGACAAATAATCTGGAAAGCAAGAGTGCCGCCTAAGGTAAAAAATCTATACCTACACAACAAGTGCAGATTTCCCTTCTGAATGAAATGGAATGTTCTTGTTCTTGTTCTTGTTCTAGCTATGCTTTGGGCTTTCAGGTTACAAAGGAATGGTTTGGTCAAAGAATCTGTCTTCGATATTTCACAAGGCATGTTTGTGGTTGGATAATATTCGGGATCTGCAATCTTCATGGAATGGTAATTTTCAAGATGGCACTGAAGGGGATCTTCCTGATGCAACCCAGAAACCAACTGCAACTGCAACTGCAATCATGAACGTTGAAGTGGATGGACGGCAGGAACATGATGCTGCTCTACACAGGATACAATTGATAAGATGTCCCGTTGGCTCAGGGTTTTGAAAATCCTTATTCCTTCCAGAGAATCTGAAGTGATCTTTTCTTCTTTTTGTTTTTTTCTGGTTATCATAAACCATAAGCTTGCTGCTGTGTGGTGCTCTACGTCACCTAGGAGTGGTTTCACAGCTGGGTGCTGTTTATTTAATTCCATCTACCTACCATTATTCCAGAAAAGAAAAGAAAAGTCCAGGAGTGTAGTGCATGTGTGGCTTTTGCTGTTTCGTTCTTTTACCGTTGGTTAGCACTTGTGTGGTGCTGTTTTATTGTTTCAAATATATTTTCACAGTTGCAGATCATGTTGGACGAGTGATTAGATGTGATAATAAGAATAAAACGTTGGTGAAGATCACCAATAAATACTTTTGGAATATCAATTAGGAAAAGCTTTCAAACACAGAAAACTCGTTCTGGTTAACATTCAATAGTTAATTCATAAATATTAGCAAAAATGATATTTGTCATAACTCCGAAATATTTTCCAAATCTGGATGCTCTTCCGTTAGAAAAAACCGTTCATCTCTAGTCAAAAAGGCTTTCTGGACTTTGTTCTTCAATTTTTCTGTCCCAATATCTCCTTAACTGTAGTACTATTGCCAATCCATACCTTAAAGAAAAAACTTCAGTGGCACATTCAATCTCCTAATTGCACAATGGCATTTCACTTCTACAACAAAACAAAGGAGAGTCACGTTTTCATGATGGCATCTAATCTCTACCTGTAAATGGGCTTCCCTGATTCACATGTTTTGCACTGCAATGCCCCTTGTTCCAGCCCTAGGTGTTTGTGGCGAGTTACATCTTGAAAACTCCAAAAATAACAAAAGATTTAAATGGAATTTGGTCCATCTGAGATGGTGTTGTGGAAGAAATTAAGCCCGTTACAAAAGGGTTGGTTAATTAGGATTTCTGCTTAAGAGCAATAAGACAATTTTGTGGCCATCAAACAGACAACCGCATGAATTGCCTGTTAACTTAAGAAAAGCTTCTCCCACTCACTTCTATAAGTAGGATGATGCATGGGCTATTGTATTGATGTGACAGAAAAATAAACCAAATAAACAAGAAAGGGTTCACAACTGTTGACACCTATAATAAGAAAAGTTCTGAAACTAAAAAAAGGTTTTCCAGCAGTACATCTTTGTTTTATTCCCATTATATATTGATTTGAAATAAATACTTCCAAGTAGCTTTCACAGCCAACGCAAGAGGAATAAGTCAAAGAAAAATGCCAAACTTGCAGAAATGAGGAGAGATGTGTGAATACAATCTCAGTTAAACTCTGTAGAAGGTTAGAAGTAGAGAAACATTTTTGCCATATTCGTCCCAAGTCAGAAGACGTTAGGGACAACAGCACTTGAACTTAATTCAAATGAATTTTATATTTAAAAATTATGTTTTTTATTTTCCAATGAAGACAATAGCACACTGTCAAGTTTTTAGATGCATTATGTATAAAGTATTTACAAGCATTTACAATTAATTGTAACACAAATTTAAGGGCAAGCAACAAGCCTATGCTGCTCACCTTGTTGCCGTAACCATTCCTGGATGAAAGACCGCAAGGCATGGTTTGGAATAAGTGTTTGATCCGAAAGTTTCGTGTTGGTCATGGGCGATGTATTGTGGCCACTTTCTAACCATGCTCTTATAGCCTCGGCTTCATAAGTGAATCCATCGGCAGCCACATGAGGATCAGTCATGATCTCCTGTAGTTTTAATTAAAGAAGCAATTATGAAATAGTACAGATGCATGTAGATTTCAAGATGAGGTCATTGGACAAGCAACATCATGGTGATGGCAATGTAGACATGGAAAAGAAAATCTCTAGAAAAAGAAAAAAGTAAGATAAGAAACACCATCATCCGGAGGGTGAAGCAAAAGAAGTAAACAAAAAATAACTTCCATAACAGAAATAAAAACCGGGAGGAAGTTTAACCATTCGTATATAAGAAAATATGGTGCATCTCCTCCAAAAGAAAGACCTAGAAATAGAGACACAGGAAAGAACAAAACTATGATCATGATAAAAAATCAATCCTTTACCAACGTGCAAAGATATTAATAATATTTTTTCATTTGAAACTGTCCGATGATGTCAATGATCACAAATATAATTATATAGAGACAGAAAAACAGAGCAATCAATGAGCAAAACATGGCATGAATCTGGGCAACAGGACAAATAAAAGATCTCACGTGAATAAATGGACTTAATAGAATGAGAAAATTGATGGTACCTGAAGGATGGGACATAAGAAGTGGGATGGTACGCCATCCATCTGCAGCCTTGATGAGAAAAATAGCAATCCTGGTCCCGAGGAAGCCCTTTTCATGGGCTCAAGGATCCTCCACACCTCATCAGCAAGGTCTGGTCGGTCACAAGAATTTGACTGGCAACATCTTAGAGCCAAGTGTAACAACTGTTTTGCCTGCAAAAAAGGCCATTGTCCAGCTGATTTGTCAAGAATATCCTGCAAGTTTTCCTTGTCCATAGCATCGGTTACTTCATCAATAATTCCAAATGCAGGCCTTCCCGTCAAGAGGCGTAGGATTATAACACCAAATGAGTAGATATCAGACTTTGTGGTTAGATTTCCGGTAGACAGGAACTCAGGATCCATGTACTCTGTGTCTCTGGTAGCTGTGGATCTTCCTTGGTTTATGTGGAAGTCACCCAACTTGCTCTTGAAGTGAGCATCAAAGAGAATGTTCGAAGGTTTAAGGTTGCCATGGCCATCGGGCCTGCAGGAATGGAGAAAAATGAGTGTTGAACATATCTCAGCTGTGGCGGAGATACGAGCTTTCCAGTTGAGAGGTTTGGAATTTCCTGGGCTATCCAGATAGTTTTCCAGGCTTCCATTTGGTAGGAATTCAAAAACCGGAGACCGAAATTCTGGACAAATCCCTATAAAATTAACCAGGTTTGGATGACGCAGTCTGCTAAGAGTATCAACCTGGAATTGCACAAATAGACGTCAATTTTCTTAAATTTAAATCAATTTGGCATTTTGAAAGTTGAACCATGAAAGTCTACATTTCATTTCTGTGCCTAGAATATATTGAATGCTTTTTCCTTCTTACAGTTTCTACAAATGGTAATTATTGTTTATTTTCTAAACTGAGAAAAGATAACTGCTTTAAGTTGTAAGAAAATAGAAACATGTTTCTAGTGACGATTTTGTAATGCATGTGATAGCTGATAAAGACCAATTTGGTTCTGCATAATTTTATTCAATGCAAATTCCTAGCAGTGCCTCGGTGCAATAGTAAGATTGCTGTGCCAAAGTCATGAGTTGGAATATAAGAAAGCAGCCTCTCCACCTATGGAGATAAGACTGTATAACTGGACTAGGTATGAACTCCTACAAGTGATGGGCAAAAGAAAGAGAATGGAACTTTTGGAAACAGATTATCTGCTACAAGAAAATGACCAAATCTTATAAGGTCCTCTTGTAAAAAACTTGCTATTTGTATTGGTTGATGTTAATTTCATTTTTCTCTAAGAAAAATATTACAAGGTAGGGTAATTAATGCACAACGAAGCCTATATATTTAAAATTCATATACTAAGTTGATAAGAATTAAATGTACAACAAGCAACACCTCACTTATGGCAACATAAACTTGTACAAGCAAGTAAATATACAACAGTGATCCAAGTAATAATCTCCCAAGTATTTAAAATTCTTACTTGAGAAAGTAAATGATCAAATATAATTATGAAATATCTCTTTAGAAATTGAATTTACCACTTCAAAGAACTCCTTTTGAGTTAGCATGCATTGCAAGTCGGCTTTTATGGCCAGCAATGTATGGCGAAGGAAACCTCTATATACACTTCCATGAGAACATTCTCCAATCTTCATTGAATTGTCAAAGCCTTGAGTCGCTTGTTCAATCTCCAGATTAGAGAATTCAAGGACGTTTCGTGCCTTGGACATGACTGCAGTCCACACTCCTGCTCTTGAGCCTTCAGTTGTTTTAAGTACATTATCCCCATCCATATGGAGAGAACCAATAAGATGTTCTGATGCTGTTAATTTCTCTTGTAAAATAGCAACCTCAGTTTCCAAACTTTCTTTCTGGTTCTGGATATCATGGAGTTCTTTTAGTAGCTCATCTCGCTCATTTTCTAAGGTTTCTAATTCGAGAACAATGTCTAGTAGAGATTTCTCAGTCTTAATCCTCTGTTTCTTCTCTTTTGCATGCAATCTTTCTGATGCAATTGCCTATTCGAAGAATGCTTTATGAAGTTATTGTTTTCCGAGAAGAAGATAGCAAAAAATTTAGATAAACATGTGACCATGCTATGTACTTAACAGCATATCATGCTGTAATCTCATGTGCAACAGTGCAGCCGTTAAAATTTTCAATATAATTACTTTCAGTAGGGGATAAAAGTATGAACGTACACTATGAGAAGCCTTTACTACTTCTCTTTCAGCTTTTAGACGTTCACAAGATTCTTTATAGGCTTCTTGCTTCAAGATTCCAATGTCTGCAATGGCATGTTGCAGCTGAGCATATATGTCATCATTCACACCGATATTCTCCTGCACAATGAAAATTTTCATAGAAATTTAACCAAGAACTAAAGTTTCCAACAGAATCTCCTCTCTGTTCAACAAACAATTGTCGGGTCTAGTCACCAGGCACCTGCTTCAGGCTTTGATCATCAACAGGCAGTGCACATGATCCTTGTTCATTCAGAACAACTATGCCACTGCTAATAACATTGTAATTAAACAATAAAACCACCAATTTAAAATCATATAAAAAATAAAATAAAAGAAATAATTGACAGCTAGTCATAATCTGTTGTCATTGTAATATCCATTGATTGACAAAATGATTTGCAGTATTAGCAATGAATTAGGATCATATTGAAATTGTTGTCTTCATATTGCTAAATCTATTCACAGTATTAGGAATGAATTGGGATTATACTGGAAATTATTGTCTTCATATTGTTAAATTAATTTTTCGTTAAAGCAATTGTGGTGGACAATGACCAAATGCATCATTGCCTTTTCAGTTTTAAATATCAAAGGTCCAGGAATGCTGCATAATCTCCCAGTATACTCTACTTAGCTTGGCCATAGAAATAACAATAGCATCACAGTCTTAGTGGGAAACTCCCTTTGCTATCAAAATAATAATAAATATATTATTGCTATTATATTTTGAGAAAAAAATATAAATGTTTTGTTTTTACTTTAAAATCTGAAGAAAATTGACACTCCATGTTAACACAAAAAACCATAATATTCAATATCTTTGACAGATCTCCCAATCAACTAATCAATGAATTGGGATAAGTGACTTTTAAACTTTGAGCTCAAAACACCAATTAATCAAGTAACATGATACATCCAAAACAGCATAGCCAAGGTTTCCGACCTGCAATTTACAGAGTTATGGTGGCCAGATATGTAATGTTTATAAATAAAAAAAAAGGTCTTTACTTGTAATGTTGGACTTAAACGTCAATAAAGAAAACTTAAAAATAAAAACTAAAGATGATGCGGAACATTCATCACCTCATCTAAATTAAAAAGTTGGTTGAGGCGGTGACAATATTTCATTGCTGTTGAGAACAGGGAGGAAAGAGGAAAAGGGAAGAGAGAGAGGAAGAGGAGAAAGAGGAAAAGAGAAGAGAGAGAAGAAATTTAGTTAAGGTTAATTTTGTTATTTAGTCTTAAAAATTAATAATAACAATAGTATTGTATTGATTTATGCATCATTGTGACATTATTTACATGTATATTAGAGTTTAGGCATATTCTAAAGGAACGAGTGTATATATGTTGATATTTGTAAATCTATGTTGATTATTATTTAAATTACGTATTATATGCAATTAGATATAGATTTTGCATAATTATTGAGATTTTGACATTCACGAGAGATTCACATTTATATGCATTATATATAAGTAATATTGAATATGGAAGGTTTAGTTATGCATATGTCGCATTGGTGAGAAATGACATATCATTGGATATACATGATAATGATAACTTGAGGTCTATGATAATATTTTACACATAATTAATGTATTAATTTAGCAACGTATAAATTCGATCACAAGAGGCTAAATTGTGGTATCGTGTACAGAATTGAGATAAGATATTCTTGAGCCAATCATAGGAAGATATGTGACATATCGTAAAGGTTAAATACAATCATAGCTAAATGTGTTGAATATGGACATGTATAAGATAATGGAGGCTAAGTCTATTGTTTTATTTTACATAGTTCATGTTTATTATTATTATTCTACATTTTACCGCATTATATTGATTATTGATTGAATAACCTTCCTATCACATGCATATCATATTTACTTATGTCATTTTGAGACTTATAGCAAAATTACTTATTGGACTTTAGCTCATATCTATGATTTATTGTTTTAAGTTGTCAAAAGGGTTGCTAAACTAGGCAATAGCAGAAAAGGATGTAGTATAACTATTAAGTTATGCTAACTTTTTGTTGTCTACTTGTAGACATTTTTGGAAGTTATGTAATTTAAGATGAGACCATCTATCTTGTAATATACCATTGATATTTTGATCGTACATATTTAAAAATGGGTGAGATAGTTTAAAACATAACTATGAATAGTTGATTCCACCTTGATGTTGATATTGTTTTTGTCTTTAGATATATGTGATGAATATTTCAGATTAGTATGTTATACCTTCTAAATAGGTATCCAACCTTGTAATATTAGAATGAAAAACTTTTCACACAACTTTATATTTTTTTTTACATGATTTTTCTTTCTTTAATATTATAGCAATTGTCGTACCTTTTCGAGGTGTGACAAGGTATAACTTCATCATGTTTATCATTCCCCTTCTCTGAAGGCTTGAATTCACTATGGCTAGCCAACTGTAGATATAAAAGAGTGAGAAACATTACTAAAATTTCCAAGAAAAAGCAAAGGATGATCTAATAAATTGGGAGAATATTGTAAGAATTAAGTAGAGTGAAAGAGTAGATGATCAGTAATATTTAAAATGGTCAAGGAATTGTTCAAGGAGAACTCATAAAAAAATTGAATTCAATAGAAAAGCATAAGTTTACTTGGATACCTGTTCTTCATCAAACATAGGCTGTATTTGTTTAGAATTTGGAATTTTCAAAACATGAGTAGTCAAATCCCCTGTATTTTTATTTGACCTATCAACGTTAGACTTCATATGAGCAACGAGGAAATTGACATCTGCCTTGAGTGATTCTAACTCATTTGTTATTTTGATCACTTTCTGAAATGGTCATGAATGAAAACGCACACTTGCATGAGTACTGACTTGAAAAGTTTGAGTGAGAAAACAACAGCAAAAACAAAAAGTATCTATTAACCTCATTGAAATAGTGCCTTTGTTTCCGATGTTTGAGTTTATAGTCTTGATGGGATGATATAGTTTCCATGACTAGACTACAAAAGAAATAAGAAGAAGAAAGATTTAACAATTTTGACATTATATGATGCTGTGCCATGAAGCTCGATATAATATATAATGGAGGTAGAAAACAATAGTAGAAGTTTCTTTTACCTTGCAAATCTAAGCAGTACCAAATATAAATCCACTAAATTGTTCTCCTTCCGATACATGTCAGCCTGAGTTCAACAAACACTACATCATCTTAAAATTCATATTCTCATTCAGCAGACGGCTGAAATAAAGATACCATATCCCAGATTAAAAATGCATTGTCAATTACATTGAACATTCTAATAACAATGTCTACGGCCTCTAAGAAAGCGATATATCATAGACTTCACCGCACATGCTTTTCAAATTACTAAACACGCAATCCCATTATCGACGAACAAAATTTACCTCCATGCTAAAAGTATAATCTCACCACCACAAGCAAATTTCACCATACAAGATAAAGAAAACTTGCTAACATGGCACCCATAAGGAATTCAAATTGCAACCCTCATTTCAATCCGTTCCCAATGACGATTGAGTCCACAAATCAAGACAGATAAAAAACGCCAAGCCATGATAAAATCATATTCCGATAGGGAATTCCATAAAGCCAACGATCGTACAACCTAACAAAACACGCAACACAAAACTTGAGAATCATGATAAACAAATGAGCACTCCCCCCCCCCCCCCTTCTTCCCCAACCTGCACGAGCAGGTCCCCTGCAAGATCATAGTAGTCCTTGAGCGGAATCCGGTTGTCGGCCTCCAGCTTCTCGCACGCCGCATAGATGATCTCTTCCCCCATGACCGCTGGCTATTGTTGCCGCTGCGTTGTTCTCCCTCCCTCGCGGGCGGCGTCTTATGAAAGATGAAGATGAGATGGGAGTGCAGCTGGGACGAAACCAAGCAGTCGTCGTCCAGTTCTGTTTATATCGTCAACGGCCGACCGCGGAATAACTGCCATAAATGTTTTTCAAAAATGAATTAATTTAAGTGTGATTAGCATTCTTTATAATAATGATAATTTATAGGTTAAATGTAATTAGTATTTGTGATATAATCTCCTCAAAATAATAGAGTATCAAATCACAAAAATTACAGAATTATATCACAAATATTAATTAATACATCATATATATTAATTATAAGTGTTTGTATGCATCCATCATACATCATAAGTAGCCTAGTTTTGCAAATTTTGAAATAAGTGATTTTATTTTGTAAATTCTACCTATCGTAATTTTATTGTCAATTACGCTTAAATTAATGATTATTTATCTACCATATTAATGATTTTTTGCACGTGACAATATTAAGTTTATTTGTCTATCTATTACACTAAGGTAACGTTTGGATAATTTTTTTTTGGGAATATCAAATTTTGAAAAATCTTGATTCTAAATAAAATCGTCAGATTACATGACACTGCACATAACCTATTTTGAAGAAGAACAAATGGCTTTCCATTTCGACATGAAAATTGTAGGATAAATGAATTTCTACCCGTCCATGTTTAATATTTTATAATAACTCTGAATTTTACTATATTATTTATTATATTTATGACTATGCGATAACAACTGTTGTGATATTGTAGTTGTAATTATACTACAAATATTAATATAATGTTCAAGTTATTTTCAATAATGAATATTATTTGTTGTAATTAACATTAACCAGTGAAATGATTAATATAATAATATCTAACACACATAAAAGTTATAGGGCACGTTCTCTGATAGGTATCCACTAAGAACAACATTACACTTACTTTTCTGCTTTAAGTATTTTTATTGTAAAGGCGAGAATGCTTGTACTTGTAGGCAAAAGAAATGGTGAATGATTGATTGATTGATTGAATGGGTTCCTCTTAGTTCTAAAAAGTTTTTTCTTGACAGACTTGTTCCATTATGCCTGGCCGAGTTCTTGATGGTTTGTTTTTTTCCCTCCTTCCTTCTTTGCCCTTCGTCTTTCCAATATACCTTACCTCTCAATTAATCACGTACTTGAAAAATCCTTCCTGGCAGTGGCAGTGGTACTGATAAGTTACCATGCTTAATAATGAACACTGATATTACAAGAAAAACAGGTGTGGGCGCCTCGTATTTCTCTCATTCCAAGATAAGAGCATCGAAGGTTCAACATTGAACATCTTACAAGGACAGAGTTCAGGAACGTTTGCTATGTAAATCAACGCATCTTGAAAGAAAAAAGGGCGATGTAGTCGGCAGCTGAACCGGACAACGGAGGAGGGTGAGAGGAATCTACCTTCCCTTTTCTGATTATTGGAGGGCTTCTTCTTTCTTGGATCTGACTGGGTTCTGGTGGAACTCGGTGGTCAGGCAAGCTCTCAAGGAATGGGTTACTAGCAGATGACGTGAAGGGATAGAATTTTTTTCCATTTCGCGTGTATGCCTCTGTTCATTTATACACACACACACCTAAATAAATGATGACAATTTACTGGAAGGCGTCGTCATTGTCGAATGGGACTGTATCCAGCGTTGAATGACGGCACCAACATGTACAGCCAGCATCACATCAATACTAGAAGCGCTGGGTCGTCCTGATAGATCTCAACTTTGGTACACAGCCTCTGGCACAATGTAAAAGTCATCCCTGAAAGAGCCACACCATTCATGACGCAGAACAATAACATTTCGCCGATCACGTAAACAAGCCTCTTCTACGATATCGCCAGAAAAACATCAAAAATTGAGCATAAGAATTTTTTCATGCAAGTCAAGGGAAACAAACAAATAAACGCAATCCTAGCAGCAAAATAATCAAATGAAACATCGTCCGTCCAAGCTAAATACATAGAAATTTACAACTCTGACTTCTATTAAATTTAATGATGCATTCAAGATCAACGTGAATTTCGATGCACGTGGTATGCCCGCCGCTATCATCGATCATCTATCATACATCCCAACAATTTGATATCAACCAAGGCAAAATACCATTACTGCTGCAGTGATACACATATATTACATACACGTAGGATGCCTACCACTGCTCTTCTGGCAGCCAAAGCCTAATAGAGCATTGCAAGGACGACCTTGAGATGAGACAAACCATCATTGTGGCTAAGAATGCAAAGGACTTGAGGCGAACTTTAGTGGAGTTCCTCGGTTGAGTCAGAGGTGAGAGGTGGTAAAGAAGGGATGGACTTCAGTATCAATTTCCGGCAACCCTTGCGGCTTGGAGACACCCCACCTTTAGTACGTGGAGGTGAAATCCTCTTTCTACTTGGGGACACAATTTTCAATCCACTAATGCAAGCTGGCTTGCTTAGTAGAAAATCAGGGGTTTCATCTTCATTGGGGACCTGAGCATGGTTCTTGGAGGGGGCTTCGGATCTCATACATGCATTTGAGGTGCATAACATGGGAGTTGATCCTATGGTAAGTGTAGAAGATCGAGGGGGCTTCCCCGTAGAGTGAAGTGGCAGTTGCGTGAATGATCTAGAAAACCAGATAGAAAGTATGCAAGTCAATCTTTAGGAAAAGAAAGAATATAGAAAAGTCTCAAGGATTTTTACCAACCTGGAGGTACATGATGGTGTTATTGGCAAGCAGTCGGACAAAGATTGGCCATCATTCTGGACATTCTGCTCAGTGTCTGGCTTTTTCAAATCCTTCTCATGTCCACTCAGTTCAGACTCTTCAGGATCTGTTTCCACAATCCTCACTGGCATGGTACCTATCGAGAACGAGACATTACACGGCCAGAAGAAAAAATGTCAGTCCAAAGAAGAGAAAAATTTTTATTAATCAAGTCGATACCAATAAGAAAACATACAAAAAACAAAATGAGAAAATTTATTAAATGACATGTTCAAAAATAGGTATAATAGAAAAACAAAGATCCATGAAATCTGCTAGTGGAAAGTAACACATCTGAAAAAGCAATAAACTGAACGCTGTGGCCATCTCACACCAATACTCTAAGTGGTATATGCATTACAATGTGGAAGGAAAGATGATAAAACTCTAGTAGCCTTTTTTGAATGATATCAAATCTTTAATGACTTACCATATTTTCTACCAAATGTGTTCTTACATCCTTCACATCTGCAGCTTGCGGAGCATCCAACACCAGACTAGAAACACAAGGAAAAAACTAAGAAATAATATTTTCAAAGAACTATTCACATACAAAATGCAGCAGCCATACCTGATAGCATTCGCAGTATTTTTTTAAACAGCTCGACTTCTTGCAGTTACACCCTCTTTTATGTCGGGCAGATGCTGGAGTCGTGTTAGCTTCTTCCTGTATATTTCCAAACATATGTACTCATTTGGAAAAACTAATAATGCTCTGGAAAATAAGACAAGAGATTAAGGACTGACTCCTATTTCGGATGCAGGTTCCAAAGTCCTTATGACTTTAGGAGCAAATGCAAGAGGATTGCGAGATTCTATTTGTTTACGGGTTTGTATAACTGTCTCTTCATGCTCAGGCTTATTGAGACAACCCTGACATGAACACAGCTCAACACAATAGACTCCAGCAGCAAAACATTCGCAATATCTGCAGCACAAATTGGAAAAGGAAAGTAGGTTTCCATAAAAACCAAATCATGATAATTTCAATTTAAGAAAATCAACAGCAAGCCATGTTTCCCGTCATGTGGAATTCAAATGATCGAAAAATAATTCTTCTAAAGATAACATTGACGAAGCTTTACAACTAAAACTTTGTCAATATATAGGCAGATCAGAAGGTAAAACAATTCTATTACAACACCTTTTAACATAGAAAATATAGAATGTACCACATGATGGTAAAGCTCTAAAGCAGGAATGGGAAAAAATTAAAATAAAGAAAGAGGAAGTCAAAGATATATGAAAAAAAATTAATGACATGCTTGTTGCATTGGAATAAGAGTAGAATTCACTAAAATGGACTCAAATTACTTGAACAAAATATGACTCCTTCATTTAGTATGAGAATAAGGCCTAATTCCTTTGAAATCAAATTCCCTTAGGAATCATTCCCTCAAAATCGTACTTATTAAGGAAGATGCCTCACCAAGGAGAAAAGGCATGATAAGGGCCTCACCTTGGAAGTTTGACTCACTTGCATTAGTTATGCACTTACGCACATTTTTTGTTAGATCGGTTTCATTAAATATATGCTTTTTATGATTTGTTAATATTTTTCCTTGCAAAAAAAAAAAGGTCTTGTGTGCATGTGCATGTGTTGGTGGAATACAACTGAAATAAGTATAATTCTTGGAATAAATAATTACATATATTGCTGAAATATACATATTAGCAATATTACACTTGATATTTTGATGTTATTTAAGTAACAATAAAGCTAAAAGTGCTCAAAAGTTTTATTAAATGAGTGTGTGTGTGTGTGTGTGTATAATATGTTTAAAAAATAAAGAATAAATATATAAATTCCTAGCAGCCCATGCATCCAAGGCGTCCAAGCTTATCACCCAAGTGCCTTACCGTCTCATTAAGTTTGCTTAGAATTGAATTACTAATCATCAAGATATAATTCAACTAATAAGAGTTTACAATAAAAGCAACTTCACTGATTTGAATGACTATGATATAGTGAGAGACTCGAGAAACATCAACCTTATTCTGGGAACAGAATAATTCTAAAAAGAGTATCCAGAAATATCATGAGAAAATCAATTAGCCATCGGATCTCAGTTAATTACCATTTAACAGTGGAACTTAAGTCATTGGCTACTTTAAGTTCAGAACTGAAATATAAATTGAGTATAGAAACAGACCTTAAGTTTAGACTATTTAGTAATATGTATTCTGACAATATCATGACAAACATTTACATATAAGTTTAAACTTAAGAACTCAGCATATGCACAAGGAAAAATTTTCCAAATTAAAGATGTTTGATTGATATCACCTAGCATATTACAGAATAAAGTTTAGTTCTCCATAACAAATAGAGACTGTACAAATATTTCCCTAAAAAGATTAAGAAATCAACGGGAATGCAGTTCGTAAAATCAACGTGATGATTGTCAACTGGTAATAACCGAGATAACAGATTGAGAAAGAGAAGTTTCCCATTATACTTAAATTATTAATCAGATCACGTGCAATTGCTTTGAACCCAAAAATTGTCATTTGATAAGAGATGTCAATCAAGAACTAGGATTAATAACGCAAATGTAGCATCTATTGTCCAAGAGTGTTAACCTGCTGGGCATGTTAAAACACAAACTAGAAGATCGGCACAGTAAAATTGTAAACAAAAACTTACAGCTTCAAACATTTTGATTTTTTACAATTGCACCTTTTGCAAGAATCACCATCTTTACCATTTTCAGTCCGTCGTCTGTGCACATCAAAAAGAACACGAGTAAGAAGGACCAAAAAAGTTGAAACAAAATAAAATCTTCAGAGTTAAAAATGAACTTACTTCTTCTTTTTGGGACTATTGTGACAATCATCACTCTTTTCACAAACAGGTGCCTGCAAACAACCTAGCACAACGGGGGGTTTCTGGACATTGAGTTCTGGATTGTCCTTTTCAGCAGACATGGGCGTATTTGCAGTTTTTTGCTCACTTTTCATGGGAGAAAATGGACTAACAGAGCAAGGCATATCCGCTGGCTGATTAGAAGGAAGAGAATCTTGAGCCAATCCATCCTTTTGCAAAGAAGCAAGGGCATTCAAATGCAATCCAATGCTAGGCATTTTACGAGTTGCAGACATCTCAAAAGTCAGACAGCGCCTTCTCATGAAACGTTGCTGACAGGTAAGCTGCAAAGAGATGAAAAATATAAGAACTAGTGTAGTCAACTTGCAAATTGGAAATTAACAAACAGCAAATAACTTCAAAAATTGCAAATAGTTGTGACAGCACACTGCCCTGCTGTCACAATTCATTGACCAGTGAATATTCAAGATACACTTCACATTACATCATCATCTCAAAATGGAAAGACAACAGCTACCCAACAGTTGTATTCCTTTAGCAATTAGAACAACAATCTAAACAATAATTCCACTACATGGAGCTAGTCACATAAACCCTTTTTCCCATGTATTTTCATCTATGATCAAATATTCAGTTAAATTATATAAGTTTAAATCCTTTCTCATAATTCATAATTTAAGTAATTTTAATTCTTCCTTTACTTCTTTTAGTTTCTTCTGTAATAATTAAATCTTCTCTCCTAATTAATACATCCTTTAAGAATATAATGAAACCACTTCAGTTCATTTTTTCTTATCTTATCTTCAATTAGTGCAACTCCTACTCTATTCCTCTTTTAACAATAAAAAAAATGTGAAAATTCCCCATGTTCTACAAGAATTTCTAAAAGAACATTCCCCTGGAGAGGGAATAGATGACAAATGCTTTTTATCGTTATAAAAAAGAGACAGCTCAAAATAAGAATCAGAGAATAAGCACACTCTTTCTACGTGAACAATCTGATGATACATTAAGAACAATTACTACAAGGTCTCAGCTACTTACAAGATAAAAAGATTCCTCTGCAAAAGTTTTGACTCACTTACACAAATAACATGTAATGCAAAAACCTAAGAAAGCACTTCAAGTTAAAAAGAATAGTTACTAAAAAAAAATTCTGATAATGAGAACAATTATTAAAAAGTAAAGAATGATAGAGTGCAATGATATCACTTACTCCCAGAGTGAGCGATAAGAGTAAATCAACATAAAACAGTGATGAAGATTACCTTACTTCCTGAAGCATTGCAGTGTTCACCACTACCATTATCCATCTTCTCATGTGGTTTGCCTTTCATCAACTTCTCCTCACAAGTAGACAAAATGTGAGAGGTGCAGTCTATTTTGTTTATCTCGGTAAATCCTCTACCTTGTTCTACAAATGGTTCCTGAGAGACATTTTGATCGCATACCCCAAAATACCCATCTGGTTGAGCTGCCATTACATTATCAGTACTCTGAGAGATCATTAATGATAGTTTACAACTGGAGTCATGATCTTTGTGACTTGCACAATCGGGAGCTGTTAAACCTACATCAGCATCAGGCAGAAGATCCATCCATTTAGTTGTTTGGATTTCCCTGAGTACTTCATTTTCTTCTAAACCTCCCAATTCAGACACATGTGAAGATTCATTATTTCCCTCTAATGCCTGAATGATCTCCATCATAGATTTTCTTGCCATAACAAATCCCGGTTCTATTGTACAGGATAATGAGCTGTTATGGTTTGGACTACTACTATCATATTCAAAAGATTTGCATTCTTTGGTGGGTGGTGCTGAACGCTTATCAGGAGAGATGGTAGAAGGTTCACTGAGAACGTTCATAAAGGTATCATCCTCATGTGTGATACCAGTATGATCTAAGATCTCTTCAACATTGGAACTTCCAACATGCCGGTTTTTTCCATCTGCATCCTGGCTGAAAAACTCTGATTTTGACAGGTCTGAAAGGGGATACCTATCAAAAAATGAGCATAAAAGTTCATGTCCATAAGAATACATCTCCAGGAAGCCTTAGGTATACATGCAAAAATACTAAATATTCCAATCCAAAAAATGCCTTCACGTATCACATTATATTAGATATGATTCAACTTACCTATAGATGGGTTTTCCTTCCTTCTTCATGTTGATGTGAGGTGATTTGAAAACAGGAGGAACTGAAGGAAGATTGACAGAGTGCACACGATAAACAGATTGAAAAGGCTGAATTGGAGAGAGGTTCTCAAGGTAACGATAGAGTGGTGAGTCCTGCATGTAAAAGTGAAAATGCTTTAGTTTAAAAAATTTTAAAAGCAATAAGAACCACCAAATAATAAATTCACATCAGAAGACAATTTTGGATTTCACTCCAGACGTCAGTTTGCTAAATCATAAATAGAAACATCATGGAAGATATAATGGAGGCAAGAATTGGAAGATTAACGTTAAAGAATGAAATAAGAAATTCAGTGAATCTGTGTATGAATAAGGTTTACGCTTCAAGTTTTATTATATACCGTGATGTCCTAGAATAGACAATTCAAGAGTTTGTAACTCGGAAAGAAACAATTTCAATTATCAAAATTTAAAGACTATCAACATTATCAATGACAGAAATCCAGATGCTATTGGAAAAACGATGAAATCACATATAAAAGATAGCGGAAAGCAGTAAAAAGATAACATGCACAGTAGCATCACTCTCCCAACTGTAGACATAAGATAACATAAAACATCAGAAGTTCAGATACGACTCGAGCATGCAGGATGGAAACCTTAAGAAAAATAAAACCGTTAACGCCCTCAAGAATGATGCGACTGCAAGACATTACACAAGCATGGAATCAGTAATAGAAGAAAATACACAGAAAGAAAAAAGAAAAGTGCACGAATATTAGAAATGTATCCATCTAATCAAGAACATCCTTCACATTGGCAGAGGAGAAGCGTAAGAAAATACAAGTAGACAGTCACGAATCTCTAATTACACGCACAGCATTCTAAAAGGCAACGTAAGCATACCCCAAATACACCGCATTTTAATGAAAATATGACAGGTAATGAAATAAGAAGATCCCCTTAAAATCAGCGAGAAAAACACTGACTTGCTAAGAACTGTATGGTAGATCTGAAATTCATGAACAAATGTGTCACAAGGGCATAGAAAGAAAAAATAACAACTTTTAATCAACTGTTACGAAACGAGAGAAAAAAATCATGGGATTCTTGCGCATTGCAAAACAAGAACGATCGGCAGAGAAAAACACGCCAATACAGCAACAAAATATTGAAATGCACAAAATTGACTTAGATATAATCGCCAAACCCCTAAAGACAGTGCCATTCCCCTCACACACACATCCCCAATCCAAAATCCACGCACAGAGAAGCAAGGAAAACATTCAACTTTAGCCGAAAAAAGACCCCGCAAATCACGCGATCCAGGAACCCATCGAACATCTCAACAACAAATCGTCAAAAAACGTACTTCCCCCAGAAATATCACCAATAACCCGTCATTTTACTCCCATCCCACACCAAAAACCCTAAAACCCCCCACGGAACAGGCACAAAAAACGGATCTCTGCGCTCCCACTCCAACCCACCTGCTGTTGCCGGAGATTGTTGGGCGTCCCATTCTGCTGCTGCTGCTGTGTCGGCGGCTGCGGCGTCGGCTGCTGCTGCTGCTGCTGAATGTTCCTGTTGGGCGTATCCATCTCTCATCGACTCCAACACGGCCACAACGCCCTGGGATAAACGAAAACCCAGAAAAGGAAAATCGCCTTTTTTTCAAGTGAGTTGAAGGCGGGAGAAGCCAGAAGAGAGAGAAAGAGAGGGCGAGAGCGACGAGTAACGGAGCAAGATATATACCAGCAGCAATAACCACAACAACCAGGTCCAAAATCACCGGCGAATTCACGGCACAGGCCGTTTCTTTCTTGGTTGAAGCACGTCGACCACAGGCTTCCTCGGTAAGCGACCTTTGGACGAGATCTACACTGCGTTCTAGTGCGCAAGGCGGGATTCCGAAGAATCGGAACCCTACACCTTCAAACGAAGGGATGGGACTTTGTAAAATTTCCAATTTTATGGATTTTGCATTTTTTTAGTTCGGTAATTCGCTGGTGATTTTGTATTTTTTCCCAAAATTATCCTTCAAATAGACTATGTATGTTAGACGATGTATTTTATTAATCCTTGGTTAAAACAACCTAAACAACCATCGTGTAGAAGATTATTTTAAGAATAATAATTTAAAGGTGAATATACTTCTAATCAAAATAAATTTTCGTTGTATAGTAAATTTAGGTTAATTAGATATAAGATATCTATTTTAACGAATAATAATAATAATAATAATAATAATAAACTCTGCTTGCGTATTTAAGGTAAAACATGGAAGATGCAAATACCTGAATCGACGAGGATGCGTCGGCAAAAAAGCCCGACAACAAGTCAGATCCTAAAGTCCGTAAGTCCTAACCTTTTGGGCCTGCTGTGGTTTGAAAAAAGGAAAAGTGTAATTTTTCCCAATCTGTTTGACCGTGGAACAGGGCCATAGATCATTATTGGAGCATGGCAAAAGGCATTTCTTTAATTATCATCCAAAAAAAAAAAACACAAATTACATTTCTTCGTTAAAATTCATGACCAAGAGGTGTAGTCGTAAATTTGGCACATTTATTAGGCGACTCTCGTGCTGGCGAGATAATAAGTTCGGCCACCAAATTCCAGTTCGCAGTTTACGCCGCGGTTCCTCCCAAGGTTATCCGAAGATAGGAAGATTTTACAACGAAAGGGAAATAAATCTGGCTCATTTAATTACGCACGATTCCAACGCCCGTGTCTCTCGAAGCAAACAAGCAGGTAAGCAAGAAAGAGTTGGAAAGAAACTCAACAATTTCCCTTTCTCTGTGACCCACACAAGCCCTAGGACAGTCCATATTTGCTCTGCTTTTACCGTCAAGTCTGATCGTCTTTCACTCTCTTTTTCCACTGGTTGTGAGGTAAATGGTCGGTCACACACGGCAGCAGCAAGCTCCGGTGCGTTGGATCGCCTGAGAAATTTTTATTTTTATTTTTATTTTTTTTCTTCCCAAGCTCTCCTTTTCCGGCGTGCTCCCTCTACGTTGTCCGTCGCTCGTCTCCCGTGCAAGAGCTCCCCCACCACCGCATGCACATGGCGGACGACGACGCCCTTCCTTTGTCTGGTAGATGTTATTTATTCTTGGACGGAAGTCATGGCGGTGGGAGTTCACGTGAAGCTCCGTGATTGGGCCACACCTCTAACGTCTCAGCTCTCCTCGTCGTCTCTCGTATCCCCCACCTGAAACAAACGGTCAGCTCTTCTGTTGCCCCCTCCACTTTCGATTGGATGGCTCTTCTTATTTTTGCTCTTTTCTTAAATGCAATATTTTAACTTAAATTGATTACGTATTACATATGTCTGATATCTGTCCAACGTATATTAATTTATCTATGTCGATGGCATTTTAAATGCAAGCTAAAGGAGACAAGTATAAGAAGAAAATCTCCTACGTAACGTTCAAGCTTCAATTGTCAATTAAAGCTTGATTTGTGCTACGTCGGAAAGTATATAAAATTTAAAAATAGAAAATCAATAAAGTAAAATTAAAAAATTATTTATATCATCAATAAAAAGTTAAGAAAATTATGTAATCTAGACTAGACTTTCAATTATTAACTTAAACTATAATATGAATATTATTGAAGTAATAATAAATTATGAACTTTTGTTGATTAGATTATAATACATTTTTGAAATTTTTAAAAAATTATTTAAATATAATTATTCAAATACAAATTCATATGTCTTAATATTTAAAATATATCACAACAAACTTTTAAATCAATAGATTTGTTTATGACTTAATAACGAAATTTATTTATTTATTTATTTTTCTTAATTTACTTATAATACATATTTGAAATTTAATAAAAATGTATTTAGATATGATCTCTTATTCTTCTTATGATTTTGGTAGATTTGCTATAAATGGTGAAGTTGTTGGAGGTAGAGTTTGACCACATAAATGGAATTAAGAGTAATCGATAGAGCTCCTTAACATATAGAGTTATCAAAGGTAGAGCTTCGCCACAATAGATGTAATTGCCAAAAAAAAATTTTTTAATGGTCGCTTATTTTTATTCTTTGCAAGTAGTTGAACACTAATCTTCAACAAGGATTTAGGACTATTTCTCACAATTGGGTGAGCAACTTGTAAGCAGACAAACTTGAGTACAATAAATCTTAAAGGAGGTTAGTGTCTAGTAGAATTTAGCTATAGGAAAGGAAAGTGGTTGAACATTAACCTTCAACAAAGATTTAAGACTATTTCTCACAATTAGGTGAGCAACTTGTAAGCAGACAAGTTTGAGCACGTTAACTCTTAAGGGAGATTAGTGTCTGGTGGAATTTAGCTATAGGAAAGGGAAGTGGTTGAATTCTAGTAACTCAGGTATTAGTGTACATTGGAAATGAGGGGAAAGGAATTTTAAAAATTTCGACCATATAAAAAGAGTGATTTTCTTTTCCATCTCTTACTTTCCCACCACCTAGGGTTTGAAATTGCCCTTTCCTCGAGTCCTCGAAATCGTTTGGATCGTGATTGTTTAACATTTCCATGGCTTCGATTTGATAGATGACCAGTAGACTCTGCTATAAAAAAATGAAGAAGGTTGTCTCTCGCTCGAATGCATTATTGGATTCATGTGCCCTTGTCCATCAATATCGTGGCTCCCATAGTCGACCACATCTTGGAGTAGAAGATGACAATTCCCCTCTTATCACCCTAGGACCTGACAATGGTGATTAAGCAAAAGGAAGAGAATGAGGGAGGAGAGGGGAAGGGAAATGTCATGGACACACAATGTTGACAACCAATAATCTTTGTGGCTTCAATTTGGTAGATGACCAACAATCTTTGATTTTCGCTTTCTATCATTTCCCCAACCCCACAATGTTGATGACCATAAAGCTTCTATGGTTGAGCAACAAGATTGCGACTCCCACATTCAACCACGTCTTGGAGTGGCTTCAATTTGGTAGACGACTAGTAGACTCCCTTGAAGTAGTTAGATAGTGGATGAGAAAGAAAAAAAAAATTGCTAGAGAGGAAGAAAAGAAAATATAAAAATAAGGAGGAACAAGTTAAATCAATAAGTGAAATGAATAGAATGAATAAAAAAGGTAAAAAAATATATTATAAATGAATGATTAAATAAAGAAAAGAAATTAATCATATACGTAAGAAAATGAAAGTAAATAAAATAAACATGAAAAATTAAATGAATGAAATTAGAATAATCTATTAAATGTAATTTTTATTTCATTAATATTATTTTACTTTTGAAATTTCAAAATAAAGAATGATATATCAAACATTCTATTTTAGGTAGTATATTATAAATTCTGAATATTTCGTCATGTACTAATCTTTTTAGGAAATTTTAACTTTCCATCGTGCACTAATCTTTTTAAACTTTTCATTTTATTTTTATTTGAACTTTTTATTTTATTTTATTTTTTTCATTTGTACTTTCTATTTTCTTTTCTTTTAAATTTTTCATTATACACTAACAAATTATTAATAGAAGGAATAGATGACATTAAAGCTGATTGAAGTAACGTCGAATCCACTTTCACAAATCTTCTCGATTGATTGCGCGCACTTAATGCAGTGTTTCAAAGAGGTGTCATGCAACGGTACTCTCTCTATAGGATGAGCAATATTGGTGTCTCTACACATCTAGTTTTGGTCTACATTGATCACCTGTGTTGGGGAGGGAACACAAAGGCAGTCAGGTTCTTTAATTGTGCATTTTCATATGTGATATTGGTTGTCAGTTGGTCGTTTTGCATTCGTAGATCTACCAATGGAGGTGCTCGTCCATCAGTTGAAGTTTCTAGTTGCATTGATTTTATAGGTTGCTCATTGGGAGGAGGACATTTATTTACATTGGGGCTTTTGTGGCTAGAAGAAGCCCCCAATGTGTGAGCAATAACGTGAGATCATGTATCCAAAGGGAGAAGTTGAAAAAACTCCTCCGAAATATCGTCACGTGAAGGAAACGTTCTTGTCTCTCTGCACCGTTAGGAAATTTCTCCGGTAGTACAATTCAATTAAATAATATTTTATTATTATTATTATTATTATTTCTATAGTTAGTTATTCAAATTGCATTATAATATGTTATTTATTAAATCTTCATATTTTTAATTTAACCACGTGCAGTAGGATCATGGATAGAATTGTTAATGTTGTTGTTTTATATTTATTATTATTATTTCACTCAAAAAATTTAATACTTAAAATTGAAGAAAGAAAGTGTTGAATTTTAAAATCTTCAGATGAGGGATCTATGCCTATTTTATTTAAGTAAGGATATTGTCATGTATTTGAAGTAATTTCATTGTAAAAAATTTATAAAATGTATTTATAAGAAGAAAAAAAATTAAAAATCTTTTAAAAAAAATACCGTTAATTATATTTTATTTTTGTGAGTTGTATGTATATGACCAACTAAGAGATCATTATATATACCGTTAATTGCACCTCCTCCAAAGCTTATACTCCTGAGGTTTGTCGTTAAGCACAAGCAAAGATATCTATTAGCGATCAACATTAATTTTATATAACATACCAGCCACAGAAAGCAGATAAGAGAAAGTCCTAAACTTCTTAATACCTTGACTCCTAAATGACGATTATTTCATGTAACTCATGAGAATGCAAATCCATTGGAAATGAGGTCTCACTGTCCAAACTTTAATTAAGGGAATAATATATGGCAGGGCTGCACCAAAAAAAAAATAATAATAATGACGAGAATTCTCCTTCGCTATTATATAACCATCGCCATTAATGATTGTTTTTATCCTTAGATCTCGAAACTTGTGCATTTAATTGTTCGACCATGCCTGGCAAACCTTAAAGTCCGAGTCCACCTGCCTTGTGACTTCGCTCGCCCCTCCGCCGCCGCACCACCCCGTAGCCTGGCGTACGAAAGCCACCCTCGGAAGAAGTTGGCTAGCTTGAACTCGCCGGCGTGGCCGAGGAGATGCTCATTGTCGGCGTCCTTTTTGTCGTCGTCGTCGTGTACTCCCTTGCCTTCGACCACTGCCGACCTTCTGTAACATACATTTAACGAACAAGGACGTACGTGAGATCATCAAAAGGTCGGTCGAGACCAGAAAATTTTTTAAATGCCGGCGAGCCCAATTCCGTTCCGTTGACGTACGTACGCGCTACGATGCGGCTCGGAAAAGGCACAATGTTTTCTGGGACGTCTCTTTGAGGGACAATGATTCATACAAACATGTCTAATGAAGTGAAGCTGCTGCATGGATCATGCCAAGATTTAATCAAAGTCACCAATTAAGATCAATTCACGCATGGCGCAGTCATGGTTGAAAGAGAGGTGGAGAGATGGACCTGATCTCCGTCCTTGATCCCAAAGCTCCGTAGGGATGCCCTGTCATCAACTAGTTTGTGATTCCCATAGCATAAGCAGAATCCTCCCCAGACGTGAGACCTGATCATGAACGGCAGCAGCGGCAATTAATCGCTTCTGATCGTTGAACATCCACCAGCAAGTATATATTTATGATATTGGCAGTATTCTCATTAATTTGTTATCTGGATCCAAATCAATATTGTTACATATGGAAGGTCATAAATTACATATACAGAAACAATTGTCGTTAAATGTATTTATGATAACCAGTAAACAATGGTACCATTAATTCTTGATAAGGCCATCTAAGCAGAGTGCCACATTAATACTAACCCATTTTTCGATGTTGAAAGTTGTTTTTAAAATATGTATAGCGCGCAGTTAATTCCACTACTGGGAAAATGGACATTAATTAAACCATGCAAAGGTACACTATTGATATATATTAATCATTGTGGACAATGAACGTGGATGACAGTCTTTTGGGAAATAGTAAATTAATTACATTTATTTATTGTCATGCTTAAATAATTGTTCATGGATGGATTAGATATATACACAAGTATTGTAAGGAAATTCACCATGAAATGTCAGCTTCTCCTTCCTTGGGTGAACGACTGAATACCTCTTCCACCGCCAGCTTGAGCTCCGAAACCGCAGCCGACATCGCCACTCGGATCTCTACATCCCAATTTATATATGTCGGCATCGAGGAATCAAGCAGATTAATCAAGAAACAACAAACAAGAGCAAGAAAAATAGAAACAAATACCATTAATCAAGAAGAAGAAGAAGAAGAAGAAGAAGAAGAAGAAGACAAGCAAATGGGTACCAAAGGAAGAGCCGTCGAGCTTGAGGATGGAGAGCTTGATAAGATGCTCGGGCAGGCGGTGGTAAGAGAGGCTATTACGACGTTGGCCGTCGCTGCAGCAGGACGTCGAGTGCCGGTCGTCGTCCATGATCAAATCGTTCCATGAACTGTAGGAAGAACGGAAGCCAAGACGATCGCCATCTTCTCTCCATTTCACCAATTCCAGAAAGCTAGTGCCTGATGGCATCTATTACCACCACCACCACCACCTCGATCCTCCTCTTCCTCAATTAGCAGAGAAGAGGCATCGTTGATTTATAGGAATGATGGCCAGATTCCTGGAAAAACCCCGACACACGCAATTCTCAAAGATTTTTAATCTTCCTACTTGTTGGTATTCCTTTTCTCTTGTCTTCCATTCTTTAATTCTTTCTCTTTCTTCTACTTAATTCTCTCCTGATCGCTAGAGGAAAAGGTCGACGACTGTGGTATGTATTTTACCTCCCTCTCCGTTGTAAGGCACCACGGGTGTCGCGCTTTTGTAGCCGTTATAGACACAATTAACCCTAACCGACGTGCATTTTGATATATATATATATTATAAACCATGATTATAGAATACGATTAATTCGTAAACTTTCTTAATTAACAACGCCTGAACCTAATAGTGCGATATAGATACATGTCCAGTCTACCAAAAGCTCGCGTTCCATTCATCCATTCTTCTCTTATTTTCCATGGCGTCGTCGTCGTTGCCGGAATTAAAAGTTGAAATCTTTGTATATTAAATTTATTTCTAAATATTTGAATTTTAAAAACATAAGATGATGTCCCTTCCGTCTCTTTTATTTCAAATCTTAAACTACGTTTCAACTTTTTTATCTTATTTAACATGTTAATGTCATTTTTAATAAACAAAATGTCATTCAAATACAAGACCGACATTATAAAATTACTCTCGTTTCTCGTGACATAAATCTTATTTTAAAAATCACGTTATGAAATTCGAGATATGATTGCCTTAATAATTGTTTTTAATCAAAGACTAACATATTTAATTTAGACACTTTATTTTCATGCTTTTTATACATAAAAACCTTTATGCTGACACATACATGTATACATGTCTCTTTATTTAAATTTTCATTCAAAAATACAAACTTTACATTTATTTGATATAATTTTAAATCTACTAAAGAATAAGTTTTTTTTAAAAATTAACTAGCATCTGATTTTTTTTTTTGCGTGTAACCTTCGACAAGAGATGGAACCTTCAATTTCTTAACAAAACCCATTAACGTTCAAATTGTACTTAAAAATTCATTTACATCATATAACCTTTTTTTTTTTTTTTTTGATCTTCGGATAAAACACACAAATTACAATTATTTATTTTCATGGAAATTTTCTATCATAACTCTCTCTCTGTTGTTGTGACGCAAACAGGCGTACATCTCTGTCATGGGTCCGCCGGTGGTGTTGTGACGGTAGGCAAAACAGAAAGGTCCCTCGCCCTCACCGCTTCACTTTAACGGTGCACTTGGAAGTGAGGAGGACCCGAATGCATGCCTCTGTTGTGTGTTTTTAAAAAAAAATAATAATAATAATGCTATTGTATTTGGGAAGATTAGATCAAATTAAATGATTGTAATTGATTGATTGATTATAATAATGCTATTGAAGAAGGCTGGCCTGGGCAGAACAGTAAGGGGGGGGGATACGTTAGTTCAAATCTTGCGCGATTCGTGGCTTCCCTACCTCACAGGCTTGCGATGATATATGCACATCATTGAGAGCATTTTCTTTCGATGCGAAAGCTAGATTTGTCCACGTTGTGTCAACTTGGCATTTTGTTTTGTCCGCCACGTGGCATCCTTGTTTAGTGCTGTTCCAAAATGACCCTTAAGAAATTTATTCGAAAAACTGGGCGGGCCCTACAAGTTACCCCTCGGTTCATCAACGAACGATGGGAACAACGAAAGCCGTAGCTTATGTTTTTTTTTTTTAAAAAAAATATATATAATAATTAGTGTAGTTGATTATTATTATTATTTTTTTTCTGACCTATCATCAAAACAAAACAGAGCTCTGTTTGTTAAAAGGAATTAATAAAAATCCCAACAAAAAAGACAGTTGGAAATAGGGTAGCTCTCACTTCTTCCTCCACGTTGGATGGTGACATATATGCATAACAAAAAAGAAAAGAAAAGAACAACGAGATCTTACTGAGAGTTGACCAATTGGTCAAGAAAAATTGCTCCGAGAATAGTTAAACAAGTCTTGAGCTGGCTTCTCATGCTGTCACGCCACATCATTAGGTATTTGTTTAGTATGAATCAGACTTGATTAGGTTAGATTGGAGTGACTTCATCCGTCGTATGACTTAAGCCAGTGGGAAATAGATTAATATTAGGTTATGGCGTGTTTTTATTGATCATCGGCAAAAAAGAAGAAGAGGTTAATTAGGTTATGATCTTTGTTTTTTCTAAGGCTTGATCCATAACCTGGCTTGACCTTGTATATATTCAAACGACAGATTTATGATAAAAGTTAGTAGGTTAAATCGGCGAGTACTAGATAATGGCTAGGTTGGATTATAAAATTAGGATTTTTTTTGGTAATATATATGTATATATATATAGAGAGACCATAAGTCTATTCAAAAAAGTGATGTGTCGATAGAAGAAGATTCATGCATGTGTCATCCACGATCCGGCCATCATCATCGACGTCTCTCCTCATCTAATGCAAGCAAAGATATGTTTTTTCTTTACCTACCTGTCAACTTGCACGTACGTCTTATCTATCAATGTTTTTATTCTTTAAACTTAGAATGGTAAAGGCATCGATAAATTTAAAGACATGCATATGCATGCATGATTAATTTTATAGTTGCAAGGGAGATTTTTGGATTACCGTGATTGTTTTTACCTGAGAGATGGAATCCATGTCTTCTCCTCTCGAATCGAAGTGGAAATCATCCACCGTACGTCAGTGACACCAGGTGGTTCCCGAAGGGAGGAAGCTTAGCAGGCAGCGTACATGAACCCAACCAAACACTGGGCGACAAACAGCCAGCGGCAGCATAGGGTTCGAAATGTTCCACACACACACAACCCTTCCGGTTTGGGGCCGAACACTGGCGTTCAAACTCTAAGGAAAGCCTCAGGTCCAAGAAGAGCAGCTTAGCCCCCTTCCCCATGCAAAAAGGGAACGTGTTTAGGAGCCCTAAGCATTCTGCCCTTGACCTCTGTCATGATGCTATAAACACAAGATCATTCATTCATTCATTCATTCATTCATCGGATGTTCAAACACTGTGAGAAGTTTTTGTTTTTTTAAAGGGGAAAGATAAAAGGAAGAGGACGCTCTCTCTTCTTCCCGTTCTCTCTGATTCTGCTCTCGTCTTTGCTCTTTTTCTTTTGATGATTGCTTTTTCTCCCTACCCCATGGGAAGACAGAGAAGAGGGTGTGGGAGTTGCGGTTTAATTGTGCAGAGAAATCTGGGATCCGGGCAGGATGGCTGTCTTTTGGTTGTTCCTGTTTTGTTTTCTATTTCTTTTGTTTATTAACGTAACAAGTTCAGATTTTTAGCAAAGACAATTTTAATTTTTAACCTTACCCAGTTTTGGGTTGATGTTGGAGTTGGGTAAAAAGCCTCGAGCCAGGAGAGAGAGAAGGAAAGAGTGAGGAGAGGGCAATGGGTGGTGAGTGCGCTCTCTCTCCTACCAAACTTTATTCTCTACAAATTCGATACTTTGCTGTCCTACCGAGAACGAGGCTGCGGAGACTGGAGAGAAGGGTCCTCTCTCAGTTTCTCTCTCTAAAACCGACGTCTTTCTCTCTCTCTGTCTATCACCCCTACCACATTGCTCTGCTCGGTCCAAAGCTCACATCTTTTCTCTCTCCTACATGTTGTTATAACTTTGCCTCCTCCTCTTCTGTCCTCTTCCGAATTCCTGAGTTTCCACCCTTCTGCTTAGCAATGCCCAACTGTTTGTGAGCAAACCATTTTGGGAATGCTGGAGGAAAAATCCAATCTTCCTCTTCCACGCGCAGGTTCATAGAGTGTGCTGTTCTCTTCGCTGCTTCAGAGAGGCGGTTGTAACAAACCAATTTGTGTGTTTTCTCCCTTGTTCTTTCTTCTGATGTAAGGAGAATAAGAAGCGACGAGGGGAGGAAGAAGTGGTTGTTTCCCGTTCTGTCGTCAGTCAAAGATCCATTTTCTTAATAGGTTCTGGGCTTAATCTTTCAATTCCTCAATCCAACCGCCACCCAGCAGGGGACCATCTGAAAGCTTGTAAAGAGGGTAGTGGGGGAAGGGGCGCCATAGATGCAGCTTGTATGAAGAAGATTTGAAACAATGAGAGATGATAATACAAAGAAAAGCAAGGTTTTTTAGTTTATTCGAGTCGCATTTTTCATCCGCTTGTTCTCCCTGCATTGTGCTTGCGGTGATGATGCTGATTTGCTCACTTGTGTTGTTTTGCACTCCTTATTTGTAGCTCTCCTGGTCCAAGAGTTTGGTCAGAAAGTGGTTCAACATCAAGAGCAAGGCGCATGACTTCCATGCAGATGTTGATGTTTCGGGCCGAGGTACGTCTCTTCTCTTGTTTCCTTCGGTGATTTGCGTTTCTGTTCTACATGTGGCTCTATTACGCGTTTCTAGGGTTTTGGAATGGGAATCCCACTCCCATTCGCCTGTCCTAGTGAATCGGATTTTCCCCTCATGCCCTCCCAAAACAGCAGTGTTAGATTTTAATCATTTTATTGTTTTGATACGTCACTTAGCTTCCTATTCGTCTTATCCCTCTACGAATAGCTTCCATTTTTTTTGTCTGGGTCTTCTGTTGATCTGTCTATTTCCGTTACTATTATATCTAACTTAAAAGGGTGGAAGAAGTGATCTTTTGATAATGGAGGGGAGGAAGAAATGTCGTGCTTTTGTTTTTTAATTTCATTAGATTCTACTATGCCACATGGTCGCACTTAAATCCGAGCCTTATTTTTCTTCAATCCCCTTCTATTTTTCAGGCGGGAATGTTGAGTGGAGTAACAGCTTCTCTGAGAGAGAAGCCTGCACGGTCAAGAAAAGCAAGACAGGTTTTTACTGTTATAAATGGCTTTCAAACATGGTCGCCTTGAACCAAATCATTGCATATCCCAACCTCCTTTTGATACATTTCTTAGTTGCTAGTATGTTTAAGAGCTTCATATCTTCTTTTGAATTACTCAGAGAGATCATCAAGGAAACATTCTGATCGGGCTCGTCGAGGAAAGATTGATCTTGATGCCTCCCAAGTTACAGATATCCAGGACTACATGTAATTTTCCCACGCACATGACATTGTTAGCATCCTCTGCAACTGTTGGAAACTTTTTGCTTATTTATAGTTGCCACCATCATTATTATTGAGTAGGGTTTTTGTTGCAACTTGGAATGTGGGTGGCAAATCCCCCCCTGGCTATCTGAGTTTGGAAGACTGGCTTCACACTTCACCCCCTGCTGACATTTATGTTTTGGGGTATGCCAATTACTTCAGTGTGTTGAATTTAGTCTGCAATAATTTTTGGTATTATTTTTTCTCTTTCTGATAATGGTAATTTCGAACCTAGATCTCTTTTCGTCATGGTAGAGTTAGAAGACCAACTGCAATATCTGTAGTTGGTTACTTCATTTAGTTTTACTCGTTGTTTATTGACCATTCTGTTCTTTTATCTAGGTTTCAGGAAATTGTTCCACTGAATGCAGGAAATGTTCTTGGTACAGAAGATAATGCCCCAGCAAGGAAATGGGTGGCTCTAATCAGGAAGACACTGAACAATCTTCCTGGTGCCAGTGGTAGCTATCACACACCATCCCCTGTTCCCGATCCAATTGTCGAGCTTGATGCAGATTTTGAGGGGTCAACAAGGCAGAGAGCATCTTCATTTTTTCATCGCCGTTCATTTCAATCAAGCAGAAGTTTAAGAATGGATGGAGATTTTATGGCTCCCCAGCCACGGCTTGAGCGACGGTTCAGTGTTTGTGATAGGGCTATGTTTGGAAGCAGGCCCAGCGACTATGATCCAAATTTTAGATGGATTGGATCTTCTGATGATGAAAACATTGGCGTAGAATCACCAAGTATTATGTATTACTCACCTATATCTTATGGGTATGCTGCTTCCTCATCTATGGAGGAGAGGGAGAGATCATCAGCACATTCAAGGTACCTCTAGCACAACTAAATCACATAACATGCTTATCTTCCTTATGTGGTATCACAGCGCAGGCATTTTCTTTTGAGTTTTTGAATGGTATAAAGTGGCACTCCAACCCAGCTTCAATAATATTAATGTAGGTACTGTTTGGTAGCAAGCAAGCAAATGGTTGGGATATTTCTGACTGTTTGGGTGCGAAGTGAAATCAAAGATGATGTGAGGAACCTCAAAGTTTCTTGCGTTGGAAGAGGGTTGATGGGGTATCTCGGGAATAAGGTGACACTTAGAAGTGCTACCGTAAATCATATTTTGTGTACACTTAGAACCTCAAAGCATTCAACATTTTCTTGACTGCTATGTTTATTATGTTAATTTACTTTTGGGTTTGTCTATATTGGTTTATCCTGCCGTGTGAATTATCATATCATATTTGACCTTTTGATTTCAATTCTCCAGGGATCTATCTCGATCAGCATGCAATTACACCAGACAAGCTTCTGCTTCATTTGCAGCCATTTAACGTCCGGTCAGAAGGAAGGAGATGAGCTACGTAGGAATTCTGATGTTATGGAGATCCTTAGGAAAACTAGATTCCCACGTGTTCATGGGTATGGACAGGAAAGGTCACCTGAGACAATTCTTGAGCATGAGTAAGTACATGCACCACGTTGCTTAGTTATGTTGATCTTTTTCTCTGTTTGGTGGATAAGTGCTTGCCCACATATTCCTTGGATACATTCTGGTTTATCTCCTGTTACAGTCGAATAATATGGCTTGGAGACTTAAATTACCGGATTGCTCTTTCCTACCGCACAGCAAAAGCTCTAGTTGAAATGCACAATTGGAAAGCATTGCTTGAAAATGATCAGGTAACCTTCCTATATCTTTTGTGTATACTGAAACAAGTATGACTTGTTTATTTACAGGTGAAAATCGATGTACTAGAGATTTCTTGTTGGCTTAGGGAAACATTCCTTTCTTTCTTGTGATCATTTCCCTCTGGGAATTATCCACAGCAGTTGGGATTGCTGGGGAAGCTTCAAAATTTTTTTTATTATTTAGTTTCACTTCTTCTTTTTTTCTTTCTCTTGCAACTAAATTGTTAAATACATTTTTAGATTTTCGTGGTTTAGTTATGAATTTTCATTTGCATAAAAATTTGCCGTTGAAGAAATGATAACCGCTGCTACAGTAAAATTTTACTGTAGCAGCGGCTATGTTATTTTGGGTCACAACCAATGTGGCCATTGTGACTGCTATGGATAATTCCCCGCTTTCCCTCACCATTATAGCTTTGCCTGTTAAACAAAAGTGTGTTCGATATTTCTTTTAACATGCTCTGTTAGTGCCGAAACTTACGGATCCAAATAAATTTCTTTATATTAGTTACGGATAGAACAAAAATGCGGACGTGTATTTGAGGGTTGGCTTGAGGGAAGGATCTACTTTCCACCTACTTATAAGTATTCAAATAATTCGGACCGGTATGCTGGAGATGAGTTGCACCCTAAGGAGAAGAGACGAACACCTGCATGGTAAATTTTTTTTTTGTTTAACTCCAAACCACCTTAAATAAATAAATGTTTTACCTTTGAATCCTTGGCCATGTATCCATGTCATTTATGATGCAAAACTTAGTAGGTGCTTTATTTATGATTAGGTGCGATCGCATCCTATGGTTTGGTAGAGGCCTTTGTCAGTTAGCATATGTTCGAGGAGAGTCCAGATTCTCAGATCATAGACCAGTTTATAGCATCTTCAAAGCAGAGGTTGAGTCCATCAACCATGGTAGGATCAGGAGAAATATGAATTGTTCCAGTGCCAGAATCGAGGTGGAAGAGCTTCTACCACACTCGCATGGATACACAGAACTTAATTTCTTTTGAAGGAAGCGTCACCCAAAGATTTGATCTCCCTTTGATTAAAGAGAAATTCTTCGGACAATTTGACTGTGCTTTCAAACTACAGTTCAAGCATAACTTGCGTATGTTCTTTCTCGTCCTTTACATTTCCGTTTGTTGGGCTCTAGAAAGGCATCATTCCATGAAAGTACAGTACTTTTGCTACTTTCAGATAGATTTTGGGGGAGCAAAATTCCTGATTGATTCATCCAATGGTATGGACCAGAATAAATAGTTCTCTTTATTGTTTTAACTTTTTATTCTCGGATTAATTGGTTTCAATTTTGTCCAACTATTTTGAATGTTGCAGAAGATGTCGATGCTTCCATGGATTATGATGGTATGTCTGGTGTGACTTAACAGGTAATCTTCGTATTCATCCATGACAACCCACTAGATTGCAATAAGCTTAGTTTTCTTTTCGTTGTATTTAGAAATCTCAACATCCTCTTCTCTTTTGATATATATATATATATATATATTAAGTGAATTTATCATTGACCATGGCAGACACCATGGGAAGACAGCCACGAGTTTACAACTACATCACTGACTCGAAGGTTGTAAATAACCTTCCCATGTGATTCCTGTGATATTTATTTCAGTTTGGTCTGATTCTGTTTCCTGATTCTTACAGAGGACACTGAAATTTTGTCTTCACTCACTAACCAACTTCACAAGCTCCAACCTGCTCCATGGAGCTCTACCACACAATAATCTGCAAGCTCTGCTGCCGGATACGATGATTTTCAGCTGTCTTCACCTTCAAACAAGTCCTTGCTTGCCTTTTCAGATTCCAAAGTTGAAACGTCACAGCATGAGATTACCAACCCAATGTCCATGTAGATAGAGAATCGAAACTCTGCCCACTGGTGATGATTCTTTTGCAACAACAGCTTGGGGACTTTCTTGTAATTCAAGGTGTTGGAGGATGAACATAAAACCCAATACTCACGCACATTGTAGCCATTTGTTGTGTAGTTAAGTTATAGCAACGCTGGCAGGGGGAAAAGGCAGATGTAGCAATTAACACTCTTAATAGCGTGAAATGTCATTATTCAATTTATTTTAGCGCTGATTGTCATTCATTTTTGCTTTTATGAAGAAGCTGTTCCATAAGCATTGAATCATTGATTAGTACACGAATAATAATTGTGCTTTCTAAACGCCATCCCCTCTTTTGTACTCTTGAGGGTTGGTTTTGTGGAAAAGGCAAAGAAAAGGACAGATCCTGTGGGGGTGCGCTGGGGACATGATTTCTAGGGAATAAGAAAAGGAAAAGGAGAGAACAAGGTCGGTCTGTTGGGATTCCATGTTTGATTGTGCCTTTGAGAACTATTCTATCATGTCCCAATTCTCTCTCTCTCCATGCCTGACAAAGTGATAAAAAGGCTCCACCCCTAAACTTGTGAATGAATGAATACCTGAAAGAGAAATATCGATCTTCTATGAAGATGACTTTACCGTTGTGGTGTGGCATCCATCCAAACGGAACTTAAGTGGCAGTACGCCCACAGGATGGATGGGATTCAACAAATAAAGTAAGGGAGTTCCAGAACGATCAACTTTAATATGTTACCACCAACGCACCAACCACGCTGTTTGGGTAATGGGTCATTGAATTCTGAAATCATACTGGGATGTGAATGAGATGACATGTAGCGTGCATGAAGAGAAAAGCTCTGCGCCATGGGCTCCATGCAATCTTTTCTTCACTAACAGTACGCTGAAAGGGAGGTACCAAAAAATTGCTTGGTCGTTCAAATTTAAGCGACTGCCACGACTGGGAACGGAATGGAATGCTGCTAATTGAAGGCAACTCACTCTTTATAGAAGCATGCATCCTCCACTGGGATTCTTCTATAACAATCTACATGTGGTTCAAAGGATCGGTTGCAGTTAATCTATACCTTAGAAAAAGGGTTCAACACATCAAAACCAAAAAAAAACGGGTCAAAAGGAAGAAAGCACGCATACATTAGTAAACAGTACTCGATCAACTTTACTGTGCGACATAAGCTCTTCGAACTACTCACCTAAGTGTTTTTTTTTTTTTTGCCTCAGTATTCACCAAGTTTTGTACGGTAGTTACTCTTCGATGCTGAGTCAAATGGTTATACTTTCAAAAAGGCTGCAGCACGAGGACGATAAACAGAAGACAGGCTGGGAAACGAAGGGTCCATCCCCTTCTTTTTCCTGCAATTGTTCCTTGTTAATCTTTATTCATCAATCGGTTTTTCTTGTTAAGTTAAACAATTAACGATTGCTTTTAATTCACGAGATGACAAAGCGGGGACCGATGGATGGTACAGTTTTTATTTTCCCCCTCCCCTCCCCTCCCCTCCCACCTGTATTTCTCACTATTTATTCCTTGAATCCTTGTGTAAAATTAGATGGAAGAAAGAACAAAGAACAGCTTCTCTTTCCCTGGTCCAGTCTGGTTTCTGAGCAGCTTCTGATTTGTTTTTTGGTATTTGCACTTGGATTCGTCCTTCGACTGCAAATGCCACTGCTCGAACTCCATTTACACACCAAATCAATAACATTACACTTGATATTACCATACTACGAGTTTCATACAGGCTACGGCAGCAGAAGGTCAACACAGATCTACAGCAGTACTTGTTAAGCAACAATTTTGATGACAATTTCTTATTGTCCTGTTGACAGGCGGCTGTCCGTAGCTCGCACATGTTCCCATTTTTCTATTGCCACGGTGACCAAATCAAGTGGGCGTTCTTCCATGTGTACCAAAACCCAACAAACACTCTACACTCTTCTTCACTGTGTCTGTGTTGTGGTTGACAGGTCTGTGTCCTCGGCGATGCAGCAAAAATAAAAAAAAACAATAAGAAAACTTACCATTTTATGATTTGATCTTCGGGTTTCACGAGCAGCACGCAGATTAGGTACCTGTTTTGAATGGATAAGGAAGGGATGGACTTGTTATATATTTATATACATACATGTGTGACGGTGGCGTTTGCATGGGGAGGCAGAACAGGACTTGGATTGGACTACACAAGCAGGTTGAATGAGTTGACAATGATACCAAGGGTGGGAGTAATAATTCAAAAGTACCAAAGCATGGGAGAATAATTTTTGATGAAAGTAAACTAAAACATTAATAAATGGTCCCAATGGTTAATTTGAAGAAGTCTTAACGTTCCGAAGGCATGCAAAAATCCTACACCTCCCAGTTTTGTTCTGCTTCTTCTTTTAAAAACAACGAGGTAATAGGGACGTCAAGTGCCAAAAAATTTCATAGATATATTTTTTTAATCAAGAGATTACTTCAAATATTTAATTTCGCGTTCAAACGAGCATGAATTAATGTTCAAAAAAAAAAAAACCATTTATTTACGGATAGCATTAATTTCTCAACATCATGTTCGTACATTTTTCGGATAGAACGAGGACTAGTTTCTTTTCTTTTCTTTTTAAATTATGGATTATTCGAAGAAAAACGACTGATTACGTGAATGGCACGGCGATGTTAGACAGAAGAGAAATACATTTATAAAAAATTAATTAAAGAAAAACGGATGTATGAATTTTATTGTTTTAGACTCATCGATCTCAAGCTCTATCATCATCTTAAACACAACTAACACGCTCTTGCTGGGTAGTTCAGTTAGATACAGATATATAAATGATCTCTGATAGATTCTTATTGAAAATGAGAAGGTAATTAATATGACGTTAAATTTTTTCACTTATGATTTAAGAGGGGGGGTAAAAAAAAAAACACCACGAAGCGTCAATATCAGTCACGTGTGGTGCTTCCAATAATTGTCGTCATGATACAATAATAATTGCGTACTTGTTCGTCGTAATCAATTCCGAAAGAGCCGACGTCGTGAATAATGAAAATGATGAATAAAAATACTTTATAACGGAGATATTAATTTTAATATTATCTTTCAATACTGTAAAAAAAAAAAAAAAAAAAAAAAACACCAACCAATAATGATCCATCCACGTGTTGGAAAGGGAAGAGACAGAAGCTTCGGCTTTGGGGGTGATGGGATGGCCTTCACGGCGTAGGGGTTACCCTTGCGACAACGCCGACCGGTAGGCCATACCTTCCCACGGCCATGTGCTTCAATATTAATAAATTAATTAAAAGTATATAAATTAAATACAAGTACATAATTTTTACTGATTTATGTTTTTCTTCTTAATTCTTTAAACTATTTTTCGAAGAAGCCGAAAGGTGTCTTTTCGGCTCCACAAAAAGTCGTTTCTTCGTTGCAAAATGCGGTGGCCGCAAGATAAATTATTTTGGAAGCCTGAGATCACAGTTGCGAGTCTTTTCCATCTTCTCACGTTTGTTTAACGACGATCATTTTAATCAACGTGTAAAGATGGATTAATATTATGCATTGATAATGATTATCGAGGAAGATAAAACTAATATTTTCAAAAAAATGCAAAACACAACTCTCTCTCTCTCTTTTTTTCTATTCAACGTTTTTAGTTTAAGCGACGGTATTTTTAAAACTTGAAGTGTAGAAATAGGCTGACATGTGAACGGTACATTTAGTAGTGATTATTGTAAAATAGTAGCATATATATTCTCATACATTGGTTGAAGTGATCGTTGCTAAATGCTTCCTTAGTATTAATTTTAGTAATGATTATCCAACAAAATTCTATTCCTTAGTATTTATTAACCAATTAAAGCAACTTAATTAATCGGTAATGATGATATTTCTAATTTTTATCAAGATTTAAATAACCACGATGATGAATTTTTTATTAATTATTTTAAGTTAAGATTTTAACATTATATTAAAGTTAATTCATGTGTACACAACTGTATACATAAATAAGAAAAAAAGATTATATTAGTAAAAGAAAAAATAGAATTAAATATTATATATGTTAAATTCCTTTATTTATTATCGATTAATTTTAAATTAGAATTTTAACACTTCCAGGTGAATTATGACTTGGCAGGGGTAAATTACGAGCGCGAGGAGGAGGGAAAACGCGACTGATAGACGTCGGAGAGCAGCGAAGTACGATTCCCGCAAGTCCCCACGCATGAGCTCATGCCATCTTCAATCGTCAATTTATGATCCTGCTTGATGGATGGATGGATGGAGCCGGTCAAATTCATTTCTTGGGAACGAACAACCAGTAACTGCAGTGGTTATCCCTTACAGAATCAAGGAGAACACTTGCAGAGAGTTGAAGGTTTCTCTCTTTTCCGGAGCTTGCTTAATCTAATGAAATAAATTTGTGAGAGTCGGATCATCACCACCCAGTGTTCTGTCACTCAGTCTATCTTCTGTATCTGTATAAATGGAAAGAGAGAGAGAGAGAGAGAGATGCTACGTACAGTATTGATGTTTGATAGAGGTGATCGAGGGATTTCTTCTGACAGGGACTTACAAGAAAGGCATGCATGCATGCATCCAGGGTCGTAGAAAAAAACCTGTTCTGCTCGGACAGCTTTCACCAGACCGATCGATCCGCAAGAATGTCGTAGTTGTAGAGGAGGAGCATTGAACAGTGGAGACCAGTGCAACTGCGCCTCGAGGCCAGAGGAAACTTCGTCTTCTACTTTTTTGTCGAACGGTAGAAAATTTGCTTGGGTTCTGCCAAGTGTACGTAGTCGTCGTCCTGATCAACAACGGGGTTCGAGCTATGATCTTAGTTTTCAATTAGTTATTTGTTTATTTATATATATATACAGATTTCGGTGAAGTACGTGATTGAGGAAATTTATGGTCGCAGGTACCGATGACCGATGAAAGCGTACTGAGAGAACAGATAAAAAAGAGAAGAAAAGAATAGAGAAGAGTAGTGGGCGGAGCCTTGGACAAGTGCTTGCTACTCGGATCTGCCACCGGGTTCACGCGGATCCGACAACCACTGGCGCGTGCGACGCCAGTAGGGGGGGGGGGGGGGGGGGGGGGGGGGGGGGAGTCGCCGTACGGCGAGGACGTCAGCCGGCCCGCGGAATCCGCCGAGTCGGTTCCCACGAGAGATCAGCCGGTCAGGGCTTGTGGACGACGTCACGAGGGACGGTGGTCAGATCTCATCGTGTTCTGTTCTGGGCCGCTCGGCATTTAAAGCGACCGCGACGATCGGACGGCCGAGGAGGAGCAGTGGCAGCGAGGACTTCATTGGGTGGTGGACTCATCGTCAACGATGACGCTCTCTGTTGGCGTGTGAGGCGTTGCTTTGATTCTTTTCCCTTCTCGTTCGCTGCTTTTCCCATGCAGGCCGGGTTTCTGAATTCGTCTGTCCTCGCTCGCTCTGGCGGACACTTTGAAACGAGAGCAAAGTAAATGAAGATGTGCCCTCGTTTATCAAGTACGGACGGAGACCTTGGCGGTGTTTAGGAGGAGGAGAAAAGAAAAATAGGAGCGTCAAATTAAAGGCATGGTTGTTAATCGTTTCCACCGCCTGTCTACCGAAGAAGACAAATCTTCCGAACCACAGGAGTAAGAAGGCCCGTGCTTTTTTCATGATGAGAACATGCATAAGCATATATGGAGAAAAGGCACAAGTATTCAGGAGCACGAAGAAAAAGAAATCTGCCAACAAAGCATGTTTTGCCATCCCTTCCTTTCTCGGCGGAGCAACACCACTTCTCCTCCCGTGACTTTGTCACACCCCCAACCTCGATAACGGAACAGTGGCCGTCAGCATTGCATCATCCGCAGCTCAGACGTGAGATACCACTGTAGCAGCAAACAGTCAGACCAGACGCAGCAGAGATTTCCGTGTTTTTATCTCTACCCCATTCCTGGACTCCATCCCTTGCTCTCTCTAGATTTGTTTGGTCTCTTGTTTTCCTGACGAGTGCAACCGACAACTGTTCAGATCCTGGGGGCCTCTCCCTCTGTTCATTAGATTACGATCCGTAGATTATTTGTTGATGAATTCCCGACAAATCATCGTTTGTTTGTTTGTTTACCGTCTCCTCACCCCTCCTCCTCTCTCGAAAACTTTGGGTGCTTGTTGCCAACAACAAGGTTTCCGTGCCTGTCAACCTCGAAGAAAATCTTATCGATAATTTTTACCCTTCACATGTTTGGGTTTACCTCTTAATTATCTTTTGTGATTGGACCAGTATCATTGATAAAGTTCGAGGTTTCCTAAAAAATAAAAATAACGTTTCATTTGGTCCCTAAGGATCAGATGGTAATGTCAAAAGTTCAGATTGATGCTGAAGATGTCATACCTCCTGATAAATTAACAATACCGTGTGATTGCGCTTGAGCATGACAGATATAAAAGGCTTTTACCATGGATGCTAGGGATTCCAAAATCGGTAGGAATGCCCTAACAGTTCCTCCTCCAACTCCAAGCATGCATTTGTTAGGATCCGAATCCAACAGTACTTAGCATGTCAAATGTGGAATCAAACCTAACAATCCCTTCCAACAAGCACTTAGAACTTATAATACCATGTTCTTTAGAACTTGAATGTGCAACCTCTAATTTTGATATCACTTTGTAAGAATTGAACGCTTCTCACTGTATCAAAAATTCAAACCGATGATAAAAACATTATACCTCTTTGTTAGCCAGCAGCACTGTATGGTCACTTGAGTATGACGAGCATGAGAGGCTTTTGCCATGGATACTAGAGATTCTAGTTGAATGGGAGTGCCCCCAACAAACTCTCCTCCTAGCATGCGCTTGCGAGTGAGTCTTCTAGGACTTGGATTCTACAACAAGCTAGCTCATTAAGTGTAACTTCTGACATTTTCTAGCCTCTATCACAATAGACAGATATTAAGAAGTTGTTTGTGTATTTAGAAAATGATAGAAAAAAAATTGATGAAATTTTTTTTTTATCATTTTCTGAATATTTATGCTATGCACTAAATGAGTTTCTAAAGGATTTTGTCATTTTCCTTTGGTATATAAGAAAAAACTTTTTTCATTTTCTAATTTTGATATAGAAATTATTTATGTTCTTGATAAATGATAATTTATATTATAAGAGATATGTGAAACAATAAAAAAAAGTGTGAAATGTATTTTATGTTGTAACTATTGTTACAAATGACTTTATATTATATTATCTATGGTAAATTTTATTATTCTCTATCTTACATTAAAATACAAAAAATATTTAATTTACTAATTTTAATAATTTTTATTTTGTGAATAAATATATATATTTTACATTTTATGACTTTTTTATCATTTTTTATTTTATGCACAAACATACATATTTCAAATTTCATCATTTTCTATTCTATGCACAAATACCTTAATTTTCTACTGATTTTTCATTACTTTTTTTTTTTCTATCATTTTCTGTGATATTCTATCATTTTCCCGTGTGTACATTTCAATTGGGAACGTGACATGAAGAATTTCAAACAGGGTTAACTCTAAATGAGTTGGGCGAATTAAATTTCGTCTGTCGGCGAATCACGTGGGTTGGGCTTAGTGCAACGCAGATGCTGGGTCCAGTTCAAACTATCAAAACTACTCTGTCCATTCTTTACGGGCTTTCAGTCCATGGGCCTGTTTTCCACTTCATTCGACAACATTTGGTCCGACGTTATTTTTTGGTCCAATACGGAAAAACTTCCCAGTCACTCGGGCCCATTCTAAAGAGATCCAGGCTTTGTCATCTTAGGTGTTACGTTATTTTCAAAAATTAGATTGAACATTTTTCTACCCTGATGCGTGTACACTTTACATTGGAATTATTAATGTCATTGAAAATTTTAGCATCCACTGTGTGTACAGGATGATAAATAAAAACTACACGGTACTTTTCCTCTCTTTGTATTTGTATATCATATCAAAAAAAGGAAAAGAGGCTCAGGATACTACAAGGTTGCTAATTTTTGATGCAGACCGCTAGAGGTATATTAAATTCAAATTCCAAAATAATATCTTCTTTCAACCAACATGATTTTTTTAAAAAAATTTTAAAATAAAATCCCACGATCATTTAGTCGGTGGTATAAACGGATAGGGATGTGTGGCGTGGAATCAAATAATCGTCGGTAAAAAAATCGAACCCCACACACACCCTCCAAATTTAAAAAATATCTCCTTTCCTCTTTATCCGCTTCTGCCTATTCCAAAAGTACCCTTCGTTCTGGTCGAAATCATCTCGCTTCACACCCACTTGCCTCCATCGTAGACAACCAGAAACTTTGAAGTGAAAGCTTGATTCCGATATTACCCCCCTTTTGTGGACCAGCCAGACTGCCAGAGGCATACGGGGTGGGGGTAGTTTCGTCATTTTACGATTATACCCTTCTATTCCTCGTCCACCTGGATGCCGTTATTATACTCCCGTATAAATACCACCAACCCAATCGAGCTTGAGAGAAGAAAAAATCTTCGATCGCCAGATCCCTGGAATTCCGAATCCTTCCCTCGTTCTCTCCGGAATCCAGGGCTACTCCGTTGCTCCCGTCGGTGGCGGTGGAATATTGGTGGGTGCTGTGTACCAGAGGCCTCGGGTGAGGTGATTGTTGTGTTGTGTGTTATCTAGTGTGAGAGGTGTTTTCGCGTTGTTTACTTGAAATCTGCTGTAAATTCGGGGTTCGGTAGTGGAACATTTTTATCCTCTTGTGCACTATTTACTGCTTTTAATTGTTTCATGGCTTGACGTTGCCGTTGTGTTCTTATAATTCTCGTTCTATTTGAACTGTGAGACTTTGTTTGAGATTAGTATCGAGAATATTTATAATTTTTCCTTCAATAATAGCTGAAAGGAAAGAAAAAAAAATAAAATTTGTTACGATTATACCGATGATTCTATGATAGATACTGTTCATAGGACATACGAACAAATTGTGCTTTAGACCTTGGACACGTCAACTTTGGTAAATGCAACACGCAACCATTCTTTGCTCTTCCGATTCTCTCTTGATTTTTTTGGAAAACTTAAAAGGTTTCGTTGGCTTCACATTGTGTTCTGGTTGTAATCCAGTTTTAAGATTAATCTAGTAGATATATGGATGGCCAAAGCTATACTATTGACCAAGTTGTACGTGAACAAGTTAACATTTTTTTGTTTGGATAATTGGATGTTCTTGTTGCGTTTGGAAACGTGACAATAAAGATTAAGTACGCTTTCATTGTTGACGATTTATGCTGGAAAAAAACTAACGCTTATCTGCTTACATTTTGTAGAGTAGAAGGAAGATTCTAATAAATGACAACTCTACATGGACCTGTTGTCTGCCATCCTGCAGTTCGTGCTAAATTGTTTAGTCCGTCTATTATTACTGTCAATGGTCCTGTTGCAAAGAACAGACTACAGAATAGTGGATTCTGGGGTTACAATGGCAATGTGAGTTTTCCACTACCTCGTCGAATCAGGGGGAACCGTATGGTTGTGCAGTGTAGTTTCAGCTCTTTTTCTGATGGTAGTGGTAGAATGGCAGAGAACTTCGGTGAGAACAATGAGGACTATGTAAACTCCTCTGTTATAGAAGCAGGTGCTTGCTGTCAAAGTCTTTGTTTTTTGTGATTGTCTACTTTTTTGTATCTGAAATATCATCATTTTCGAAATACTCTTTGCAGTTGAGGTGAGTGGAGGCTCTGATGGTTTTGTTGTAAAAATGCAAGACGGTCAGCATTTGAGATGCGTCCACAACAACCCTCAGTGCGGACCTCTACCTGATTATGCTCCTCATCCTGCTATTGTACTTAGGGTGGATGATGGCAGCAATCTTCTTCTTCCTATCATTGTTAGTATGTATTCTAATCTAGAAAATAAAGATTGCCATCTATTATCTGACATTAGTGCCTTCATCAAAACAAACTACAATTTTTTATGGCAGCGGAGATGCCCAGTGTGCTGCTGATGGCTGCTGTTCGTAATGTTCAAATTGTATGTGTTTTCAACCTTCAGTTCCTAAACCGAAAGGACGGACATTTGTTATAGTGAAGGCTTTAATAATTGGTATCTTGCTATCGTCTTGCCTTTACCATTGACTTTATTTCATTCCGCAGGCACGACCTACAGTATATCAGGTGGTTAAAGAGATGATAGAAAAGATGGGTTATTCGGTAGGTTTCTATAACTAAAAATCCATTATTAAAAAAATCTTCTTTAATAAACATGAAAAATCTCAAACTTTACTTGTGTTTGTCAATACATACATTTTTTTATCATATGGACAGATCATTTTTTTAATGAATTACCATAAAGATTCAAAAATGCATCTAGCACAATTTTGTAATTTTCCTTCTAACTGGATGCTTAAGCCGTTCAAACTTCTATTTCTGTTTTACATGCTGCAATTTGCAATCAACTGATTACAATTTCAAAAGAAACTCTATGGATCATAAAATATGGTTTTGCTGTTTTGTCGTTGATTCATAGCTCATATCATCAAATAAATGGAGGCATGCGTTTTTTAGGTGCATCTTGTTCGTGTGACCAAAAGGGTTCATGAAGCCTATTTTGCTCAGTTGTATGTCACAAAGGCAAGTTGCTACTCCTTTCCATAAATTTATCATTGAGTAATATTTATCTTCAAGAATAAAAGATTAAATTTATATAAATTATGGAAATTAATATATTCTTTTAAAAAATAGGCTGGGAATGAAACAGAAAAAATAAGTCTTGATCTTCGACCTTCTGATGCAATCAACATTGCTGTGAGATGCCAGGCAAGTTCTTTCTTTCAACTTGAATTTACCCTGTTGTGTTTCCCGTTATATTTTTGTGTTTCAGCATCAAAATTGTAGTTGCCTTTATTTGAATAAAATCAATAGGATGATTCTTGTTAATAAGCGTGATCTACAGATGCATAAAGATATGCAATGGCTGTCTTGGCATTGACAATCATGAGAAGCAATGTGGATTCAAACTATAAATGCGTATGGGTGGATGAAAATAAAACAAAGCCAACAAACTGATACTTGCATATGGCCTAATATTGTAGTAAAGCCTAAAAAGGGAGTATAGTAGTTGGAATAGAATATTAAAAATATAAATCCAAGATAAAAACCTTCATGTTATCCAGAGTACATCCGATCTGCTGATTTGCCCCACTTCTGAACTTCCCAACAGCAAGATTTTGTGAATCCATGTTCATATCCGTAGTGCTTCTGTCAAGAACTAACTTGGTCGATTGGTTCTTTCATGCCAAATAAGTGAAAGACAGCCTAAATGTGTTTTTCTTGATGGTGGTAGCTGATTGTCCTTGTTAATGCTGTTCACCTGGTCATTCCAAGATTCATTCTCTCCTTCCAATCTTGCAGTGATAGACTACTCTGCACTGCATTCTTATCACTCATGGAGACATGCATCCACCTGAAAAATTGTCAAGTCATTATTTATTTTTTTCCCTTGTTTAGAATTCACATGTGAGTTTTTTTAATATCTCTACGCCAGTACATTGCACTTGCAAGGAGTTAAAATGTAATTTTATTTGTGCAACAAATTCTTAGGTAACAAGTCCTTTTCTCCACAGATCCTAGAACATGTTCCATTGTCTAATTTGCTAGATTATACAGTTGGGACATGGGGATTATTACCATGTTAGCATCCAATGATATCTTGTTTATCTTATGACATGATTATAACAATTAGAATGTCATTGAATTTCAGTTGTGTCTGATATCTTCTTTCTGTTTTTTGGCAAAACAATTTTATTGACATAAAAGTGTTTCTTGGCGTCACTTTGATTTGCACACGGTGATGTTTTACTATTTTCATCAATGTAGGTGCCCATTCAAGTTAACAGACAACTAGCTTGCATTGATGGGATGAGAGTAGTCGAGCCAATTAAGCATGCGATCCAACATTCTTTGTCTGATGGCCTTTTGTTCACAGATCTTGACCAGTAAAATCCAAAATCTCTTGTTTTCTTTTGTTTCATTCATTTTTTATTTCTTTGAGAAGTCAAGAAGAGATCGAAATTTATTTTCAAAAAAAGTGATTGGAATTTGTCAATATCTTATATTTACACTTCTGGTTTGATTCTCCCATTCTTTAGGAAAAAACTTGATATAAAAAATCTAGTTTCATTTTTATAATATGGAGGAAATAGTGGCTCAAGGTTTTATGATGTTGATTCCTACAAAGAAAATTTGGGATACTTTCAAGATGACCTATGGGCAAGACAAAAAATGTTTCCCACATTTTTGAGCTCTACTAACAACTTTTCACCTTAGACCAAGGTGATTAGTTTGTTCAAGAGTTGTATGCACCCCTTCGTAGCTTATCAGATGAAGTAAATTAACCCTTTGTTACTAGCATCATCTAGATGAGTACCAGGAAGAACTTGTTAAAGCTTTCCTTTCTTCTCTCAATCCCAGGATTGCGTCTTGGATTCGGGAGTATGTTCTCATTGATGACATTAATCTTTTTGTGGACACTACTTTTGCTGTATTTTGCAAACCTCTATGGTTTAGATCTTTCTCTTTGACTAATCAGTCCATTATGGTCATTTGTGTTTGTAATCTTGGTTAAGGTGAAGATCAGGGAGACCATGTATCTATTTGGAGCAATTGAAAATGTGAACATTGTGATTAGACCAACCATGTACGTTGGAAGAAGTTTGGCAAACCAAAGAGGGTTGTACAAGCATTTGCAGTTGCTTTCTCTAGTACTTCCACTACCACTGAGACAGACGGTTGTCATTCCTTAAGTGGAGTATTAGCATTTCTTATAGTGTCAGACCACACAGACTGCTGTTGTTACCTCCCAAGTGAGTACTTCAGATACAAGTGACTCAGTTTCAAGTAATAGTTAAAAAAACTGTGGTGTTCATTGAAAGGTGGTACAATGAATCACATGGCACACATTGTTAGTGGTTTTGCGTCTATTTCACTTTGGTTGAGACATTATACATTTATACCTTTCTACCCTAAGACAAGAATATGTTGACCATGGCAACCAAGTAGATGAGTAAGGCAACAACATTGCATGCAATGTCCAAGGGTGCCATTCATTTATTATCTAGGCACTAACATGTCAATGGACATTACATGTAATGCCCAGGGGGGGTGCCTTTCATTTAGTATCTATCCAACATGCCGGTGAACATCTTAGTTGTTTCCTTAATAATACCTGTCACCAAGGGCACCTTGAATGCCTTGCACCTAAGCAATGCCCAGGCATCATTTTTAATAAGGTACACAAACATTTAACTGTGTGTGTGTCAACAATGTAAAATTTGTTATTGCAGGCTCTCTCTTGTTCAACAGGTCTTTCGACCTTTTTATGGTCTTCTCATACTGTAATTTTATTATGCATTTTAATTTCTATGCACAATGTTATAGTATTATTAAAATATGAAGAGCAAGTCATGGTATATGGATTTTTCCAATAAAATGCATAATAAAACTATACTAATATTGTACAATATACTAAATTACAGGTAATGACACAAAATCAAATGTCATTTGCTATATACTATGTGATATTTTGAAAAATATAAAGAATAAGCTATGATAATAAAAAATTTGTCAATGAAATGCATTAAGTTGTATGATATGTTACATGCACGTAAAAATTGAAAATTAAAAATTCAGAAATCAGATAAGATATGATCAAAATGCACTGGAAAATCATATAAAGATTATTACTTGAGTTTGGATAGGTTGATCTGGATGTAAAAGAAAGATTAGTTATGAAATACCTAGCTTTGTTGTGGTGCTTTGGTGCTAGGTGGCCACCTAAATAACTATGGCCTGTATAATGGTGAAACTGGGAAGATGCATTGGAAAAGGAATCGAAGGGGAACCTCCCCCTCTCATAGAAGGGGAGAGAAGGGGAAAAACAAGCAACAATGGCTAGGGTTAGGGGGGAGCATAGGGAGAGGAATCTGTGTTTAATATGGCAATCATTATTGGATCTTATTAGGGGTAGCAGTACTTAATCTATTTTTACCAATTCCGTTGTATTTGTTTCCCTTGACCTCTCTCATCCGTTTTGATCAAGACAGATAAAATCTTAACAAGAAGTTTGGTATTTTTTAACTCATTGTGGTAAATGAAACTAAGCTCTTTTCTTTTATCTTTTATCAGATACAATATGATTTCAGATGATCATTGTTTGTCCTTTCTTATCCTATTGTTTTTCTCTTTTTCTATGGTGCTGGTGTTGTCAGGCCGGATGGTCAACCATGCATTGAAGCCAAAGAGTTCTGCCTACTTCACAATATGCGTGTTGCTGCTGTTGAGGAGCGCTACAGAGATGCTGGTATGCTGCATCAATCTTCTCTCTCTCTCATCGAAGTATCAAAATATGCAGTTTTTATGCCTTTCTCTTGCCTTTTTTTTTTTTTTTCTTTTTGCCCTGACAATGTGAATCTAAGCTTTCCAATTGATTGACCTGTGATATATTGATCTAGTTAGGTGTTTGTCACTGTGGACGACCATATTTCATTTCTTTTGCCAGGATGTGTTTTATGAAACAACATTATTTCTTCACGTATTGATATTGTTTTGGTATATGAAAGTCCCAAAAGAAGTGACAAAGTAAAATCAACGTGTCTACAAGATCGTAAGCTGCAATATGAATAATTAGACGAATGTAAAGCACGGTACATAGATAACAGCAAATAGGAAACTTTCATTCTTAGATAATTTACGTGATTTGTGACCCAGATCTTATATGTGGCATGTTTGTGTAACCATTGAGGTAATATCAAATTTAGATGATGAAAAGCTGTCCTCGGTACTGAAAGATATCATTGACCACAACAGCATCCTTTTATCAAAATCAAAATGCTAACAGATTTCTTTTACACAATTGGTGGTTAGGGGTGACTTGGTCTTGCATCTTCCTTACATTCCTCCTCCACTTACGTAGGGCATATCGTGCCACCATGTTGTTTCGAATAACACAAATTTCTTGCCTTTTGCTTGTTTTAAGGATAAAAATCCTTACATGCCGTTTTGTTGTGGTGATTCAGCTCAATGGAGAGATGAACTTACTCAACTTCGTTGCAGGAAAAAGAACTGAGCATGACAGGTCAGATGATTTGAATTCTTCCATTTGCTTTAACAACCACCGCCTGCTCATTTGAATTAACAAATTTCGTTTCTAATTGATTTTTTAAAGTTACAACAGTAACTCATGTAAGATGTACAGAGCGCACTCTCGCAAAACTGGACGTCGGTGCAGTGGACTTTGCGAGTTATTATCGTCTATTTGCCAAATATAAATATACGAAAATATCCATGTATATTACACGGTTATTATTATTGTTGTAGTGGAACAAACACTGGAACCATACAAACTTCCGGAATTTTTAAGTGATGTGGCCGTTTCCAATTTGGGCATTTCAACGGTAGGGTTGTGAAAATCATCCTGATATATTCTCAGCCATCCATCTCCGATTTTCTTTGAGTTGTAAATTTGATAATTAATTTTGGTCACTCGAGTAAGGTTTTCTAATTCCCTTGCCCTTCATCTTCTCCGAGTGCGTCATTTGGTTTGGTCGGATTTTATTATATTGTTAATGTTTTTATTTGAATCTAATTTTCTTCTTCCCTAGTTTTTTTCCTTATTTCTTATCGCTTCTTTTGTTCTACCATTTCTTTTTTTCTCGTATTTCTGCTTTGCTTATTTTGTTCCTCCATTTTAGATTGGGCATTTCTTTTTATATCTTCTCTCTTCAGTTATGTTTTCATGGCTAGAGTTATTAAACTATTTCTTTTTTATCTTGCAAAAAAATCAATTTTAGAGTTTTTAAATTAAGGACGTCACACTCAGAATGTGTAATATTTCTTCTTCTTCTTCTTTTTTGTTGCACTTAAGATTTGATGTCACATTTTCATTAAGAGGATTATATTCTAACGAATTATCTTTTTAAGGTTTAAAATTACAAGATTTTACAGCTCTAACCGTTTCTCCTTTAAATAATATTTTTTTTAAAAACCAAAAAATTGAATTGACCTTTTTTTACGTACATTCTCGTTCGAGTCACCAACGTTGTCGGAACAAGATTTCTTCGACTAATTTCTCAATTTAATCATATGTTACGTGGAAAAAAGATGTGGGCTAAATTTTAACTAATTACAGTAAGTTTATTAATTAAAGTAGTAATACTTATGATTTCAGAAAAATACTATAATCGAAAATTGTACACAATTTTAATCACCATTTAAGGGGAAAAAAAAAAAAAAAAAAACAAGGAGATCTGGTCCCGTACCCATAGAATTGATTGCCGTTCAACTCCGAGGAGTAAAGGAAGAGCAACCTTGACATCGGCCAACACATGCTTGGGATCTGTCCTTTCGTGTAAATCTCTCAATGTCCTGATGAATCTGCTGTGGAATATTCACGAGAAAATTTTTCATCATTTATTTCTTTAGTGTATGACAGAAAATTCTGACGAAAATTAAAAAGAAAATTCTGACGAAAATGAAATGGAAAATTTGTAACGAAAATGAAAATGAAAATTCTGAGAGGGGTTTAGTGCATGATGGAAAATTATGATGGAAATTTTGACAAAAGTTTATTACAACTAATATTCAAAAAATACAAATACATCTTAATTGAAATATTACAATACGAAATAATATCATCTAGTTCTTCCATCTCACATTGCCATCATTATATCTTCTTGCATCTTATCTGTCATTTCTTTTTTTTGTTCTTGAGTCATTTGAACCTAGGCATTGCTTTCTATATGTATCTCTCCCATTAGTTGTATGTTATCAATAATATTTAACTCTTCTAACTCATCTAGCAGGTCCTCAAGTAAATCTTCCTTATCAGTTTTACGAATTCCGTCAGGCACGAGAGAGGGAGAAAAATTTTCTGAATGAGGGCGATCGGAAATTTTCTGAATGGGGGCGATCGGAAATTTTCTGACGGTAAAGGAAATTTTTGGATTTTATACAACGGTAAAATCCGACTTTCCTTTCCGTCAAGTGTAATGCACACTAAAGGCGTGTTAGTGCATGACGGAAAATTCTGACGGAAAGGAAAAGGAAAATTCTGACGAAAATGAAATGGAAAATTTGTAACGGAAAAGAAAAGGAAAATTCTGAAAGGGGTCTAGTGCAGTACGAAAAATTCTGATGGAAATTCTGACAAAAGTTTATTACAACTAATATTTAAAAAATACAAATACATCTTAATTAAAATATTACAATATGAAATAATATCATCTAGTTCTTCCATCCCACATTGCCATCATCATATCTTCTTGCATCTTATCTACCATTTCTTTTCTTTGTTCTTGAGTCATTCGAACCTGGGCATTGCTTTCTATATGTATCTCTCCCATTAGTTGTATGTCATCAATAATATTTAACTCTTTCAACTCATCTAGCAGGTCCTCAAGTAAATCTTCCTTATCAGTCTTACGAATTCCGTCAGGCACGAGAGAGGGAGAAAAATTTTCTGAATGGGGGTGATCGGAAATTTTCTGACGGTAAAGGAAATTTTTGGATTATATACAACGGTAAAATCCGACTTTTCTTTTCGTCAAATGTAATGCACACTAACAGCATTCTGACGGAATTCAATAATTTTCCTTTTCGTCAGTTGAATTCCGTCAGTCACTAACCCCCCCTAACAGCATTCTGACGGAATTCAATAATTTTACTTTCCGTCAATTGAATTCCATCAGTCACTAACCCTTCCTTAATCGTGATTTGAATTTTACGAAAATTAAAAATTTGAAATACTCAAAACAAAAAAACTGTCTTTACCCCTCAAAAGAAATTAAATTCTGTGAGAAGCTTCTTTTTAAATTTCACGTGATAAAATAACCATTTAAAAAATATTACGGATAAAAGATAAAATGATTGATAGAAATTACAGAAGAGTTGCGAGACCATGGGAGGGAAAATGATAAACAAGTAACAAAGAGAGAATCGTAAAAACAGTAATGAAAAACAAGTGTGAATTACGATGCACTTGTCATGCCTATTTTTTTTGTTTTGATAATTTCTACGTTTAAAAGAAATAAATCTCAATATAAATCATGAATAATGCTCTACGTTAACATTAATATAATATTCGAGAAATATAATATAATCTAGTTCAGTATATTATAATTTATAGATCAAACATTGAAATGTGTTGACGAGGATCGAATCAAACATTTAGATAAATAAATAACAACAAACTTCTGGTCAAGACACCCGTCTTATCAACTGGAGGGAGTTGATTTTTCTGCACTCCCGTCGGTTCGGTGGATTATCAATTTGATTTTTTGACGACGATAATTTTATATTACACTTGATGATGGGCTCTATTGCTGTTGTTGACGTAAATTTGGGTAGTCAATTAACTCCGTTAACATGACTGCCAGTGGTTTTGATTTTTCAAGTCAATTACCGACATAAGAGTATAGGATGCGAATGGTTGTGGTTATTTTCCTTCACCACGGAAACCTCACGTCCCCGTTGAGGCCGAAATGCTCCAATTTGACAACTTGTTTTATTATTATTCAATGAAATAAAAGAAAGACGTATCTTCCCCTGTCAACCACGGATCATTGAGCCAATCTCTCTCGCATTATAGCGTACACACATTCATCGTGACTTTTGCCACGAGAAAAAGTCAAGTTCTACGTAAATACGTGATCGAGACAATCGCACGAATAACCGTTCGTGAACTCCAAACCGTTGTCAAAACTAACGACTCAAATGCAATTATTTTCTTCCATCGTATGAAATTAAAATAATTCTAATATTTACTAGATATAAAAATATCAGCATGATGCTGCTACTCACGACACTCCATAAAATTAATCATTTTTTTTTTTTTTTTTTTAATATCCACAAAGGAGGAGTTTTTTTTTACTTGTTTGGCACACATTTTTTATCGTTTGGTCTTCAGCAATTACCCCCGTCCGTCTAAGCTCGCATGGGTCCCACGCTCCCTGGCCCACCTTGTGCCGCCCTCCCACTCGTCCTCGTCTGCATCGCCGCCGCCCGCCTCAAATGCACACTCGCTTTCCTCTTTGGAACCCGAGGAAGCCTTTTGAAGAAGAGGAAGCGGACAACGTCTCGTCCACTATCCTCCTCTGCTGCATCTCCCGTCTGGTCGAGGTAGGTGGGGCAGTTGAATCAGATTGTCTGGTGGTTGGCTGCTCGGGGTTGTTTGTGTGTGTGTGTGTTTGTTTTTTTTTCCTCTTCTTTACCAATACCGTACGGTGTTTGTTCCTCCTCCTCCTTCTCCCTCTTTTTTGCAGGGAATTCAAGTCTCCTCTATTGGTTCGTTGGTTTCCCGGAGATGTCTGGACCTCTCGATCGGTTCGCCAGGCCCTGTGAGTCTCCTTTCTCTGATTGATTTCGTCGTGCTACATGCCTTAATTGGGTGCTCGGGTGTGATCATAGCCGGGAATTTTGAGTCCTGTACATTTGGGAGGGGATACCGTGTATTTCGTGATGCTCTTCTATTTGGGCTTTGGTGCGTTAATTAGCATGCTAATTGCTTTTCTCGCCCCCTTTTGGGACGGTTTGCCTGAAATGCTAGGGTTTTTGTATTTTTTTCTATTTTAGATTTGTTATTTTTTTAGTTTGACATCTTGTCGATGGAGTTGCTTCCTTCGTCCTTTTTTTTGCGTTTTTGGTGATCTAATAATTTATTGGATAAATTTTTCTTTTAAATTTCTGTTACAAAAGCGAAGTTTTTTTGAGAAATGGAGTCTGTGAAGCTCTAGTTCATCTTTGGCCTTGAGTCAATTTTTAATTTGCTTTTTGCATTGTAGTTTTTTTTTGTGTGATTGATGATCGCAGCTGATCGAGAGCATCTCGCAGGTTTTGAAGGGATTTCAAGCCACGAAGAGAGAAAGGAGAGGAGATCTGATGTTGAAAATTCAGAAGACGAAAGGAGGACGAGAATTGGGAGTTTGAAGAAAAAAGCAATAAATGCCTCCACAAAGTTCAGGCATTCTCTTAGGAAAAGGAGTAAGAGGAAGTCTGGCAATCAGGTAAGTTCTGTCTCCATTGAAGATGTTAGGGACATTGAAGAGCTACAGGCTGTTGATGCATTTAGGCAGTCGCTTATTATGGACGAATTACTTCCCGCAAAGCATGATGATTATCACATGATGCTGAGGTAACTATTTTCATCATATATTTTCATATTTCTGCAACATGCATTGTTCATCGTAAACCAAATTCAATATTTGCAGCACCAAAAGTAATTTTATCTCATTATTTTGTGTATGTTTGTTTGGTCAACCAAAATTTTGTGAATTTAGACTAAAAAGAACGAGTGTTTCTATAGATTCAAGTTGTGTGATGCATTTCTGTCAAATATAATCAGTCTTGTCACATATTAGAACATTAGAAGGAAGGGACAAACATTGAGAGAAAAATGCATGTTAAACCGGTTGGTGCACAGTCTACCTACGTGAGCTGGACCAGCAGTTATCAGCTATATAGTGTAGCAAAAAATGAGAACAGTGCAAGTAAAAGATATTGCATTAAATAAAACAATGTTATTAAGGCTAGTGCCTAGGCTTCCATGCATAATTTCAATCTGGGCGTTTTCATACCAAGGCACCTTCTTTAATTAACCAGATCCTTGTGGGTTCCAATTATGGATCCAGCAAGGATCTACCATTCCAATGCATTTTAAAGTGCCCCGAGAGTTTTTAAGTTGGATTATTATTTGGATCTCTTATTTTGTTATTGAGTATTGATTTTTGCAAGTTAATTTTTAAGTTGCACCTTTCTTTTTATTGTTTAAATATTATCTTCTATAAATTGATAATTTCAGTGATTCTTTCCTAAATTTACAGTAGGTGTATTAATGCATAATACCATTTATTGAACAATTTTTGATATATATAAAAACACAGAAATAAGTCTAGAAAAATATTAATTAATTACTTTGGATCTCTAGGTGTCCAAGGTCACCTTATCGCTTTAGCACCTTAATAACCTGAAAAAAGTAAATTTTACCGTAAGTATAATTTGTACAAGCAATTCTGTAAAACTTTAGCAGTCTTCAATCACATACCAGAAAGAATGGGCATGTGATGGAGACAAGTTGTCAGTAGGATGTGTCTTAAACTAGTTGGTTCAGCAACTATCTCTTAGTTTGGGCAGGACTAACTGAATGCAGTGCATGTAAAAGATGGATTATATGTGCTTAACGTTGTCACATGAAATAGTCAAACTAACCGGTTTGCAAGCCACCACACTGTCCCCAAATCAATAAAATGCTGGAATATTTCTTCAACAAAGAAATCATTGACTAACCAACAAGTTAATAATTTCCAAGTTGATTTGGTGCATGAGAATTTTATTATGCAAATTTTCAAGAAAGTTTTTACTAATTTCTGCCTTGCGTATGTAATTTGGTGCCATTCTTGTGTTTTCTGAATTATTAGGTTTTTGAAGGCACGCAAATTTGATGTTGATAAAGCAAAACACATGTGGGCAGAAATGCTTCAATGGAGGAAGGATTTTCAAACAGATACTATCATAGAGGTTCTCAATTATTGACTTTTTCTTGCATAAGTGATTATTGACTACTAAGGGTGGTATACTTCTATATTTCAGTATCTAATTTGTATAGTCAATTTCTTTCTCTATTTTACAGTTCAAATTGTTATATTTGGAAGTTATTATAGCATGTTAATATGAATGGTGAATTAGCAATTACATTAACAAGTAAGTGATGTTTCACTGGTTGAAGTTAAAATGAGGAAGAGATCTCTTAGGTGTTGTGATATTGTCATGCTCGAAAAAGACCTTAATATACACAATTAGAAAATGATTTCTACAAAAATCATGGAAAATTTGATGCAGGGAGCTGCAATGAACATGACATGGACATGATGGCCCAATATGTGCAATATAAGCCCACTTCATACAAAACGATAATGCTTCATGTTGAGCCATACAAGACCTAGTAGTCCTCAGTTTTCATGAACACATGATAGTCCATTCTCCCTTCTTTATTGGGGACATGAAATGTAGTATTAGCAACCTGACTTGATTTTAGTAATATAAAATTGTCAAATCTGGTTATTTAGTGTCTAAATTTCCATGTTGATAAGGGCTTGAAGCGGTGATTCTACTGTAAAATGTAAATAACCTTTTAGAAAAATTCAGTTTTTTTTTTAGAGTGTTATTTATTGCCTTTTGCTTACCATGCACATGCGATCACTTATTTCAGGATTTCCAGTATGGAGAACTAGAAGAAGTGCTAAAATATTATCCACATGGTTATCATGGTGTAGATAAGGAGGGAAGGCCCATCTATATTGAAAGACTTGGAAAAGTAGAACCTAACAAACTTATGCAAGCAACAAATATTGATCGTTATTTGAAATATCATGTTAAAGAGTTTGAAAGAAGCTTCCTTATAAAGTTTCCAGCATGCTCAATTGCTGCAAAGAGACATATTGATTCTAGCACAACTGTTCTGGATGTCCATGGTGTGGTATGGATCTGTTTCACTTTTTTTTAAAGTCCAATACAGTGATTTAAATCCTTTTTTGTTTGTATATGTATAAGTGGCAACTGTTTTACAAATTGCTATAGGGACTAAAAAACTTTAGCAAAAATGCAAGGGATTTGATTGTCAGGTTGCAAAAGATTGACAGTGACAATTATCCAGAGGTATGAAACAACATCTGTGTAAACATTTTTGAAAATTGAATTCGTTTGTGGCTGTAAACTGTTTGTATGCTTATGAGTATTAAATAAATCAAGTTTTAATCTCCTTCATTGTAATGCTGAATTTGCATTCCTTTTGGTGCATTATCATTGCAGACACTACACCGTATGTTTATCATTAATGCTGGCCCTGGTTTCAGACTATTATGGAATACAGTAAAGTCCTTTATTGACCCAAAAACTGCTACGAAAATTCATGTAAGTAACAAAGATACACCCAGACATCTAATGCGCTGGGAACTTGGGATTAGTTATCACGTTTGATTCCCAAAGTAACTTTTTTGCAGGTACTTGGAACAAAGTACCATAATAAGTTGTTCGAAATAATTGAGCCCAGGTAAATATTTTAATTATTTTTCAGGAATTTCAGAAAAAATATTTTAATTATAATTGAGCCCAGGTAAACATTATACAATATTGTATAAAGTTTTATTTTTTCTGCAGTGAACTGCCAGAGTTCCTCGGTGGTTCATGCACATGTGCTGATCAGGGGGGCTGCCTTAGATCTGATAAAGGACCATGGAAGGACCCAGAGATTTTGAAGGTTTGTGTTAGTTCATTTTCACCTTTCACCTTTCTAGGGAACAATGTGAAAAATTGTTGTAAAAAATGAAAAAGGTCATTTAAACACTGTTTAAATGTTTTTTCAAAAAATAGGAACAATGTTTTGAAAAAAAACCCCCATATTTTCTGTTTCAACAGCTGTTTTACTGTTTTGCCAATTTAATGATCTCTTTTTTATTTTTTGGTTCTTACTTTTTGCATCATTGTCATTGACAAGATCACATGATTTCACTATTTGATTCTTATTTTATTGTTCAAAATTTTGGTTGTGCTCCTCATATTGTTAGTTATATTTAAAGAATTATTTCTTAGCTGATGTTTACACATTCGAAATACGTTTTTAAATTCTGTTAAATATATTCCAATTAAATTCTTTTATCAAATTAATTTGATGTTTATGATATATATGTACATGCCAATATATTTCGATTTATGTATTTCTTATTTATCATTTCTTTTTCAAAAGACTCCCATTTAATGCCTGTGCTTAAAAAAATCAATTTTCAATATGCCTATGTCTACTTTCTGTTAAAACATTGACATGAGGTTGTTTTCCAATGCGCTTTTCATTAATTGCATGCTTACAGATGGTTTTTAATGGGGAAGCACAATGTGCAAGGCAAATTGTAACTGTTTCCAACAGTGATGGAAAAGTCATTGCCTATGCTAAGCCACCGTACCCTGTGGTGAGATAATTGTTCAACTTTCTTATCTCTAGGTTATACAAAAGTTAAAACCCTTGTATATTGATTATTATTAGGTATTTGTTCTAAGTAAAATGGCTTATTGTACAAAATAGTTAAAAGGTGGTGACACCTCTACTGCTGAGTCTGGATCGGAAGCTGAGGATATTACATCGCCAAAAGCAGCCAGAAATTATGTCACACACTCTTATCTGACACCTGTTCGTGAAGAGGTAAGCCTTACCTCTGAGATAATAAATGCATTCGGGTACTGGCAACTTGCAATTGAGGAAAGGCTCTCAATAATTTTGTGTGGGCTCTTTCCTGACTTATCTTGCTGCTTGTTGCAAGTCTTACCAATTGACATTATTCAGTTAAAAAAAGGCCTGCATCTTGCTGCACTGATCTGTGTTTTACTGGCTAACCATGTGTGTTGGTAGGGGATCTTAACGTGATGATTGTGTACCACTAACACTTGAAGAATTTATTATTTTGTATGACTATGCAGGCCAAGGTTGCTCCACGAGTCACAAACATTTTTCCAAATGAACGTGAAGAACCTGTCCCCATGGTTGATAAGGCTATGGATTTTGGATGCAAGAATGATGCTTCCCATCAAAGATTCTCTTTGGAAGGTTTAGCAAATGCCATTCTACTCCTCTTTACATTATATGTCAACTAACAATGGACCCGTATGTTGCACAGATATTTCAGTCTTTGTTGTATGATAAAGGATATCTATTCATATGGAAAAAATATCAAATGACCTATTGGATATATTTTTAAGATCTGTAACGTATAGAATATCTTGTTCAAGAAGAAGAAAAGCATGATGAACTTCAAATTTGTGTCAAGGTTCTTATATTGTTAATGATTTTTTAATACTTATTAAAATAAACCAAATAGGGGGTAAATCTTTAGTAATTATAAGATTACTTCATTGTGACCTAGAGTTAGGTCATGAGTTAAAATATTAGGAAATAGTTTTTTCATTTATATAGGTAATGTGTACAATGAAATCTTTTCCAAACGCTACAATGGTGGTGACTTTGTGTAATAAAATTTCCCCTTTTACTAAAATAAGTCAAATCTTTCTTATACATTAATAGATATTATTACAAATGTTCATAAACGTAAGTGAGAATAAGAATTAAGTGCTTTAGTCTATGTATACATTCATAAAATATCTACAAGAAAATTCTTGTTTATATTCAAATTTAAACTTTTAACATGAGCATGCTTACCATAGAATGCCTACTTATACATTGATTTCAACTTTGTGAAAGCAAAGGGACTACTATTTCAGTGATTTAAATAGTATTCAACTTGAAAACTTTCATTTGCTAGGTTAACCTAAATTTAGATTGAAAAAATGTCTTGTATAATTAAAAATTTATATAATTTAAAGAACAATGAGAAAATACAATAATTAGTTTTGTCTTGTATGATGAGAAGAGAATACGTGGTGAAGTGAGGACTGATGGTCCTCAACCACAATTTAATGGACGTGTCCTTTTTTAAATAGGAAAGTTTTTAGTTGTATATTTTCATTTATAACTTTATTAAATGATAATGCATATTTATTGATATAACAATGATGATTATTTAACATGTAATAATTAAACAATAATGTGCATTTATTAAGGAAAATGGTATCCTCCTCATATATATATATATAATAGTGAGGGGCTATTAGTCGCATGTATTTGCGTAAAGGAGAGGATGCAGAAAATGATAACGATGCATTTTATGGTTAGATATATAAATAGGATTTAAATCTAAAAATAAATATTTGTAACTATTAAATTGTTATATTTTATGAGAGAGAGGATGTGTAATATAAAATTTTTAAAACATTAATTATTCTATGAAGAGATTTACAGTGATGGAGTAGAAAAACAGCAGTAGAATATGATCACGTGGAGGTGGGATATTTTGAGAAGTTATATTATTGCGCCATAACATTTTTAAAATCTCATATAGATCCAAGCAGAAGATTCCACTCCATGCATAACTTACAAGACAATCTATGAATTTTTCTAAAATACATTTAACTGACAAAGAAATTATATTTAGTTGTAATGACTAACTATGCTTTTAGTAGTACCATACGTCCAGCCTGACTTAAACGGGTGCCTTGGTTGGCATTCAAGTTAGAAGAAGTACACATTTTCAAAATGCACGTGCATTTACAAATTTGCGTTTTTTTTGCTGAAATTCTTTTTAGTCTTGGGTGGCTTTCTACATCTGTATTGGATCTAGGGAATAAATTATTGTGTTGAAAATAATGGAACTTCACACCAGAAGGGCATCTTATCCTGTCTGCAATCCTTGGAGCATGTTCGGTTATCCTTATTCAATCCATTGAGAACAATTTAAGTGTGAAACTACTACCTGTGAGCAGATTAAATTATTTTGTTCGGTTATCCTTTTTGGTTGCTTCTCTCTACCAAAAGCCTTTATTGACCAAAATTATCATATTGACTGTTGTGAAGTTAAGAAGCCTTTGAGTTGGTTCTCTTTTTTGAAAAAGAGAGTTCCTGGAACCGCTGGTTCCTTTGATTTTTGCCAAATTATGTCAACACTATATGAAGTAATTTACCTACCTGTTGATGAACATTCCTTTTAATTGTTCCTGTCCTTTGCACTTAATTAATTATTTGAGACAATTGCTAATGTGCCGTACATGGGATCAATATGCAGGGGCATTTATGCCGAACGGCATGAAGAAGCCTTCTGAAGGATTTCAAAGGAAAGCATTCACATTGCTTGCATCTTTCTTCGTTACACTTTTTTCACTCCTCTGCTCAGTCGCCATTCGAATGACAAAGAAGCTACCTGAAAGAATATTTGAACAAGATATAGATAGCTCCTTTTCGTTTGACTCTGCCCCTGAGGATATCCGGCCCCCATCCCCTGCTCCTAATTTGACAGAAGCTGCCCTCCTGTCGTCACTTCTAAAGAGGCTTGGGGAGTTGGAAGAAAAGGTTGACATGCTCCAATCAAAACCTTCTGAAATGCCGTGTGAGAAGGAAGAACTGCTTAATGCTGCTGTCTGTCGCGTAGATGCGTTAGAAGCTGAGCTTATTACAACCAAAAAGGTTGCTTTCTGCTTTCATTTCTTTTGCAGTTATGTTTATAGACAAAGCAAAGTATGAGTTTTCAAATCTCAAAAACTTCAATCATGTTATCATCACTAATCCATATGTAGAATTGTGTCCATCTGTATTTCGTTAATGCACATGCTCCATTCTTACTTGATGGTGTCTGTCCATATCTATTAATCTGTTGATTGATTTTATCTAAATCCTTTTCTTGCAGGCCTTTCATGAAGCTTTAATGAGACAAGAAGAGCTTCTCGCATACATCGATCGTCAAGAGGATGCCAAATTCCGGGTAAGCATTGAACGGGTGCCGTCTTATCGGTATTTCCTGGTTGCTTCCCACATTGCCCGAAAAATTTAAGACTAATCGTCTTTTCTTTTTCTCTCAGAAGAAGAAATTGTGCTGGTGAAACACGGTAACATCATTCTGGTGCGAATCATATGGGTGATCTTGTTTGGGCACCCATGAGTACGACATTTGACTTAACCTGCTATCAAGATTTTGCATGTAAAGAGTTCGGGGCACACATCATCAGATGCATCATGTTATGATGGTTAAGATACTAACACCAGATTGATCTGGCAATGGATAGTTCATGCTCTTTTGTGTATTAATTTGATTATATTTTGAATTCATCCTGTTGCATGGTAGTAACAAAGGGCTCGTAAGTTATAGTTTATACATTAAGTGAATGCACAATAGTCATCAATTAAAAGAAACACGCATACTCCAGATCTGATGTGTAAGGTCAACCCTGGTCGCACTTTTTTGTTACTTTCTTTATAAATTGCATTTTAATTGCAAGAGATAAAGAGATACTTGCACAATTGGATCATGTGAATTTTATGAAATGTCAGCTTGGATTGTTTTCAATATCGAACTCAACTAATCAACTGCTTTGAAAATGTTGAATCGGTTAAGAAATTGTTGAAGTGAGTTGGTGTGAGTCGTTTCGGCTTGAGTTGAATAGAGAGGTTCAATGTCAGGGTTTGATACAAATAGGCTGACGATGGAGGGTATTTTGGTCATTTGCACGTATAGTTATGAAAGGGAGAAAAATAATCTGATTTTTTTTTTCATCTTCATCTTTCAATCTTGTTCCTCGATAGTCTTGGGATTGGATCCCTAGTTGACGACGTCGGGAGTTCGACAACTTCATTTGCAATCAGGCAGATCTTTTGACGATGCAGCGGTTTCAATGAGAGCTTTCGATGATTCCTGTGCACAGGCAAGCGCGTTCTTGGTAGGAGACGTGCACACAGTAGGTGAAGGTCGGCGCACCTTTGCGAGTGCACTGCGGTGAATCGACGCTTTCGAGCAGCGGGCGTCTCAAGGCGAGCTCGGTGGTCTCTGACGGGCATAGGAGGCGCGACGACGTGCATGTTCATCGACGGAAGCTTTGACAGGCAAGATCCGTGGGTAAAAAAAAAAGAGAGGAAGGAGAACGACAACAAGGAGGTCGATTAAGGGAAAAGAATGGTGATTTAGGGATTTTCATCTCCAGTGTGTGTAAGTAATACTTTCTCTCTCCTCTTTATTATCCAAAATGTGGTATTTTTGCATATTACTGTTGATTGTCAAATATTTGTTATAATTATGGTGTGTGTTGAAGTTTAAAATATTGATTATTGTTTAATGTAGTTATTATGTTGATTATTGAAAATCATGGTAATTATTAGTGATGGTAGTTTAATCAACCTATAATTAGTAAGATTGTAGCTGGAAGGTGCTTGAAAGCATTAATCCCTTAATTTTAGCTGGTGATGCATATTTATTAGTGGGTATGATATAACGTTGATGATTATTATCTAGTGGTATTGTTTATTGTGGTTTATTCTAACTATGTGCATAATATAGTTGATTTATGTATTTTATGATATGCAATTATTGTGTATTATGTGAATGCCTAATATTTTGGAATATTAGACAATAGTGTGGGACTTGTGCAATTATTTCTATCTAGTGGCCAACTTATCATACATGAAAAGAAATAATTGATGAATCAATCATATTAGCTAAGAAACTTGACCATAAAGGCATGATATTGTGGTATTGTATATATAATTTGAGACAAGATATATTTGGCTTGTTTTAAGACAATTAGAAGTATCTAAAGTCCAATTATAAAATGGTATGTAACTACTTAATATTATTATAGAGAAAATATGTAGTTGTACTTGACCTTCTTATAAGAAAGAATATATAGTCGTAACTAATTAAATAAAAGATGTGTTTGTTAGCTTAATTTCTTTTGTTTATTTTGTTAAATTGATGAATATGTTCCATACCTTATGCATATTAAAATTGTAATTTTCTATGTATAGCATATTCATTCATATTTAATTTTGTTGATTTGAGGATAGATTACTTATTAAGCATTAATTCACTTCTTTTGTTTGTTTCTTTATTAGGCTATTCAACTGAGTAGCAAGTGTGACGTGAGTCAAAGAGATGACGTTAATATATGGTTTGACAAGTTACAAGATTTTTAGTTGTAAATGAATGAATGATCATGTGTACGTAAACTCTTTTATGGATGTGATAATTATGGTACATTTGAAAACAAGACAAAGGTTGTAAAATTGATAGTCCTATGGATTTTTGATTAAACGAGAATTTACTTAAAAAGTGATCTGTTGATTTTTTCCCTATTTTGAGTTTGAATTTTATTTATTCAATTTGTTTTATTAAGATTTAAGTATATTATGATCTCTTATTATTAAATTCACCTTTTTTTACTAGGTGTTACCTTGTAAAATTAAAAGAGAATTTTTTTTTTTGCTTTTTTAATTTTATAACATTTGTCGTGACCTCGTCTAGAAGCGTGACATTCAACAAGTCTAATTGACTATGATCCAACAATCGATTCAATCAATGAGTTAAATTTAAACAAAGAAAAAGTCTTATCTTAGTTTTGGAACATTAATTTGATCTCGTCATTTGTCAGTAAAGATTAAAATGTGGTAGCGTTCGGCAACTTACACCATTACAGATCATGTTCATGTTCGAATTTTCATTTTTATCTTCTAGCATTCTTGTGTTATTTGATTCGAAGAAAGGTTTGCAAGACATATTAATACTTTAATAGTTAAATTTAATTGATTAAATGTCTTATGCTCGTATTGTAACAAAGAAAGAAATAAGAAAATGAATGTAGCGGAGAGAGTTGAGAGTGACGGAAGGCGGGAGTGAGAAGACAGGCGTAGGTTGTACGTGAAACCGATGATTTCACGTGGTCGTCACCATTATATTTACAGTAGAAATGAAAAACTAACGGTTTACATCGTAGAGATTAACAACGGGAAACGGCTTAACAAAAAACAATTGACTCTTCACAATTTTGACCCCTTTAAGCATAAGTCCTGCAGTTTACCACTTTGCGAAAGATAGCCCTGTATGTCTTATATTCTTCATCAGTAAGTCCATACAACCGAGAGGCACAGCAATTATTAAGGACCATGCACAGACTCTGAGACAGCAACCAAGGAACGGAACAAAATCTCGATGCTGAGGTAATAACAACAGAGATTAAAGAAATCTCAGCCAGAAGTAAAAACATTATCTTCCAATGCAGGGCACAGACTTAACGACGTCCGCAAACGGCAAACAGTGAGCAGCAGTTGTCCCATGGGTTCGAGTTGTAGCCGGTGATGTAGCGGAGGCATGGGGTAGACCAACAGTAGCAGTCGTCCAGTTACATTGTGCAGATCCGTATTCCGTGTTTAACACGGCCACGAGAGTAGCTGCTGCTGCTGCTGCTGCTGCGGCCAACACCAGCCATGGATGGTTCAGAAGCCATTGGGGATGATGAGCCGACTGGTGAGGTGGATGATGGAATGTTATATATTGAGATCGATGTGGTGTTGCTTAATTCTGAGCCAACCTTTGGTGTGGGAGGGATGACGAGATTGAAACGAAGACATAAGAGGACTTACATAGGGAGAAGAGCTCATCATCGAAACAGACTTTGGTGACTGAGGGCGGCGGGAGAGAGCCATTTTAAAAAATAAAGGGCGGTGGGAGAGAGGAGATATTCAAGGCTGGAAGCGGGTGAGCGACTCAAAGCTATGATGTATCTTTCACATGAGGCCAGAAGCGTTGCTTCTTTCTTTGTAAGAAACATGCATCATTAATACACGTTCTACTTAATTGTTGCTGTAAAACGTTAGTTCATTGTATAAGAAGAGTTGCTGACTCTCATATGATCTGACGAGAATATTCAATATCGTCCATGAGTGGCTTCTGGATATATTTTGTTATTTGCGATATTATAAAATTCATGGTCCCCAAGCCTTAACTTTTGTTCTCTCTTGAGGAAGAAGACAGAAGGGAGAGCATGGTGACCAAGAAAACCAGAGTGTTTCCATGGTGATTCTTTAGATTTTCGACAAGAAGACTGGCTGCAATTCATCATGATGGACTGGAGATTTCCTTTTATTTATTATCACACGCACGAAGATGTTATCACGTAAGGTTTAGGTTTACATCCGGGTACGTACGGTGCACTTATTCTTCTCCTCTCCCTATACATCAGATGCACGTCGTCGTCGGCAGCACCGTCACCTTAAAAGCCGGCGAAATCCATGATGTTGGACAGGGGATGCGAACCACGGCGACCCTCCGGCCCACGGACGAACACCGAGTCACTTTGGGAGGCGAGCACCTCCTCCACCTCCTTCGCCGGGCGGTTGAAAGAGAGCTCCATGGCCTCATCCTCCAGGAGGTTCAGGACGTTGTTCTTGCCGGCCAGGAAGTACAGCTGGTTGTTCTCCGCGCTGGTGTGGAAGGACACGACCTCCAGGTTCTCATCCCCCGTGGCGACGATTATCATCGGGTGGCCCGTGGGCGCTACGAATGCGGTGCCAGGGTTGAGGCGTGAGCGGATCTTCCTGTAGTGCACGCGACCTTCCTGCCTTCCTCTTTCTTCCTCTTCCTCCGACGAGGTGTGAGGGCATGCCATCTCCAAGTACCCATCGCCATTCACCACCAAAGCAATCGTGGTGGACCTCGAGTTGTACATGGGAACCGACATTGACCCCTGCAATTTATTAAGCGCAGTAATCAGTACATTTTAATAATATATGTATATATTATTGTCATACATTTTGATTAAATCTCAGTACAATATATATGTTGACTTACGGCGGTGATGTTGGCAAGGGAGACGCTGATGTCGAGGTCCCGGAGTTGACGGTAATCGTTGGCATCCACCTCGTACAGTTGGCCGTGGGCGTTGGCATGCGACGGACGCTTGTCGAGGATGTTGATCGGCCTCTCGTACACTTCTCCACCTCCGAACGGCCAACGCCTCCCGGATCTCCGGCCAATGCCCCTCAGCTGCTGTTGAGTGGCCCTTACTATTGCCCCCTTTCTCTGCTGCCCAAGCAAGCTTCTTATCTTCTCCCTACGCGTCTGCATTTTAGTTAATGAAGAAGCTACGTAAAGACTTCAGAAAAATATAATTAAGCAGGCCGGTCGGCATATTAATGAAGCAGAATTACGTGCTACCATATACGTACGTTGAAAGCAGCCTGGAGGAGATCATCGCTGAAGGCATTGTAGAAAGATTCCGGGTTCTGACCACCCGCACCATAGTACTCCTAATCAAACATGATCAAGTTTATCATCAGTCGATCAGTCAGCGCGCACACGCCTATACACGGACGGATGGTAATATCATATCAAGTACCAGTGGATCAGCACACACCTTGAACTGGCCAGGGGTGGAAATGGTATCGAGGAGCTTTGCAATGCGGAGTCTCTCGCTGTTGTCGTTGTTGACAAGATACACTATGGTTCCTGCCGTAACCCTGAAGATGTCTCCCTTCCTAATGTCGTGGGACTCCCTGTCGTCATCTCCCTTGAGAAGATTAATCTTTCCTCTGCCTGTAGAAGAAGAGCAAGAAGACGGGAGGGCCATAAACCCGTGTATGTTTTATATATTTATCTGTTCAAATTAATGAAGCATATATATACATATATGATCAGCACCAATCATACATATATCTTACCATGGATGACGTACAAGACGGTCTCGGCGTCGACATGGTGCGGCATGAAGAAGGTGTTGGGGCTCGCCTCCAGGATGGCCAGCCGGTAGTTGTCGATACCCCGAAGGAGACTGGAGAAGCTCGTGAACTTCTCGAGGACCTTCACCTGTCCGTTCTCGTTCCGAACGCGGCTCTGGAAGCTCTGCCTGTCGTAGACAAACTCACCACTTTCCTCCTCCTCTTCCTCTTCTTCTCTCCTGCTGTCTCCATCTCCTCCACGACGGCCCCTCCTCCTTTTCTCCTCCTCTTCTTCACGCTCTCTTTGGGTACGACCTCTCTCTTCTTCCTCTTCTTCACGCTCTCTTTGGGTACGACCTCTCTCTTCTTCACTTCGTCGACGGTCGTTCTCTTCTTCTTCTTGTAGTTCTTGTTCACGTTCCCTTCGGCGACTCCTTGTCCTTCTCTGCTCCTCTTCTTCACGTTCCCTTCGACTGCGACCTCGCTCTTCTTCACTCCGACTTGCGTCATTTTCTTCTTGTTCCTGTTCTTCTTCTTCTTCACGACGGCGACTCCTCGTCCTTCTCTGCTCCTCTTCTTCACGTTCCCTTCGACTGCGACCTCGCTCTTCTTCACCCCGACTCGCGTCATTTTCTTCTTCTTCTTCACGACGGCGACTCCTCCTCCTCTGTTCTTCTTCTTCGCGCTCTCTATGGGTACGACCTCGCTCTTCTTCACTTCGTCGCCTGTCGTTCTCTTCTTCTTGTAGTTCTTGTTCACGTTCCCTTCGGCGACTCCTTCTCTGCCCCTCTTCTTCGCGTTCCCTTCGACTGCGAGCTCGCTCTTCTTCACTCCGACTCGCGTCGTTTTCTTCTTCCCGACGGCGACTCCTCGTCCTTCTCTGCTCCTCTTCTTCACGTTCCCTTCGACTGCGACCTCGCTCTTCTTCACTCCGACTTGCGTCATTTTCTTCTTGTTCCTGTTCTTCTTCTTCTTCACGACGGCGACTCCTCGTCCTTCTCTGCTCCTCTTCTTCACGTTCCCTTCGACTGCGACCTCGCTCTTCTTCACTCCGACTTGCGTCATTTTCTTCTTCTTCTTCAGGACGGCGACTCCTCGTCCTTCTCTGCTCCTCTTCTTCACGTTCCCTTCGACTGCGACCTCGCTCTTCTTCACTCCGACTCGCGTCATTTTCTTCTTCTTCTTCACGACGGCGACTCCTCGTCCTTCTCTGCTCCTCTTCTTCACGTTCCCTTCGACTGCGACCTCGCTCTTCATCACTCCGACTCGCGTCATTTTCTTCTTCTTCTTCACGACGGCGACTCCTCGTCCTTCTCTGCTCCTCTTCTTCACGTTCCCTTCGACTGCGACCTCGCTCTTCATCACTCCGACTCGCGTCATTTTCTTCTTCTTCTTCACGATGGCGACTCCTCCTCTGTTCTTCTTCTTCGCGCTTTCTATGGGTACGACCTCGCTCTTCTTCACTTCGTCGCCTGTCGTTCTCTTCTTCCTCCTCTTGTTCTTGCACGCTGTCATATCTGCTTCCTCTTTCGCCTCCCTCTTGTTCCCTTTGTCTTCTTCTCCTTTCTTCTTCTTCTTCTCGTTCCCATTGTCTACGACCCCGCTCTTCTTTCTTCTGCCGCCAATCGTTCACTTTTTCCAAATCGTGGCGACCTCCATATCTTTGCTCCTCTTGGTACCTAGAATGGTGTTATATATATGTGTGTGCGTGCGTGCTGGTAATTAAAATCCACGAAAAGAATGTAATACGTAATCCTACGTACATATCTATATATATAAATGAACGATCACCTCATGGCGCATCGACGCTCGCAGATTCCACGGCTTTGTCCGCCTTCTTCTCGCCTGCATTTCTGCATGCACCTCTCCATTCGGCTTTCGGGCATCTGGCGAACGGCAGACGTCCTCCGACCCTCTCTCTTTCCCTCCCACACGTGCCCCCTCTCACACTGGGCCTCGCATCTCCTCACCATCCCTTCGTCGTACCGCGACTGCTCCCGACATTCCCTCATGCACTTCTCCCTGCGGGACGTCGCCGACCTACTGCCGTCGGACAGAGCGGGACACGACGACAGGAGGAGGAAGCAGCCCGAGAGCAGCAGAAGGGTTGGAAGAAGAGGCTTCATGTTCACCAGCTGCTGCGATCGATACAACAGTAGTGTTGTAGTGGTGGTGGTGGTGATGGACAACGGAAGGAGAGGAGAAGCGTGATTTATAGGGTTGTAAGGAGACGGTGGCATGCAGAAGAGTCTAAGGTTTTACGTGGCGGGTGGGGCGATGCATGGGATGGGACGTGGTGGATGGGTCGGAGGCGCGTTTTCGTCTCGCGGTGACGTACGTGTCAGATGTTTCAGGATGATGTGTCTGATTGCATGTCACCTCACTGCCTTTAGGCCTCTTCCGTAGTCTTCACGTGGACCGAGTGCGTTTGATAAATAAGAATAAATCATATATCATATGCATAACTACAATAAATAGAAAAGTATTTTTAAAGTGAATGAATGAATTGAAAAGTATTCTTGGACGTGTCTTTACGGAACTATCCTGAAGAAATTTCTTATTTTCAATTATTTTTTGAAAAATTTAAAATATAATCATATAATTAAATTAATTCATTTATTATTAAAATTTCAACTTAACGCAACGATATTCGTTAGTATTTTTTTATTTGAGATATTTGCATGAAAAATTAATATTTACATGGGCTTTATGGGCCTTTCAAGGCCCACAAAGGAAGAGAAAACGAGGACCCACAGTTTATTCAGAATCCAGCGTCTAGAGAGAGGAACAGGGGCGAGTTCCTACGGGACTCGTCGGCGACGGCTTCGCCCTTGCTGCTGCGAGCACCTCGACGTTCTAGAGCCTCCTCGTGCAAAAGACCGACGAGGACGAGGTCATGAATCTCGACACCTGGGTTTCCACGCAGACTTCAATAATCTCTATTTTCCATTCGCATCGAAGGCGATAGGCGATTGTTGAATCTGGGTGTTTTTAGGTTCCTGTGCAAATTTTTGCCGTTCAAATGCTGAGTTTTTGGCGATTGCATTGCAAATGTTGGCTTCTATTGATGATTTTGTTAGGAAGGGGGTGTTAATACTCTTTGCTCCTATTTTTTATGATTTGTCCCTTTTAATACGGGGTTCAGTTCACTGAGTACATGCAGTGAGCCCTTATGCGCCTTTACCTGTTTCGCAATGGCGTACCTCTTCTGCTGCCAATTTCGCCCGTCGGGAGCTTGCAGCTGCCCTCAGGAAGGTATGCATTTCTCATTTTCTCCCCTTGTTTTTTATATTCAAACGCAATGGTTCGTTTATTTGTCATAGAGCTGGACAACAGCTGCTATTTGTAAGCTGATTCAAAAAATTAGCATTTATACTATTGCATTCAAGTTTGTCTCAGTGTAAATTTAGATTTATTTTAAAGGGGGAACTCTATAACAGCGTATCCTTTCAACATCTGCTATATCTTGACATAAAGATTTCGTCCATTTTATGCTGAACGCCTAAAATTTTTTTATTTCAGCGTTTAATTTAGTTGTGTCATTGTTTCTGTTGTTGATCAAGAATGAAATGTATGTCGGTATGATATTCGTAGATGTTGGCTACGCTGATGTTGGAAATATTTGTTTGTGTTGAATGGTTCTTTATTTTTCTCATATGAGCTTACCTTAAATTCTTGTGTTAGAAGAATATTTTTAATTTAAAATGTTTTTCATATGTAAACGTAAATGTCCTAAACTAAAATACTTTATATGAAGTCCCTCAATGAAGTGACTAATCAGACCCAAATACCAACGATTTTGTGATTCCTTTTGGCAGCAATCAAATCAATTTTTTTAATTATTTGAAGAACTTATTTTATATTTTATGTGGAAGTATTTGTATAATTGGGCAATATATGAAATATTGGACAGTTTTTTACATCAGTAGTTCAGTATTTTCTTGGGAAAATAACATTCTTAGGGAATAGATATGAAGTTAATGAACAATTTTATCAGTCTAGAAGATTGTATTTTTAGGATGGGAAGTTAGGGATCCTTGTAGTATGAAATTTCCCATAGCATGGAGAGTTTTTTTTTCTGTTTTAAACTATATGGAAACACATTGATACATACAATCTAACATGTAACATTGTTTCCATGTTATGCAATCAGAGTCAGTATTGGTTACATGTTATGCAATCAGAGTCAGTATTGGATTAGTAGGCAACATTTCGTCTAAGATGATCTATAGACAATTAAACTAAAATTGGTTTAACATAATCTCAAGTAATTAATTGTGGAATTCAGTTCTGAAGTGATATTGTGTTTTTCTAGATTTTAGGTCTGCGTCTCAAATCTCAGTGTGAATCCCTTTTTCGTCATTCATCTTAGTTTTTATCTGTTTCTTTCTGTGTGTGATGCACTTTAATTTGATCGATAACCAACTAAATTTAGTTAGGAACTTGAGAGGTAAGTCTTGTATAACCTTATAATTTATTTGAAAGATAACTATATGAACATGAAATCCTAAATTTCTTTTCCTTTTCTGTTTTAGAGCCCTTATAGCGTTAGTCTACTTCTTTCCATATATGATAAGGATTTCAGCCGCACTCTGCTACATTTACCACCTTGCCACTCTCCACAAGGTTGATAAAAATGCATTTGGCCATGGCTCCTTCTCACTATTGATGGTGGACAGACACTATCATAGTGGCATGCCATTGGTGTAACCTGTCTATCTGGTGGATTCACATAAAGAAAATTAGAACTAGGCTTGTAATTGCACCACCAAATTTCTTCTTCAAGGTTGTTGACAAGGATGGGACAAGGGAATATCCTTGGAGAAAAACTGTCAAAGATACTTCTATGCTTGAAAATGCTTCTGGTGAATCTATTCTAGATGCGACAGCTGCATTGTGGCATAAAGTTTATTCTACTTTCATCTGTTTACCATTCATATTCATTATGAGTTTAGGACAACATTTGGAAGCTGTGTATGATGAATTGATGATGTTTTTTCAGTTATTTATGGTTAAATTTAGTCTAAACAAAACTCAGATCAGTTGCCATTATTAGTTCTCTGGCCCTTAACAATTGTGTTGTCACTCCTTTTGATTGAAGCTTACCTTCTTTAGTCAAGTTTTTAGTATTCCTTAATGCTAGAATAATCTATGGCTATTTGCAGGTGCAGAACCACTCTTAAATATTGCGTAAATCTGCATCTCTTATTCATGTGGTAAATAATACAAACGATCTCAAATAATTCTGGGAAACCTGAAAGAATACACAACGCAACAGGGTACTCCTAAAACACAGATATTTCAGATGACATGCAACAGATGGGAACAGATCTTGCTTGATATCAGAAGTTGGTGGTAGCTTCTCAGGCATGGGATGCAAGGAGGATCAGGAAGAAGCCCAACGAGAATGACATCTTTGCAATGCTTCCTGCAGACTCATTGACTCCTGATGTTGCCTTTGATCCACTACCTGTCCAAGGGCACAAGATTCAGTTAATCAAGGTATTGATGTTTGTTCTTATGCTCCAGTATTCTTTTTTTATTTTTTGCTGGAAAATTTCTCTGAAAAGGTACCAATTGACCAACCTCCAGAACTAGTGCTTGGTGTAGGAGAGTTTCTGGCTGTTGGAGATCCAGTGGGTCCTGCTGCTGCATCTGTTTGGACAAATTTCACTCAATATAAGGATCTATGTTTCCAGGGCGGAGGAAATCAAGATATGAAGTGAACTAGATGACATCATATACATGCAATAGTTGTTGAAACAACTGATATAGTGTGTGATAGGTTTACTTAGGACATAAGGATATGATCTTACTCTTGCATTGGCTAACCGGTGGAGTCTTGATGTTGCAAGCGTCAGGCAGAGCAAGTGCCTGGGTTGTGTTAAGGGTAAGTCCATACTGAGAGGCACCACCGTTAAGGACCATGCAGAGACATTGGGGCTCAGACTTGACAACGCCCGCAAGCTGCGAGCAACAGTTGTCTGATGGGTTCGTGTTGTTACCGGTGATGTAGCTGAGGCATGGAGATAGACCAACAATAGCAGTCGTGCAGTTATTTTGGGCAGATACATATGCCCTGTTTAGCATCACCACAAGGGTTGCAGCAGCCAACACCATTATGGATGGTTTAGAAGCCATTGGAGATGTTGAGCTGATTGGCGAGGAGGATGGTATGTTATTGAGATCAATGTGGTGTTGCTTCTGAGCCTTGGGTGTGGGATGAGCTTGAAATGGAGACATTAGAGGACTTATATAAGTTGAAGGGTTCATCATTGAAACCGTTTTTGGTGATTGAGGTGGCGGGAGGGAGACATTTTCTAAATAAAAAAAAGGTGGTGGGAGAGAGCAGATATGCTTGGCTGGTAGTGGGTGAGCAAACCTTCCTAACTATATTTTTCCAAACGATGATATTTCTTTCACATGACGCCAGAAGTGATGTTATACATGGCGAAAAGATTGCTGGTAAATGGCCTTTTTTCGTCCGAGGTTGATGGTGGTTGTTGCAGACTGTGATCGGTGAAAACTAGCCCTAAGAAGTTCTTCCACCAACTCATCCTTCCATGGAAAAAAAAAACGAGGGAGACCTTATGGTATTCAAATTTATGGAGGACAAATTTAAAAATAAGCATTTATAATTACTAGAAACAAAGCTATAGAGTTTCTTTGAAACAAACATCATTAGTGCCATAGAGTTTTCCAAAAATTGTTGATGTATGTTCTATTTTATCTTGTAAAACATTGATCATTGTATAAGAAAAGTTGTTAAACCTCTATAATCTGACGAGAATATTGTACATGACTTAATATTGTTTATTGGAGTTGGTGATAGACAAGACAACTGTTCGTTCCATATCATCTGGTCCATGCCGGACACATAAATTAAGTTCTAACTCTACCTACTCTTCCATCAAATCTGGAAAACTCGTCTCTTTCCATGTATCGGTGGAGTTAAAAATATCACGCATGTGTTGAATATATCTCACATTGATTAAGATGTGGAGATCATGAGCTTTATGATACGATGAATTTCTTGTTATTTGTCATATACTTTTGAGTTAAATATAACAGTGGGAAGCTTAGAAGTCAATGAAAAGTTTGAGAAGATTTCTCTTTGAATTGTTGTAATCAAAGATGTAAGAGGGGGGGGTCTATTTGTGTACGTTGAATTAGACAGAAATTTTTTTGTTTAATTTCATAAAAAGGTTGTTTGTGCTCTATGAAATTTAATTTAATTTCTAATGAAAAGTGAATTCTATTTCTTTAGTAAATTTTAAAATTTATTTTTTGAGTCTAAATGATTAAAAATTAAATTTTATTTTACTCGTCATCCCTCTCCCATGTCTCACTTATATGTTTGACTTTTATTTTGTAAGTGTATTTATACCTACTATCAAGTAATTAATCTTGTAATAATTTTGGAGTTAACTGTATTTGGGTGAGAGCAGAATCAAGATGGGTGACTATTTGAAAAGTTCTCGTGTAGTGCCTATGGGTAATAGTGTTGATTTTGCTTAAACGTTGACAAGTCTGTGTGCACCACCTACCTAACCCACGTGTCAATGTTGTGGGTCTTGCTTTAGTTAATACTCTCAATCAAGTTGATAGATTAAGCTACTTAAGGTAATTCTGACTAGTTGAGAATCTCTACGAGACAAAGTACGTAGTACTTAGAGTTGTCTATCATAATGAGGCCTAACAAGGACTTTTGTAAGCTTTCGACTCTTTGGATACTCTTAGTGTATATCAGACTATTTGAATGTTCATTGATGCTCACATATTATTACATCCATAGATACTCCTAGTGTATATCATGTTATTTGAGTGTTTATTAAGGCTTATTTTCTATCACCTTTAAGGATATTTCTGTTTGAGTGTATAAGGAAGATCACAAAAAAAAAAAGTTTGACTTTTGTGAAATGTTATGGTGAGATTAAGAGAGAGGGAGAGAGAGAGAGAGGGAGGGAGGGGGAGAGGGAGAGAGAGAGAGAGAGAGGAGGGAGAGAGGATTTTGTCTGATTACTTCAATTTATTATTTAAAATTTTATTAAAAATTAATTCTATTATGTGCATAGATAATCGAATTTTAATTTTCGTCAAATTCTTAAACATACACAAATACCTAAATTTCAAATTTTACAGAATTCAAATTCCGACACAATTCAAATTTTGTAAAATTTAAATTTTAAGTGTACAAAATCCTTTCTTAATTACAATTTTAACCTATTTCTACTTAGATAAACTTTTTAGTACAGGGTGTTTTCACATAATCTAAGATCATGATTCACTAAACAATAGATAATACAATTTATCTTGTCTTACAAAATTTATAAGAAAAAGATTTTCAATTCAACTTTAAACAAAAATACTACCAAGGAGGGGGTTTGTGCACGTCGAATTGGACAAAAAAATTTTCATCCAATTTTGCAAGTAAATTGTTTGTGCATCTATGGAATTTACTTTTTGATAGAAAATGAATTCTATCTCTTTAGTAAATCTCAAAATTTATTTTTCGAGTCCAAATGATCAAAAATTAAAATTCTTTTTACTCATTGTCTCCCTCCTATGCCTCTCACTCATGTGTTTGACTTTTGTGAAATGTTATGGTGAGATTATTGGAGAGAGAGAGAGGGAGAGAGGATTCACTTTAATTACTTTAATTTATTATTTAAAAATTTTATTAAAAATAGATTCTATTATGTGTATAAATAATTAAATTTCAATTTTTATTAAATTCCTAAACATATACAAATACCTGAATTTCAAATTCTTTTCATTAAATTCTATAGAATTTAAATTCTATCGTAATTTAAATTTCATAGAATTCAAATTTTAAATGTAAAAAATCCTCTCGTAAATACAATTTTGACTTATTTTTGTTTAGATGAACTTTTAATATAGATGTTTTCACGTAATCTAAGATCATGATTCACTAAACAGATAATACAATTTATCTTATCTTACAAAATTTATAAGAAAAAGATTTTCAATTCAACTTTAAACAAAAACACTACCTAACATAAAAAATGAATGATGGTTGACTCAAGATCCGTAATTTAAATGAATAATCAAAAAAATTCTGACGTTGGTTATGCCAGTAAAACTGAACTAATATCATATGTAACGTAATACAAACACAGATCAGCTCCAACTCCTAACAAACCTAATCAAGCGACGTACCTAAGCTTCAATCATACATAAAAATATATTTGGATGATTTTGATCATGTGTTAGACAAAAGAAGAAGAAGATTTTTCCAGTTAAAATTTTTTCAGCAACATCAGGGTCATTTTTTGACCGTAGTATGGTAGGATTCGTCTTAATGGGAGAGATTTAGAATTCCAAGTGGTAAGTTTTAGTGCAAGGTAACTAAACTCTTTCTAGTTTCTAGAAATGGGCTTCTTATTACAGTACGGGCCCCTTCACCAGCTTCTAGCTATTGGGCTTATAGAAGAATTTGGTAAGAGGCAGGCCCAATAGATCACGATTTTTAGTTTCTTCCAAGTGACTCTCTTCATGTCGCTGGCCTAGGCACCTCCCAATAGATCTATCCATAGGGCCGCCGTCTATCTGTGGGCCTCATATATAGGTTAGCTTGGTGGGAGATGGGCCCAACAAAAAATTGATCGATTATTATGGAAGTTGGCATCCATCGTGAGCATTCGCGTAAGACCAGTCGTATGCCTGATGCTCTCGTTCTTCTTGTTAGTCATGGGGATGAGAACACTTACGAAGGGTTGGCGGTTTGGTCAACATGTAGGACATCTCAAGAAACACGTTTCAGATTGCTTTTTCTCCAAGCATAATGATGTCGGCTACACTTTTGGAAAGTAAGGGTGCCTTTAGCAGTCTAGCTTCTCTCTCTCTTTGCATTTCTTTTCCTTTTCTTCGACAATCCGCAACTTTCAATCGATGACTCCGATGAGGTTTGGCGTCACTCGTGACCGCCTTCGACGGTGGGTTGCTTCTTCCTTTCCTCCTTTTTAAATTTCTTGATAGTTTTCGAGTCAGGCGTACATTTCTGACGTGAAGATATTGACTTTCAGCTTTTAAATTCTTGGCAATTAAAACAAGCGACGAGATATTGAGTTGCCTCCTCCTTTGCATGTTCTGAAGAGAGTTTTTGAATATTCTCTTACACCTGTCTATCCCCACACTCTTCAAGAAGGTGTCCAATTTTCTGTAATTGGTGCAATATCAGAGGTAGACCATTCTAGCACTCTATTTGTTGACTTCGTGATTGAATTTTCGGACGATAAAGATAGTTAGAAGGTATATCTAGAGAACTTCCTTTTTCGTTAGCAATCAAAAAGTGAAAAACACTTAAGCAAGGGAAGATAAAACGAGTAGAATAGGATTTAACAGGTGGAAACCATGTAGGATGAGAGTGTGCATCTCATTAGGTCATTTTTGGATGATTATAGAGATGCTATTTTGGTAGGTTTTATTTTGATATATGTTGTTAGCTCCTGTTGTGATGCAATTCATGATCTATCTCCAGAGTGAATTATTGCATCATGATTGTGCAAATGGAATGTGTTTTGTGAATTCGTGTATTATGAACTAGAACCTGCATCTGTGAATCATTTTGTTATTTGCGTACACGTGGGATGGGATATTTGAACTTTCTCACTGCTGCGACAAAGAAGCCCGAAACAAATGCAGACCGCAAAACTGAAATCGTTGTCTATCCCTACTCTGCATCCACTAGTGTGGATTGCACAGATCAAGAGAAGGTTTCACACTTGCTTCCCTTGTAAAATAGAACCTTGTATGAAAGAACGCGACGGTAGAATTAAAATGATAACAGTGACTACAAGAGAACCACCTCTCTTTTTTCCTTTTATCTCTACAATCTGATACTTCCTCGTTCAGAACAACCATGATACTTCTTTTTTACCATTCCGCTACTTTTTAAAGTGATAGTCTGTGTTCTATGAGGTATCTCAATTAGGGAAAGATCTTTTTTACAGCAGTTACATGTAAGGGTCTGTCGCATCCTTCATTGAACATGGAGAATATAGAAGAGCGTGAAGCCCTGTACAAGGCCTATGATCCACCAGAAATGCAACTTTTCTCCTGATGACCGTGGTGATACATGAATGTCCACTGGCGCTGCAGTAGGAGCTTTTTCTGTATCAAAATTAGCAGAGCATGAAATGAGTCGTAAACTCAAGTTTTTGCATCATTTACAAACATCCAATACTAAGAAGCCGATATAGATAGATTGCATGATATCTTGAAAAGCACGTAAGCCTGATAACAATGGAACTCAGATAATGAACTTTGCACTATTATCAACAGGGAATGCCGATGACACAGGCTGAATGACAGAAGCCAAAATCAAGCACATAACTACACGAACTTAACAATGAAATATGAAACACAAACTTAGCTCCATTGCAAAAAAGATGAATAACTGAATGCTAGTGTTTCTTATTAATTCGATCGCCTCACGCAAATATACTTGGACCTAAAGGCAAAATCAATTATGATAGGGCAGTAATGAGAATTAGTACGCGTAACAAATTAGCAGTATAACTGTCAAAATCATAAGCTACCTCAAGCTCGATCAAATAAATCCAAAGCAGCTGTGCCTTAGCCTGACTTGTCTACTTTCTGTTCAACCCTTTAAGGCATGGTTTAATAGTTTTCCCAGGACCATGTTTTACCAGTAACATGAATAAAAAAAAACGATCAACACTGAAAAAACAAAACAAATCATGATGCTATTCACAAATTCTTATATCTCAACAAACACTGTACTTTGGTGCTTGCCATCGTTGGAGTCAGCATCAGTGGCACCGGGAAAGCCTCCTAGTGGTGCAGGGCTGCTAGAAATGTCCGTGTCATTGTTCTTTCCTTTCGTTGTTGCTAGGGAATAAGAGCAGAACACGGTATATCAGATGGTATTGGGACATCTAACAACCCAGAAAACGTTGAGATGAAGGTGAAGAATAAACTGTAATGGCATATCAGTTATGTTACTGGTTGGGATTTGGCTGCGCAACGGTGGGATCTCTCCAGGGCCTGCAATCAAAGATAGAACAGGATAAAACAATATAGGTTAGAAACACAGTGTAGTTTCTTCGATTTTTTAATGAAATGAAGCGCTAAAAAGAAAAAAAGGTCGAAGGGAACAGAACAATAAAGGTGATTAGGCCATCGATATTAGTTCAAAACGGACGAAATCAAAGAAAACAAAAGATTATAGTAAAAGAATAACCAAGACAGTGCACAATACCAAAAGCTCGTACAATTAACTGGCAAACTCAGAACTCGAAGAACTGAAGAAATAAAAAGTAACCACTTATAGAACTTGAATAATTCCAAATGAAGGAAAACGGGATCAAGTGATGCTAAATGCCCGCAAGAACACACAAAACGAAGGCGCGCATAATAGAAGAACATGAACAAACTTCCAAGAAACCAGCACAGGACCGTAGCAAGCAGTGGAAGAAAAAAGCACGAACCAAAGCACAAGGATCGGAACTCGGCGACATTCGCCTCTCCGCGGCCTGCGCATTTAGAAAGCAGTTCGAAGACCCAGGTGGAGTTGACGGGGAACCCTAGGATGATAGGATCCCGGATGAGATGGCAAAGGCAGGCGGCACCGCTGCCAACGGCGTAAAGGGAGAAGGCGTCGCAGCAGGAGGAGGTAGGGCAGCGGTCGGATGCGTCGTTCCTGGCGAAGGATATGTAGGAGAGGCAGGGAGACAGAGAAACGATCTCCGAAGCGCATTGGGTGGATGGCGACGGAAACGGCGAGAGCCCGGCGACGATGGAGGTGGCGAGGAAGAGCAGAGGAAGGGGTACGGCGGTCATGGCGGGAGTCAACAGTCTTCGCTTGGTCCTTGATTTACTGGAATGCCCTCGTCCTGTCGCCTGTTCGGCTTTTATAGAGCGTACGGGTGAGGGAGCAAATAAGGAATTATAAGTCCCACCTTTTCTTTCCTTTTTTTATTTCATATGTAAATAATATTTCATGAAAATCAAATTATAATAAAAATTATATATACTATTCCTTTTTATTTCTCTTTCTTTTAACCAACGAATTTTTCAAATTTCATGAATTACAGCATGCCGTGCATTTTAGTTGGCATTTGAATACAATTTCAAAGACTTAATTTAGATAAGGTCCAAATTTCATACATAATTTAAGAATTTCAGAATCTATAAACTGTGAACTCACTATTCATTGTTGAGTATTTGGTTAAAAAAAGAAGACATTAAATTCAGTTTTAAAAATATACGATACTCACAAAACACAAAATTTAATATAGAATCTAAGAATAAGCAAAATGTCGATTCAGGGAAAAACGATTTATTATTATTTTAACTAAAGTTTTAAAATCAAAATTTTTTTACAATGTTAAAAAAAATTAAATATAAATTCTCAATTATGAACGAAGAAAGGCTAATTTAACGAAATAAGAACAATAATAATATCTATGAACGAATTTGCACATATACTTGTTGATTTTGAACTAGCGATATTCAAGTAGCGAGAAGTTTTTTTCGTTGTTTGGATACACTTGTAAGTGTATATAAAACAAAGTCAAAGAATCTTGAATGTTAAAATCTTAACTAAATAATATCTTCAATTGTATATTAAGATAGAATATTAAGGGGTGTTTGTGCATCCAGAAAATGACAAAAAACGTTGGAAATGAAAATAGTATAAAATTTTTCGCCATTTTTTGGGTGTTTGTGCACCAGATGATTTTCCATCATTTTCCCTTGATATATAAGAAAAATTTTCTTTCATTTTCCTACCTTCTGATATCTGAAAATGATGAAAAATAAAGGAAAAGAAAATATGAATTATCACATAATATATTAACAATATGCAATTTTAATATAGAAATTATTTGTCTTTAATAGATGAAAATTGATATTATGAAAGATATGTGGAATAATAAAGATGTGTAAAATATATTTTATATTGTAACAATTATTATAAATGACTTTATCTTATATTATCTATAATAAATTTTGTTATTCTCTATCTTATAGATAAATATAAAAAATATTTAATTTATTAATTTTAATATTTTTATTTTATAAATAAATATATATATTTTATATTTTATAATTTTTCATCATTTTCTATTCTATACACAAATACATGTATTTCAAATTCCATCATTTTCTGTTATGTGCACAAACACCTTGATTTTTTACTAATTTTCCGTTAATTTCTGTCATTTTCTGGTACACAAACACCTCCTTAATCTAGTATCTTACACTTTTATGTGAGAAATATTATTACATGAGTAAATTAAAATTCATTAACGAAATTAAAAAGAAAATTTTATTGTAAAATTAGAAATATTAGAATTACAGATAAATCTGCACGTGGTAGTAGCCGGTATTTGCAAAAATAAAAATTTTAAAAATAATTTTAGGACAATCGTACGATATCCAGAGGTTTTCACTCTACGATGAAGAAAATGTTGACTATCATTTTAGCTACTTACATGGATATGATTATAAATTTTATCTTGTATGTTTTTATATAATTGGTTAAAATTGAATATCAATGACAAGCATGAAAATTACGGTACCCATTTAAGTATCACGACCATATCCGTAATTTTCTTGACGGTGGGGTATGGACCGCACTTAATTTTAAGTTCCCCAGTAAGAGTAATTATCCGTGGGGTAATCTCACACGTTTGGGGTGTAATTGCAAAATGACCGTCTTATTTCGGTATCTGCCCTCATCATCACAATCTTTCTTTGTTCGTCAAGGGGAAACCGAAAACGCATATGCTGTCTTCATCTTCCCGCACGCCACTTGCAGACATCACCTCCTCCCCCATTCTAGAACCAAACCGGAAGGGGAAGCCGGAAGAATCAAGAAAACTTCATTCTTCCTTGCTTAGGGTTTACGATCCTATTCAGGTAATCGATCTCTCGATTTCCATGTTGTTTACTTGTTGTCTTTATAGTGAAATCTGGTGGGAAAAAAGCGTTTCTTTGGGGCTTCTACGGGTGGAGATCTGAATGTATGGATTTAGGGGGGAGAATTCGGGATCCATCGATGACGGAATGTTTTCGGTGTCCTGCTTGTTATTGGGAATATGCGGTGGAATGAAAGAAAATTATGAGTTTTCATGTTTGATCTGATCTTCGTTCGAATTCGGGTTGAATCTGCACCGTGTCGTTGTAATTTCCTTGTAATCATTTGTCGTCCGCGTAGTCGTCACTGTGAAGAAATTGAAACTATCGTACACGCAAATCTTTCAGCTTGGGTTGTCCATTTTGTCTCCTTGTTGAGTTCGTACATCACTAAGATTTAGGGTAAGCACATAATTTATTTTCCAATTTTATTCTTATTATCATCATCATCATCGGTTGTTTTGTTATTTAATCCTAGTATATTAATTGCAACCACTAAAAAATTTCTGTTCCACAATTTGATAACACGAATCCTTCATTTTTTTATCGAGCTCATCCAGGGTTTGCTTCTTACAACTTGAAGCTCTTTTCAGCAACTTCTATTTATCTAAAAGCTTCCCATTGAACCTTATCCCTTACAACTCCTTTAACATGAGCCAGAACTCCCTTCCTCCCAAATTGTAAACATATGCGGCATTTACCCGAGAACTAACATAAATGTGCAATATGCGGGACTTTGCTCCAACTTTCCAAGACGCCCTAATTAAAACCCAAAGCTCGTCAAATATGGAATCAAATGCAATGTATTTTTAATTATTTTTGTATATATCATGTTTTCTTTTCTTTTGAAGGTCGTCGAAAACTAAATCATAAATAAATGTTTAAAACCCTGGTATAGTTCTTGCAAGTGTCTGCAATCCCTTTTCTTTAGCTGTGTTTTTGTTTCTTAGGCTTTTTGTGAACACAGAATCCTATAAATCAAAGGAATATTGCGTGGCACTGCCATGAAAAAGCATGTTTGTTTACGAAGGAGCATGTGGGAAAGTAAATATGAACGTAAGGAATTAGGATAGCCATTAGCAACGTCGCCATTTCTGCCTAAAAAATATTGTTATGTATATGCCCATCTCCCACTCATGGCCTACCTAAGTCTTGACAAATGTTATGTTTCCTTGTGATTACTGTAAATAAATAAGCTTGAAGTTCATCCAACTGATTCTATATGGTGACTACAATTTCACTGTAAAAGCTATGATCTCTTTCTGGATTCTATCCTCTACTTACATTTTCCTTTTTATACTTTCTAGTCAGAGTAATGTTTTGATCTGTCATCTAGATTCTACAGGATGTTCATTGCCTGGATTATTACACCTGTGGTCTTATTCCATGGGGAGTTCACTGTCGGGATTTTTATATCTATGCTCTTATTTCCGTAGGATGTTCATTGTCGAGATTAGTACATTTATATTCTCTGTCTAGATGCCGTCGGGTACCGTTTGGAAATGTCTAGCTGTGACTGTAGTTTATTGTTTGAAGTCAGTAGAAACCAGTTAGATTGTGATGAAGCCTAGAACTAAAATCAATCACTGACCCAATTTGAGCACCTCCAAGGGATAAACCTCAACAGAAAACTATTGAATAATGGCAAAATTTGATTGTGTTATTAGAGATGGCGACCATCAAAATTCTGCTTTGTTCTGTCCAGATGGAACGGATTTGCTTTCCGTTAGACTGTGTGTGTTAATCAGCTGATCTTAAGGCATACTATGCTAAATTCCTGCTTATTTAGTTGCACCTATCATGTTAGTAAAAGAAACAACTTAAAATCAATACTTAATCATTTACTTGTATTCACATATAAAGAAGTATTATCTTCATTTTCATCTTCATGTATTTTCATATGTTTTGACAGCATTTTGTTTTGTTTTAATCATGGATATCAGAAACCAGTATCATTGCTTGTGTTGGTCTGATTACTGTGTAAAAAAGATTATCTTGCATTTGCTAACTGAAATTTTTTGTTTAGATTTTTCACATACTCTAAGCCACATCAATATCATACAAGTATTGATCTGGGGTACCATTATGCACAATCTTATTGATGGTCTTCCTGATGCCGTCGCTTTTCGGTGTCTTGCTCGTGTGCCTTTTTGCTATCATCCCCAGTTGCAACTTGTCTGCCAATCTTGGAAAGCTGCACTTTGCAGCCATGAGATTGTTAGGGCTCGGCAGGAGGTTGGGGCAACAGAGGAGTTCCTTTGTGTCCTTTCGTTTGATCCGGAGAATGTTTGGCAACTATATGATCCTTTAAGAGATATTTGGATGACCTTGCCTGCTATGCCATCAGATATCAGGCATCTTGCTCGTTTTGGTGTAACTTCTGTTGACGGAAAACTCTTTGTGCTTGGTGGTGGCAGTGATAAGGTTGATCCTTTGACAGGGGACCATGATGGGATATTCGCAACCAATGAGGTATGGTCATATGATCCCCTACTTCGGAAATGGTCCAAGAGGTCTCCTATGCTTGTACCTCGAGCAATGTTTGCATGCTGTTCGCTAAATGGGAAGATTGTTGTAGCTGGTGGTTTCACCAATTTGCGGGAGACAATCCCAAATGCTGAGATGTACGATCCTGTGAAGGATGTGTGGTATCCTCTACCAGATCTCTGCCATACTCGCAATTCAGCTTGTTCTGGAGTGGTGATTGATGGTAAAATGCATGTCTTGCACAAGGGACTCTCAATGGTGCAGGTTTTGAATGAAAAGGAGCAGCGTTGGGATGTTGAAGACAATAGCTGGTGTCAGGGTCCAATGGCAATTGTTCGTGGTGAGCTATATGTGCTTAGCTATGGCTTCGTTCTGAAACAGAAAATTGTTCAAGGATCTAGGATGGCTGTTGCCTCAGCTTCAGAGTTCCAAAGCCGGATTGGATTTGGGATGATTGGGCTGGGTGACGAGATTTACATGGTTGGTGGAGTTATTGGACCTGGTCGAACAAACCAGTTAATCAAGCAGCTGTCAGATGTGGATGTTCTTACCGTGGGGAGTGAAAGGCCAATGTGGCGACAGGTGTCCCCCATGACACGCTGCCGTGGGAGCATTCTTGGTTGTTCACTTCTCAGGTTGTAGGCCTTTACTGGTTTCTTTGATGCTTGGTGGTGAAGGTGCTTCTGGTTTTATTCAGAACTGTAATCGAGTGCTGTTTTGAAAGGAGGGTTCCGATGTCAAATTAGTGAGATTGTTTGGAATCTATGTAAAAACTAGGAGCACTTGTCGTTCTTTTTACCATACATATTCTGCAGATCGGTAGTTAGAATATCTCCTGAAAACAGATCTTTGTGTAATCGAGCAATAGTTGAATTTTTTTGATATTGACACTGTATTTGATTGTATTTCAATCTAGGTCTTCTTTGTTAGTGAAGGAAAGGTCGATTTCCTTACAGGAAAAATGTTCAACCAGGAAAAAAATGTGTCCCAGTTTTAAAAATTAAATTACAATGTATCTGTTGGTATTGAACTATAACCTTATTTTACCGTCATTTGGATTCTTGCATTCGTGGTTCTTTTTAACCATACATATTCTACGGATGGTTTGGATTCTTGGAAAACGGTTTGCTGTAAATAGGACACGATGATTGTAAAGTATTGTTATTTCTTTGAAAGTATTCCTATCTCAGTGTGTTATCCATCTCCGAACTCGATCAATATCTTAATTGTCATTTTCATTCAGAAAATTATTCCCACAGATGTTTCTAAGAAACTTTTTCAGAGGCATCTCTTGGAATAAATTTGACACCGTAGATTATACCGTAATTACATACACTAGGAATAGATAAAATTTTAATAGATAGTAGATTATACCGTAAATCAACTAATTATTAGAATTTTAACTTAATCTAAATTACATATGTTAACATTTTTTAATTTAAATATCATTGATTGAAATTTAACAAAATTATCGATTTTAATTTATTTAAATCAAAAAATGATATCTATTCAATTTAGATAAACTTTTCATCATATATTTATAATCATCGAATTAATTGATCTCTTAATTGATTATCAATGAAACGAAACTATCTTTTTTTTTTGAAATGAAAAAAAAAAAACCAAATCTGGACGATCGCTTTTTTTCCCATCATCCCACCCTACACTCGTTCGATTCGCTCTTGGAATTCATGGATCCTCTCTCGGCCTTGCGGGACTTCACCGTCCGCGGCGAGCTTGACCGCATCGTCCAGGTCGGTGACGAGTTCCGCTTCGGGGACGACTACTCTTTCCCCTGCGTTACCCCCACTGCGTACCGCTCGAAGCAGGGCAACCCTTACACTCTCGAAACCCTAGTATACTATCTCCGCACCCACCACCTCAAGCACGTCGATTACATCCAGTCCTCCCGCCTCCACCGCGTCCCCACCGTCACCTTCCCTGACCGAAAGCCACTCCTCGACTACCTATCGGGCCTCGTTCCCACCTCCGATGCCATCGAGTTTGTCTCTCAGTCCCCCAAAGACCACGCCTTTGGAGATGAGGACCGCAACATTTCGGTGCCCACTACGCACATGGAGACGGACGTCGCGCCCCCGCCGCCCATGGACTACGTGACGATGATCCGGGCGCTGGAGAGGCCGCTGAAGGATCGGGAGGCGTTGTTGGAGTGCAAGAGCAAGGATTTCTATGCGGTTCTGGTGACGTCGACCAAGAGGGAGGAGGAGAGGCAGAGACAGGAGTTGCAACAGAGGAAGGACGGGCTTGTGGCGAAGAGTAGGCTGATAGGGAATGACGATTACCACAGGGGAATAGGTATGGACGATGGGGTGGGAGCAACGCCGAAGCCGAAGATGCATCTTAAAGGGAGCAAGGTTGGTGAAGGTGTGCCAATCATACTCGTGCCGAGCGCGTTCCAGACGTTGATTACGATCTACAATGTAAGGGAGTTCTTGGAGGATGGTGTGTTTGTGCACACGGATGTGAAGGTGCAGGAGATGAGGAAGACGGGTGGAGTTAAGCCAGAATGCATCACGGTGCAGAAGAAGCTTAGCAGGGATAGGGTCGTGGCAGCATACGAGGTGAGGGACAAGCCATCGGCCCTGAAGAAAGAGGATTGGGATAGGGTGGTGGCTGTGTTTGTGCTTGGGAAGGAGTGGCAGTTTAAGGACTGGCCTTTCAAGGACCATGTGGAGATCTTCAACAAGAGTAAGAATTTTTGTTTTTTTCTTGTTGATTCTCATGGCGTTTTCGTTTGTTATATCTAGGTAAGATTGGAATGTCATGTCGTTTATTGTTTCTCCACGCGACCTTGCACTTGTTTTGAGAAATTCATGAACTTGATTTAATTTGAACTGCTTTACAAGCTTGAATTAGTTTGAATGTGTGTGATATTATCATCAGTAGGGAAAAAGTAATTCATGATGTAATCTTGCTTTAGAATTTATATTTTTTTTGTTTGTCTATATGCATATTGAGATAGATTCCGTCAGTAGCTGATAACTTCTTCTGCCTCCTGAATATCTTTATCAAGCACTTCTGTTAGTTCATGTGGGAAAAACGTGCTGGATATGCTATCTTGGTACCCAATCGAGGTGAAGAACTCCTGTCGTTAAAATTTTAAGTGCTGGATTAATTGGCCTGGGTAGTTGTCATGCATTCACGAACTTATAATTCAGGTGGCTCCTTGACCTAATTAAATATGTTTAGTAATGGTAAAGTGACTATTGCGACCATCTTGGTTATAGAATTTACTCCCATGGTAAAATGCAGTGTTTCTGTTGCTGACTGGTGAGATTATCAGGGAGTCTCTTTCTTTCTCAAGAAAGGTTTACCATTTATCTTACACACTTTGGTTTCTTTAGGTTTAGTTTTGGATTTTCATGCTCTCACGTCCCCATATTCTTTGCCATATATGCATTGTTGAGATCTATATTTTGTTGCCATAAATTTATCATTATGTTATACTCATTGAATTTCTTCATTCAAAACACTTCTTATCTATCTCTCTTTAACTTTAATGCATAAATTTTTTTACACTACTATATGAAATTTCACCTGACTGAAATTATCTTCAAACTTCAACAGTTATTGGGTTTTATGTAAGGTTCGAGGATGACAGTGTGGAATCAGCAAAGAATGTAAAACAATGGAATGTGAAAATCATCTCGGTGGGTGTGCTTCTTCCTCTTCTTCCTTCTTTGTTGAAACATTCAATTTTTTCCTATAATTCAATCTTATATGTTTGTCTTTTAGATTAGTAAGAACAGAAGACATCAGGACAGAGCTGCTGCACTTGAAGTATGGGAACGGTTGGAAGAGTTCATTCGATCTAGGTCACATACCTGAAAGTGCTTCTTTATGGTGCCTTTGAGGTGTTTATAATTTCACCATCTACTGTTTGTACTAAGAAATTCAATATAATTTGTGAAAATTATTTAACAATGATTCTCTCTTATAGTTGGTATATGGTTCTTTGAAGTACGATTTCTATTTTCTCTTCATAAGTTATCTTTTGGCTCCATGACTCTATGGTTGAATCCTTGGAGTAAACAAATGCTTCCAAGACTTGACTGCCAGTTAATTCCGTTCCACGTAAATTCCTCATTTTCGTTGTTCAATTTAACAGGAAATTTCCAGTTCTTTCTCATCCTATTGTCTATTTCATTTGTTTCAAACATGTTCCATTAGAATGATTCCCTTCGTCTAATTTTTTCCTTGCTTTTTGCTAGACCATTCAGTATCAGTCTATTTTATTCTTACTAGTTTTGCTATTGTTTGCAAGTAGAATATACATAAATCCGAAGTATAGTCAGAGCAATATCATATTATAAGCTTTGTCTGGGTTGATCCAGAGGACTAAATCTCTCCTTTCTTAATGCTTGCTACTGTCATTGCATGATTCATTGCCATCAATTTTTAAATAGTCGAGCAGCCGGGGAGACTAAACTTTTCCTTCAAGGAGAATGACAGGGCAAATCACTTGTCTCCAGTGCCTTAATCATATTTCGAAGTTTATGGAAGGATAGTTTGACTCCAACATGCTGGATCGCTGGATGAATCTGATTGGAACTTTTGCTTTGGTACAATAATACTGTAATCATTTTTTTTATAATGATAATGTGTTTTTTTACATTAGTATTTAGAATCTCATCCTTATAATGAAGTATATGATCAATTGTGTTATGTAATTAGACGAACTCAACGAATCTCATTGAAGTACACGAAGCTTTTTTTCTATTTGTGTTGGGTTTAGAATTACGATTGTGGTTACAATTTTTTCAAAAAAAGTAGTAGCTTGTTGGAAAGTATTTTTAAATGTAGCTTTCGTTGTTTTTTATTTTATTTTTGTGAACATAAAATATTATGGGGATATAACAATGTTTTTCTATTTTGTTGTAAGTTAGATTTCCATCAATGTTTTGAGAAGCATTGAATTTAAATTGAAGTGTAAAGACTACGCTTTCGAAAACAGGTGGGTCTGCCGTAGCCTGTTTTTCTCATCATCATAGACACGCGGATATTATCAGAGGTTTCTTGGGCGTGATTGAGAAACAACGGGAATTTGAAATTCTTGCCGGTGCTTCAAAATCTTCTATCGTAATCTCGCCATCTTAGTCAAATCTGTCTGAAAAATAATAGACTCATATTCGTAACTACTTTGACGTCGTGAATTTGAAACAAGGGATGTGTCGGCACTATCATGTAACTCAGTATTTTTTTCCTTTTTCTGAAACAGATGTTGAACAGGTGGACGTTCGAGAGAAAGAAAATTGAAGTAGCGAGAACAGGTGCTTGTGCGAGAAAGTAGTGAAAAAATATAATATATTTATGTTTGATGTAAAGTATTGTTATTTTATAGAAAAAGTTGTAGGAGAAGAAGTAAAGTCTTTTTTTATTATTTAAAGAAATGTAATTTATTAAATTTATATGTTAATTTTTTTAATAATAATAATAATAAATTTTTATAATATATTAAATGTATATTAATCTCATAATATATAATGTATTTTTACGAAAAATGAAAATATTTTTATAAATTTAAGATGTTTAAAAATATTTTTATATTATTTATTTATATTTTATTAATTTTTCACTTTTTGTTATTTTTTGAATCTTTTTATTATTTTTTTGTCGATGTATAAATATCATATTTTTTTAATGACTTTCTACGATAAAATATAATTGTTTTTTCTATCATTTTATAAATTTTTTGATATTTTTTTTTCTATTACTTTAAACGTTTAGTTTGAGTGGACTATAAATGTGTAGATATCAATCGCTACACATTATTTTCTGTATTAAAATTTAATCTCAATTACTCATAAAAATACTCGTATCAATTTTAATTTTGCAACAAAATTTTTAATCGTGCGTGTGATGGATAGAGCGCTGACAAGTGTACAAGAATTAACCATAAAAATAGTGAAAAAAAAACTTTAAAATCTGCCAAATTCTCAGCAGTAAAAGCCAATCTATATTCTCGTGATCATTATTAAATTTTTTTTGTTTTTTCCGCGAAAATGGCTTCCACGTTATTATTACTCTCCCGTCTGTTGTCGCCCTCGCCTTCTTCCTCCCCTCCGTCGTCCGCGCATCCAAAGCTCCCATTTCTAGGCCGATCTTGTCGGCCGATCTTGTCGGCCGATCCTGCCCTACCGTTACCGACGGAGGTCTCGGCGTGCTGTGACGGTGAAGGCGAAGCCGATGGGGTCGTCAGGTGGCGCAGGGAGCGATATGGAGCTCGAGATAGGGAGTCTTCTCGATCCGGAATTGGGTGGTGAGTGGTTGGCTTTTACTAGGAACATTGAAGATAGTGTTTTTTTTTTGAATCAAGCGTGTATGAACCGAAACCAGAAGTGGTGTTGTTGTTTGCAATTCTCTGGCACACTTTTTTCGCGCAAAAAACAGTCGCCTTCGCCGGGGGGTGGGGGAAGCGATAGATGATTGTAGGGTTAAACAGCATGGAATTTTTGGGGAGGTTTCTAGATCAGGGAAACAGCTTTAGATGGTTGAATTGAGATCTGGAAATAGCCGGGCAAGGTTTTATTTAGTCCCGGAAAGTGGTGATGTTTTCTAATAATGTTGTTCGGCCCATTGTAGTATCCCTTTTACTTGATATTCGTTCACCTTCAACAAGTGCCCACCTTTGCTTTTTGCGTATGTCAAGAACGGTGTTCACCGATGATCTTTTTTGAAGAATTTTTTTATAATGACTCTTATTTGAGAAATAGACATCATGTTTTCTATTTTTTAATCTATAAAAATATAACATGCAAGCGTATTTTATATCTAAAAAAATTAATTGAAGAAAAGAAGCAATACCCGTGAAGTAGTAGCTCACATCCTTCGCTCATAGGAAAAAAACAGAATATTCCCTGTGCTTCCACAGTGAGCTGTTATTGTATTTTGAGTACACTTCACCCTAGGATCCTTTTTTTCTCATGGTCCAAGCGAAGGATTTCTGATTGTTGATTCAGGAATTTCATTATCTTATTTGAAGGGCATTTATTTATTTTTCAGGCAAAATATTTCCGTTAACTTGGATTCTTGATGCTTAACGTTAACAGATCTAAATCTCTTTAGGCATAGGAAGACAGAAAGCAAGTTGAACGTTTACATAACACAAGTGGATGATCATGTGTTTTGTTGTTTGACATTTCCTTACAGGCTTTAAATCATCGAGGAATAGGCAAGCTTCTGGCAAAGGGAATACACTAACAAGAGATATTGAAGAAGAGGGACATGAGTCGGTAAAAGACACTCAACAAAAGAACAGATCTTTTCTGGGTTCAATAACATTTTTCGGAGTGGAGATGTCTCCTGATAATTTTGCAGTTGCCATAGTATATTTTGTACAAGGAGTCCTAGGTCTTGCTAGACTTGCTGTGAGCTTTTACTTGAAAGATGACCTTCATCTTGATCCTGCGGAGGTGCAACATATTTGTCTTCATTATCCTAAACGATAATAAGTTGTTTATATTTTTTTTTGAGGTTTTGTGAGATATACCATCATTGACATGCTACATGTTTCAATTTAGGCTGCTGTAATATCTGGAATATCTTCCATACCATGGCTCATCAAGCCTCTTTATGGATTTATCAGGTTTGCTTTGGTCCTTCATTGCCAAGTATGTCAAATTTTTATGGTTCTTGTAGTAATAAAATTTACGCATTTCAGCGATTCTATCCCACTTTTTGGCTATCGAAGAAGGTCATATCTTTTGCTATCTGGACTTCTTGGTGCCTTTTCATGGAGTATGATGACCACAGTCGTTGATAGCAAGTATGAAGCAGCAATCTGTATCCTTCTTGGTTCCCTTTCTGTTGCTTTCTCTGATGTTGTAAGTGTCATTTCCTTCAATTTTCCCCTTTTCATTCACTATAATATGTTGCTGTTGTCATTAACGGATAAAAAAGTAGAATGCAAATGGTTCTGTACCTGCCAATATGATAGCAGCTCTTTACCCTCTTTATTAACATTTCCAAAGTCTGACAAACATATAAATTTCATAATTTAAATAACCCAGAATTTTAAGTTACGAAATTGCTTTGTGCTTGCAGTAGCAAGCTAAAAAAAGTGGATAATTCCTCTATGACTTCAAACTAATAGGAAGTTTTATGTCATCACTATTCACAAGTAGGTTTGGAGCACTATGCAAATACAAAATCTTCCTTGATCTTTAATGTTGACTCTAGAGTCCCCTGTTTCGTCTTTTCTCTGTGATGTATTATCCCATTGCTTGCAGCGGCCAAGTCTGCTTTATTTTGTGAATAGTTAATATTTAATATCTTGTTTCTTAGCACTAACAGCAAATTGTTATTTATTAGATATTTCTTAGTTAATATTAAGATATTATGTATGCTATGTAGGTATAGTTTCACATTACTTAATTATATTTGTCGTCTCTATGTAGTTTTTATATATAAAAATCATGTTTACTAATGAATTATTCAACTTCTCCATGTAGTCCCTTATGTACTCAATTGTAATATTTGAGAAAATTGCATGACCCACCTATTGTCCTTGTACATGAAACTTGACAAAAAATAAACCAATAACTAAAGAAATAAATAATAAAACAATTAGAACAACTTGAATTTAGGCAATGTTTGAGATAATTTTAGAAGTTTAGATTTTTACAACATTGCGATTCTTTGTTGATTTCATTTTAATGAATTTTTATGCTTTTGGGTCACTGTATAAAATCTGTTAATTTTTTTTTTGATTCTGTATCAATTTTGAAATCAGATTTTGTGCTGTGAAAATCAATCAAAATCAATTTTTTTTTTTCAATTCTGTGAATCTAGATGTCCATGGTGTCAATCTTTTTGATTACAAAATGAATTACAAAATATTATTTAAAATCTTCTTGATTCTCCTCAAAATCTATTGTTTCAATGGTGTATAATTTTTCAAAAATCACAAGTGTGCAAAATCCAAAATTTTTAAAATCAGTCCTAAACAGAACCTTAGATGTCCATCTTGCACCCAATAATTCTGCATTTCAAGTGTAATCAATTTCTTCAAGAAATCAAAATCAAATCCTAAAATTAAAAGCCCCAAACCATTTTCCCTTGCACTTTACTGGCTTTGCTTCAACTGGTTACCTTTGAATCATGAATCATCACAGTTACTTCAAATCTTCAAGCCTACAAGTCTTCACTTTCTCTGTTAATCATAATGTCCTAATTTTTACCGACTTTGACAACATTGTGGGATTTTGCATGTACTTTTTTTTTCTTACATTACATGATCTTTCCATGAGATTTTGTAATTAGGTTAAAACTATTAATATTTATCATTTATATATACTTGTTAGTAATTTTTTTATTATGAAATGCATGCTTTTTTACAAGTAATTTACTTTTGTATTTCTTTTACTTCATGACCCACCCTTTTATGTTTTTTATCATATCAGCTATGGTTAAGCCTGTCTCTGACTCTCCTTTAGCATTTAAGTCTACCCAAAATGCTGAAACCATGTAATGCAGGTAGTAGATTCTATGGTGGTTGAAAGGGCACGTGGTGAATCACAGAGCTTATCTGGATCCCTTCAGTCATTATGCTGGGGATCTTCGGCTTTTGGAGGGATTGTAAGCTCTTATTTTAGTGGTTCTTTTGTTAGTGCTTATGGTGTAAGGCAAGTTACACTACATAATTATCTTGTTTAGACTTTCTTCAATGGTTAAATTATTATTTTTGGATGAATTGGACAACATTTGATATGTCAGACCTTTTGCAGGTTTGTTTTTGGAGTGACAGCCTTTCTTCCACTGATGACATCTGCAGTTGCTGTTCTTGTGAAGGAACAACCATCCTATGGACGGGGGCCTAATGTTTCTATGTTACAAACTGGTTTCTTCTCTAATTCCAGGAAGAATATTCTTAACTTGTGGGATGCTGTGAAGCAGCCAAACATTTTCTTGCCCACATTATTTATATTCTTGTGGCAAGCAACTCCACAATCAGATACAGCAATGTTCTTCTACACGTAATGCACAATGTTATTCCTATCTTATGTTTAGTATCTTGCCTGTTAATAATATATTTTTTTTGTTAAATTTTTTTCTGCATTTTTATTTTCTGTTGGTTCACTAGTTTATTTATCAAAGTACCTATACATTGAATCAGACAAATTAAAGTTTCTAGAGATATATACAAGGGAAAATTTTCTTCCATGAAATCCTCTCCTAATTAGGTAGTAGTTTCTTGTTAGAGTGATTTCTTTATTTGTAATTATCAAAGTACACCTGTGAAAGATAAAATCGTCAATACTAATAAAATCAAGATGTATACGCTACATGGTAAAATGTTATGGGACCTTGATTTTTACAATAAGAGAACCGGTTGTTGCTCACTTCAAGCAATATTGCATGAATATTGTCTTTTCATTTTTTACATATTCAAGCAAGTTAAAATGTTATAGGACCTTGATTTTTCTCAATAAGAGGATTCGAGCAATATTGAGTCAGCCATTCATTGCTCGCTTCAACCTTGCCCTTTCATTATTTACAGATTCATTTATCTTCTCATCTCATTTATTGTCTGTATTCGATAATTCATGAATATTTATTCTCATGAAACTGTTTCTTAATTTCAGCACAAATAAGCTTGGGTTTACTCCAGAATTTCTAGGTCGTGTAAAACTTGTTACTTCGGTGGCATCGCTAGCTGGGGTTGCACTTTACAATGGGTTTTTGAAGAATATTCGTTTGCAGAGGATATTTCTTTGGACGACTATTGTGGGATCGGGTCTTGGGATGACTCAGGTGCGTATTGGAAATTTCTAGCCGTAATTAATAAAATATGAAACCTACTAGTCTGAAAAATTGTTGTGTTGTTATTGTGTTGATTTTTTAGCTTATTCTCGTCACTGGACTGAACCAACAGTTTGGCATTAGTGATGAATGGTTTGCCATTGGGGATTCCTTGATATTAACCGTCCTTAGTCAGGTGAATAATTTTTTCACTCCATTTTGATATTTCCTAAAGTTGTAAGGCTACTAAAAATAGGAGTTGTTAGATCTCAATATGTTTAGGTGTTGAGCTTTGACGCATATATTTGTAGGGGAATGAATGCATCTCATTATGTTCAAATAAATTCGAGGTTATGTGAGTGTTTTTCAGATGGAGACCTAAAAGACTCAAGGATTATTGTTAGGTTTAAACTTGGGAAAAACTAATAAGCCGGTTGAATTTGGTAGGAGCAACTGTGGAATATTATATTATAATTTTTGCTTTTTTATTGTGCTGTTTTCCACATTGGATTGGAAGCTAATTTTTGTGAAATCATCTTGTAGCTTCTTTGTTTCTCACTGTCATCTTTGTCTTTTCCATCTCCATGTTTCTAACTATAAGATACGTTGGCCCCTGCAGGCCTCCTACATGCCAGTATTGGTGTTAGCTGCTAGACTCTGTCCAGTAGGCATGGAAGCCACACTGTTTGCTACCCTCATGTCCATCTCCAATGCTGGAAGCGTAGGGGGCGGATTGTTGGGTGCTGGACTAACTCAACTTTTTGGCGTAACAAAAGACACCTTTACAAACTTAGCCCCTCTTATAATCGTCTGCAATCTCAGTTCCTTGCTCCCATTACCACTGCTTGGTCTCCTTCCCAAGCAAAATCCTGATGGAAGCGAACAATCGAAATCAATTTGAGGCTGAACATAGGAGATAGAAAAACGTTATTCCCATCCCATCTTTGTTGGTTTCAGCTGGTTGGAACGTGGTTTCCCGGTTCAGGCTGGCCGTGTTGGAGATGCCACCACACCTGTGATGATGTTCATGGCACAATTTGACCCCAAGAGTGGATGATGATGACAGAATGGCCCTGTGTTACTGTTAGGAAAATTAGTGTAGTTCGACAGTCCATGTAAATTGTGACGAGGCTGTAAGATGGGTTTGATGGGTCGGCCACGTATTGCATCAACAATTTTTCATCTAACATGCCAAGATCGCGGTGCAGGAAGTCGCTTTTCGTCAACCAGCCAATATTTGTATGGGAATTCGCTTTTCAACTTGTCTGTAAAATTCTGATGTCAACGTGTCGGTCAAAAGTGATCGCTGAGCTCTAGCAGCAACCAAATCATGTGGAAAACTGATCATAATTTTCCACGTTCGAGTAAGGAAGAAGAATATTTTATATATACAATTATTCTAGACTTTATAAGAGAATTAGGCTTTGCTTTTTGACATTGTATTTTTGTTGATGTTTGTTTTACTTACAGGTAATTATATTATTTTTTACTGTAGATGTTTAAAATAATATATCAAATTTAATTTTGATACGTCATTTTGTAATATTAAACGTATGGTTTACAACAAAAATATAGTACCACTGGAAGTGGAAAGGTAAGATATGTCCATTTTTTATGTTAAAAATAAATTTAATATATCATTGTTAAATAATTATAAAATAATTACTGTTCACAATTTTATCACTGGTCTGGGCCTTGGGCTTTTCACCGAAGTACGCCGAAAATCTATCGTTTTAAATTCGAATTTCAGAACTCCTGTTTCTTTACATCGAAGGACAACGAATGAGGTACGACGGCGGCCGAATCTTGACGTGAGGAGGAGTTGGAAGCGATGAAGCCAGCGACGATGACGCCGGAATCGCAGAAATCCACGACGTCGCGAGGTCGGTCGGGGAGGGAGAGCTACTTCCCGGAATGCCAGAAATCTATCAACTGCAACTGCGAGATGTGCGTCGCCAGCAAGATGGCCACTCAGGACCTCGTCTCCTCCCAAAGCACCCTCAGGCAGAGCTCCGTATCCAAGACCTCCACAACACCGAAGCAGACGAGATCGCCTCCATCGCCGGATGCAACCAACCCAACAACCCCCAAGACGAGGCGTGGTCGGAGGGAGACCACCTCGACGTTGGTGTCCCCTCCTCTCCGTTCGACCGCGAAGTCGATGCCGGTTGCTAAAAAAGCGGTGGGGGGAGAAGATGAGGAGAGAAAGGAGAGGACGGGGTTCGGATGGAGTTCACTGATCTGGGTACTTGGTGTTTTGATGGTTCTTGCTTTGGATCTTTCGGTCCCAGTCGCGGTGGAGAGAGTCGCCGGTGGTACAAAGATGTCTGGTGAGGTGGTGAAGAGTATTGGGGAGGAGTTGAAGGGAAAGGGTGATCTAAAGGAGATGTTGGGATCGTTGGAGGAAAGGTTGGAGGAAGTTTCTGGTGAGAACATGTCAAGTTGCAGTTCAGATGATTCTGTTTGGGCATTGAATCAGGTAATTTCAAACACAAGGTTGCCTTGAGGCTTCTCTCCTTTTGTTTCGTCGATCTTAATGCATGGTCTACATGTGCTTGTTGATTTTGATCCAACACAGGACGGCAATCTCCTCCACATGAAATGTGTGCTCTACAAGTCCATGTTGGAAGAGGTGAGCGTGTGGGGCTTCCCCCTGCAGAGCTCCGGTCTATTCCTCACTGGCCTGTCGCCCCGGTCCATCACCGTGCTCTCCGGCAAGCTCAACAAGGTGAGTTCAAATCCGTCCCTTCTACTCCAGAAACATCGGCGGCATGACTGTCTTGAGTAACAACGACATCAATGTTGGTGTTGATCAGTGGCCGGAAGGGAAGGTGAGATTCAGCACCATCGAGCGTGGTGCGTCGTGGGTCTCAAGTAGCCGGAGCGCCTTGGCGGTGCAATTAGCTGCCAACACTTGGGTGCTGGAACACCGTCGGTCCTCATTGCTCCACAACTCAAGGCTCGTCCCACTTGTGTGGGAGTTTCTGAAGAACAGAGGATCTCACATTGCCAAGGAGCTGATGAGGTTTGAATGGCTTTTGCTGCATTCCCCGTCTGTGTTTTCGACCGGCCACTTTGATGAAGGCAAGGCCATGCCACCAACTTAGTAGATCTCACACTTGTTAGCAGAATTCCCCTTCCAAGCCATCATCACATGCCCTGTGAGATTTCTTTTACTCATGTTTTCCACTTTTCCTTGACTTTGATTGATTAACCAACAAAAAGAATCAGCTTCTGATAGTTGGGGATGAAATTTGGTTCTGTGTACCGTGATTGTGCCATTGATTTCCAAAGTTCACAATCAAACTGCTTAACCCCCTCAATCCTCATGGAATGGATTAGTTCCAAAGATTAGATGTTAAATAGGTTCCATCCCAAGGAAGATATCGGCAGTGTTGAAGTTGCTGCTCTTTCTTGCCCAATAGCATGTATTTTTCCATCCAAGAAAGGAAATAATTCGCATGAAATATGAATCCGATATTTTCCCCATTATTTCTATTCAACAGTAATAAAGTAGTAAACACCAATACACTTTTATAAAGATTACTTTAGTAAACATTATTCTTTAGAAGCTAGAATAAATATCCCCAAACATCCATTTGATTTTCTTCCTTTCTTGGTGTAAAATAGATAGAATTTAATATTTCAGATGGTGTTAGAATTTGATATAAAACAAAAACTTCCATATTCCTGCAGGCTAATGTATGGCAAGAGGACATCAAACAAATACGAGTGTGGCATCTGAGACACACTAGCATGATCTTTCCCAACTTTTTAAGTAAATTTTCGTTTGATATTATTACTTGATCATTATGCACCACCGGTTTTGCAGAAATTTTTATTTTGGATGGGGGCAAATCTTTCCAAGATATTATAAAGTTTGATCTTATCCCTCAAATTCTAGGATGACGCGCTCTTCAGAACGCATTTAGATATGTATTTATCCAGAAATGTAGTTTATTAAATAAGTAGTATGAGAATAACTTATCGAACAAGTCAATAAAAAAATTGTTAAACTTATTAAATAAGTGATTATGTCAAAATCCATCTAAATCAACTATTTCTAAGAAACTCAGAAAAGATCAATACTGATTTGATGTTATTGGAAAGAAGTGAATTCTCTAACATAGAATTTGCTCAAAAGTGAAACGCCTCACAAGTGTGGAGATACTTCAAACTAAAAGACATGTAAATGTTGTAAAACTAGGCAAAGATCGTTCTACAAATTTTTTTATAATACATAGTGATATAATCTTGTTGAAAATAAAAAATTAAAATAGCGTTGTATGTCAAATAAAAATAAAGAATTTTAATTCAAATTCAGCAAAAAACGCCAACAATATCAAAAAGATATCAAAAGATCTTCACCAAACACGAGTATAGAACATAATATACGAAATCAAAAGAACAAGTACCTGTACTTGAAGTCGAATTATGATCAATTCTACATTTTTGATAAAACCTATTTCAGAACAAAAGCATGAAGACTTCTACATTAAAAACTGAGAATACCGTGTTTAAGTTCAATTACAAGTGCATTTTCACAAAGCCAACAACGGAAACACCACAGCATCAAGTGACACGACGAAGTTAAAGCTTCCACCGCTAACTCAAGAGGAGTCATTGCAATGAAAAGTAGTGTGCCAAAGGGAAAACCGTGATTCCACTGCCTTCCGTTTCTTTAGTGTGTCATGAGTCATTGCAATGAGAATTTTCCGTTTTAACTTCAGCGCCACTACTGGAACTGCTTCGAGCTTCACATGAAACCACAAAAAAAAAATGAGGATCAACAAGATATTGCCAGAAATCAGTGAGGGATTTGGTAAAAAGGCATTTGAGGATAACCAGTACCTGTTAGTTTTCTCTCCCCTAATCATGCAAAAGCTAGGAAATCACGTCTCCAGTGAAACAAGTGCAAGGGAAAAGCTCTAGCACAAAGCAAAATGGACATGATGCGAAACGAATCAAACAACTTGCCCGACCACGAACAAAGGATAGTACATAGGAGAGAGAAGAATGCGCGAAGCAAGATATCCCAGAACTGTACAAAGAAGACTATAGCCTAAATAGAAACTTAAAAGACAAATGAAAGTGAGGGGTTGGGAATCCTGCACAAGCATTTTCCTTTTGAAAACCAGAAAAAGATTGTTAAGGAAAACAACCCCCAATCAAAAGTTAAGAAAGAGTGATGGTACCCATCGACAGGTAGAATGTGGGTAGTTACTGTCAAAATAGATGACAAACAGACTTAAATGCTAAGCTACGAGTTGCATGAAAAATATCAAGCAACACAGAAAAAGCTAAGAGCAATGCAAAAACAAAAGTTTGAACCTGAAACTAAATATGCGAGTCTAGAACTGGAAACTACTATTGAAAGCCTACACTGCTATTTGAAAGAAACCTACACTACTGTCACTGCTATATGCACGGAAACCTGGTGCAAATATCAAGAGTGGAAGTACGACAACCTAAAGAAAATGGCACGGAAATTCAGGCCACTGGAAAACCATCAAATGATGTGTATGCCTTTTCCAAAAAATTTTAGCACGTTTTTCTAACCACCAGATTGTAGTTCCATAAATCCCCATCTACTTTGAAAACCTGCTCAAAATATTATCTTGAATTTGGCACATTTTCACAGGTAATTCTTTGAGTTTCTCTCTCCTCCTTAGCTTTGGATACGATTCTTCTGTATCACATTTCCTGAAGCAGAACTTGCATTTACCTTACCATCTGCTACCATTTACAATTGAACAAACCATCTTTACAAGACAATCAACCAGGGTAAACTTGCAAAGATCAGCAAAGTGACTATGTACAACTTGCTACAAGTACACAACCAACATATCTAGAGCATGTTCCTTACCCCCATACAGCTCCAAAACTTATCAGAGAGCTTAGTTTTCAGACAGATCCAAGTGAAGGATGCGTCGCAAATTTTCAGTAGCATAAGCATTGCTGAAGAATGAGTCATTAGTAGGTGATGTGGATAACTCACTGGTGGGAAGCGATGGAGGCGACTCCATAACTGTTCGCACCCCAGTGGCGGTATTGTCGATTTCCATTGCAAAGGAGGTCCCAGGAATTTGAAATTCAGAGGAAGAGCAACATTTCTGCAGAAGTGAAAACTTGGGGATGGGTAAGGAACTAGGCGGAGGTGAGTTCGAGTACGTAGGTCCAGCCCAAAGTTCCAGGCACATGTCATCTCCAAAAAGAGTTTCATCTCTAGAGTGATACTTGCAGGACACAGGGATTGGATTGCTTATCATATTTGCCGGTTCTGAGTAGAAAGATGATCCCCTTCTACTAGGATGGGTGTCAAATGCCGGTAACGCACCAGAAGATGTAATGACACCAGTGCTTGACTGGAATGTGCGGCAGTTGATGCCCTTAAATCCTCTGGAAGGAGAGGGGATTAACCCACCCGTGCTCTGACACCTGCCTTTGCTGTAATATTGGTTCTGATGCTGCGCAACAACAAGGGTCTCCATCTTAACATTAAAGTTTATCAAAAGAAAACACACTGAAATCCTAACCCAGTCAAATCTGTGATCATATGAACAGGATCAAGAACTATATTTGGTCGAAATCTGTATATCGAGCCTCTTGTTCACAAAGCAAGACCTGTCAGAAATAAACATTGGATAAAAGATACAAAATCAGTCTATAACATGAGAGTAGAGTAGTTAAACAAAAGGCAAAATGCAGAAAAACTTCGACAGAGAAAAGAAAAATTCTATGAGGTGAAGCAACTAATTGTGCAAAATGAAAAGCTCTTTGCCGAAAAATGCTATCACACAGTGTTCGCAGAATAAGCGTTACAACGTGCATTAATAAATATCTATAGCGAAAACATAACTAAAACAACCCGAACCCTGAACATTCGGGTTAAATTCGCACGATCAGAGCCGCAACCCACGATATGACAGGTCCAACGAAACAAAACCAAGCAAAAAAGCAAAATGGCATATCAACAGAACTGATGGAAAACTAAAACAAAATGCAATGGCCTTGCTGAAATAGCCGGTCATTTCTGATACAGCTAGAGGATTTTAAAAGTAGAGAAGGAGTCACATCCAAAACCTTCACTAATTATTCTGTGGGCAGAAATTCTTGTATAGTTTACCAACGCATGATTAAAACCAACGTCACTCAGAAAAAACATTGACCACCATAAACCCACTAAAATTAACGCCAAACTGAAGAAGACGCCGACCAAACCATCAATCAAACCCAACAAGCTGACAACACTCAACGATCAATTTAGTAAAGTAGAAATTTCGATCTACAGCATCCACGAAGCCACTTGATCCACAAGATAAAAAAACAAAAAACTTTAGGGAAACAAAACACAGAGAAAGCCCACGCACTTCAGAATCCATGGACCAACCCCCTCTCCCCACCAAAAAATGACAAATCTACTTTTCAGCCCCCTAAAAACATACACCGCATACTTCCACTTAGAAAACTCCCAGAAAGACCACCAAAACAAGACAGAAACTCACCAAACAGAACTGAGGAAGACGAATCGCTGCGGAAGATAGTCAGATCCAGAACAGCAGTTGAAAACCCTAACAGCCGAACGACAATAGCAAAGCCAAACCAACAACCACTCCGGAAGGGTGAAAAAGCTTCCCTTTCTTCGTTGCAGAACAAACTGGGGTTGGGTTTCTGCTCCCAAGAAGAAGAAGAAGAAGAAGAAGAAGAAATCTGGTATGTGGGGGACGTGGGCGAACGTGGGGCGTGGGCGTCCAGAAAAGGGTGGATGAACGTGGGAGGATAAGATGAGATCTGAACCGTTGGTTTCGAAGTGGACGATGGAAATGGACGTCGTCGATGTGTCGGATGATGCCAGGAGCGTCGGATGCGGATCTGTCACTTTCTCGTTCTATACGGTTCATTTTCATTTCCCACGGCAGTTTCGGCGATTGAATTTTTCGCTCGAAAAATTACAATGATTTGCGTATCGTTTAGAAATAATATTATCGTCTAAGCCAATTTTTACAGCTTTCGAAAATGCCATCTTATTTTGAATTAAAATAATTATTAGAAAGCGAACCTTCACACATTCAATGGGCCTATCAAAAATCCACTTATCCACTCCAGTTATTATATTATATTATATTACATTAATATTTTACATACAGAAATGTTATTAAATTTATTAGCATAAAATTATACATTATAGCACGCCACCCATAAAAAAAATCTTGGCTTAGCCATTGACTGCACATGTTAAATAACTCGATAAGAGAACAATATTGACTACGCGGGCACTTAAATCCCCTGCTCGAGGCAACACATTTGGGCTACCGACATCAAACCACGAGGAGGAGAAAAGATCGCAACTTTCAGAACTGTAGTCCAAAAGCATATTACATCTTCGTACAGTTTACAGTTTTACGATCCACCACACCATGGATCTTCTACATCTTGCTAATCATGATCTTTCCCCTTCGTGTAAATGACAATACCTGCGAGCATAAAATTCAGTTACCATGTCAAGCATACACACGAATTCAAGTTAAGTTTAAAGTGAAAATTCACCGTCAAGAAAACACTGGTTCTACAAACATGATCTACTTCACCAAGACATAATGTTAATGTTAAAAAACTATACTTGAGGTAGGAGATACCAATAAGTTGGAAGAACTGAAATAACTATAGTAACACAATGCAACAACATTATTATCTTAGATGATGAATGCAGTTGTCAGGTCAACTTTGTTAGTCGCACGGCTGTGTTTCCGCCAGCTGCAAGATACATGTAGGTGCTAAATGCCCATTTCATGTTGCACTCACTTAAAGAATGAGAAATAGTCATCTTAAAACCGTTCAAGTTGACAATAGCAGGAAAAGAGTCACTAATCTTTCAATCGATCCTTAAATCTTTGAGAAAACAACAATAAGTTGATAATTATTTCTCTTTTTGACAATTTGAGGACCCAAATTGTGCCCAATTCATTAGTTAGTGAAATCATGGAACGGGAAGCATGGGACAGAAGCAGCTTCTCCAGTTGATGTACTGGTCCATATGCTTGGTACATCAACTGATTAATTTCTCGTTAGAAGATATACCTGACAAATTTTAAAGAAAAGGTAGTACATGAAAATTACCTGTAATAACAAGAAATCGTGTAATGTAAATAGAGTTCCAACACTAACCCTAAAGAAACAGAACACGAGGTTATTCATTGATGATTCATAAAAGGGAAAAGTTCTAGAAATGTATCAATGTTGTGTAAAAATGTAAGTCACGTAGGGGTAAGAAAACAAAAGAATGTCCTTGTTGTAATGCATGCTGAGTATCATATCGAAATGCACATATTTTAAAAAACGTTAAAAAAGAATGACATGATATAATAAAGTATTAAAAAAAATTTCTCGATAGACCTGATTTAATTTCCAAAACACCATTTGGATAGACCTGATTTAATTGATTGCCCCAGATTAAGCCACCAAAAAGGTGTGCAACCATCTAACAGCAACTAAAAACGTCTATCTGCTCCCCGGTTGAGCTGGATTCTTATTTCCTTTTCTTCTAATTTAAAATATATTATACTGACTATTTTGTGCAAGCAGAAATTCATATTGCCCCTAATAAAAGCAAGCTACTTTTTAAAAATGGAAGTACATATAGTATTTAACTTGGGAAAAATAGACTTGACTACATAGAGAAACCAACTTACTATTGGATTGAATCACAATAGTTTTCACGAATACAGTCTTCATGCATAATAATCAGCTGCTCAGCAACCTGGTTTAATTTCATTTCATCACCACGAAATGTTGATGATATGTAAGACCAAATATAGTGTGGAAGAAACCAAATAAGTGGAAAACATAATGATATGCAAATATAATTCATCTGGTAATTTATGTATTGACAGGAACTATGTAGCCATCCAAGATGAAATTGTGTAGATTGCAACTACCCAAATGAGTATTCTATTACCACATTAGAGGAAAAAATACAGATATGAATCAAACCTTTCCAATAAAATGACTCATTTTGGATATTTTTGTTGCCATTCATGTTAGACAAACTCGTAAACACAAGTGAAGGAATTAGACCAAATCGTATTGTGCTGGACAGGCATATCATTCTTTATGTTACTGTTTTGGCCTATGTCCCAAGTCCCAACGACCACAATACGTATTTTAATTTATGTGTTCCTTAGGAAACAAAATCAAGTAAATTCCTTTAGATAAAATTTAAAAAGGGAAAATATCTAACCCAATCAATATAAACGACTTTGATATTGAAATGGAATGGAAATGGTAAAGGGTACCTCCTCAATGCTGCCATCTGCAATTTCTGTATTGAAATAAAGTACCATGTTCTCATCGAGCATGTGCTCTAGCTCATCAATATGAAGGTGGGAAGCTGCGATGAAAGTTATGATCAAGATGGCATGAAACCTAATGATATTAACAAAAATGTTTCTTTTTTATTTCAACGAGAAGGCACAAAGTTGAAGGAAATTTTTCCATATCAACCAACAGGAAAATAATTGCAGAAGCAAAACCACAACTTTCAATGTAGATCGAGTGGCTTCACCAGAAAGTTTTCCTGGAACACTCTAAAAACATCTTAAATAGTTCGATTCCATGGAACAACAAATTATTTTTCATTTGCTATTGTCGTCAAATGGTTGAACCTTTTCATGATGCACATTATCTAAAAAAAGAAAAAAGAAATCCAAAATCTTATGAATAAAAAAAAAAATTCCATACCTTTGGATTGGGAGAACCAAGAGAGGACAACACGAACAAGCTCCTCGGACTTCCGGCGGGAGTCCCTCCCTCCCCATTCCTTCTCCACCGCCATCTGGAGCGCCCCCCATTTGGAAAGCACCAGGGCGACGCCCTTAGCGAAGAGAGGCCAGGACTCCGGCGGCAGGTCCATGAGCCCGGCGGTGGTCCTTCTTCGAACAAGCCGGGGGAGGGATGGTCCTCCTCTTCGTCTCCCCTGAGAATAAACGCATGGAAGCCATGGGCGGGAGGTAGTGAAGGGAACGGCCCGGAAGAAGGGGGAAGGGTGTGGACGAGATCGACGGGGGGACCGTGGACGAATCTGGAAGACCACCTGAAACCCAGGTTCGAGTTTCCGACAAAAGAAATGTTTCGATTCTGCCACGGTCGTTGAGGTCTGTCTCTGCAATTATGAAAAAATATTATACAGTAAATATAAAAGGATATACAAGAATAACGTTTTTTTTGTAATATCTCAAGAATATGTAATATATCGATGGTGTTTTCGCAAGTAACAAAAACCCATTTTAAGTGCATTTTCTTTCCGGCTTAAATTCGCGTGTCGCGTGGACAAAATATCCACCAATCATCTATGCCCACGTCAGTAGTGTATGACGCGTCCACTCACAACTAAGGTGGTAGAAAAGAGAAATCATGATTAGACACAACTACCCTCCTTGTGGCAAAGAAACAACAGGAAAAAAACATCGGGATTTCCAGTAAATTATTCTGTAATGAGGGGTACGGCGGTAAGCCGCAGGAAGGCATTGTTAGTGAGGCGATAAATTCTGTCCCTCGATCCCGGCAAGAAGACGAGGGGTTTGATTTGCTCTCAATTCGCTGCGATCTCGATCCCGATCTTCTTTGCGTACTTCTGATCGATCAACTGGTGATGGTCTCTGGTTCAACGGATCAATCACAATGGCTGCGCCTAGCTACTCCTCTCCCTTCCAGCCCTACGTCTACCAGGTACTCGCTTTCCCCCTTCCTCAGTTCGTTGTCAACTACACAATCGATTGTGGCGTTTTTTCCCGTGTGGATCGGTGGATTTCTTGATTCCAATTTCCCGCTGTTTGTTTTGTGGATGGTGGTTGGTTTTCCTTGGTGGCTTGCGGCGTTGTTTGGATCTGGGAAATATTTATTTGCAATGCATTGCACTATGCAAAGATGCTGTATTGTTAACCAAGCTTCGAAGCTTGAGGGGGGATTACTTGGGGGATGGCTCTTTTTAGTTGTCGTTGGAGGAAGTGTAGAGGAACTGTAGAATTTCCGCCTACAAGCTCGATTATTGACGGCAAACATTCAGACTTGACTTTTCCATCGAATTTTATTGTCGAGAAATGATGTAAGAAGACGAATTGTGAAGGATTTGATATTTTTTTGCGCTAGGAAAGAGTGCCAGGGATAACTATTTGGCTGCTTAAATAGTCGAGCGTTCATGTGGGCAAAAACTATAGGCGTAGCAGGTTGTATGACACTGCTATAAGAATGAAAAGATGAACTTCTCATTGACCAAGCTCAACAGTGGAATCTTCTAGGTGTATTCGCACAGTTTGCTGATCATATAGTATTTCCGAGGAAAAAAATAGCGTACTAGCCAAAAGTCAAGACATCTTATATTCGGTTGTCTTTGGAACCACTTATCCGGCTTAAGCTTTGTTATAAAAGCTAGCTTTTATGATAAGCAATATCATTCCTGGCTTCCTGCAGATGTGCCCCCTCCTTGTTTAACGGAAGGTCTAGCTTATGCCTTAAGGTCAATTGGAAAATGCAAAAACAATTGCACCCTTGTCAAATACTTGGTGGTGAAAACCATAGAATCTCTTTGACTTCCCATCTCCTTCCAAGTACTACTTCTCCTTGCCATCATCAGTGGTTGTCAACTCCTGCATCTCCCTAGGTCTCTTCATTTCCTTTGGTCACTACCACTTATCCCTGGTCATGATCTCAGTCTTTGCCTTTCCCATGGACTGAAACCTTGATCTCCTTGCCTTTTTTGTCCAGCCACTAGTACTACTTGAGGGAAGGTGAATCTAAAGAAATCCAATAATGTATTAATACTAGCTATTTCCTCTTATTCCACCTGAGGTAGTATTAGTCATTAGCTGTGCTTTATTACAAATGTGTCCTGCAATCCATTAATTGTTAGTAAACCATTCAGCTCTTAATGCATGCCTGTAGGACGAAGTAGTATTAGTGACACACTCATAAGTTTACATTGATTTCTTCATAATAAAGCACAAGTTGTGAAGACAGCCCTGGAAAAGCAAGAGACAAGTGCTAGATGCTTTTCATCGAGTTGCTTGTGGACAGCTTTTCAGAGCTATGAAAAACAATTGTGAAATTTCAGGTTTTTTTTTTTTTAATAAGCGGGAACTGCTGGTAGTTCTTTTTGAACCACTTGTTGTAAAAAGGTAGGCATAAATAATTAAAACAAGTGACTCTAAATGCAGACCTAGAAAAAGGTAGAAAATAATTTGCTGATCCATGATTTGCTGATAAAGGCCTAACTATTTGTTAATTTAACTTAACTTAACTTTGATAGGCTGTTATAATTTCACTGAAATAGCATTGTAATTTCCTTATGGCTACCGAACCCACATTTCTATCCAGACTATATGTTGTATGACATTGGGATTTGCATAAGGAAATAAGACAGTGTACGGACATTCTATGTTAGGCATTGTTTGTGAGATGAATGGGACAGTGACTAGTCAAGAATAATGTTTGTTATCAACAACAGAGAGTTAGCCTTGGTGCCCTATTGAGGCCTTGTTTGTTTTAGATTATGAGATTGTAGGATTATAATTATAATCTGAAAAAAATACATTTAATGTGGTAGATTGTAGCAACAATATGGATGGTTATCCAAGTATTCTTAGAAGGAGGTCACAAGATCTAGATAACCAAATTTTTCCTTGATTACCAAATTATGTCATCTACTATGCTTTTTTATTTATTTTGTCATTTGGCCTTTATTGTCGCATCCAACATCTTTTTTTTTTCTGGTTATGCTCTCCCAAACCAAACAAGATTCAGCAAAGTACTTTATAAATCACACAATTCTGTACACCTCATATTGTGTTTATAGTCAAGATTATACAGCTGAGAACTACATCATTTGAATTTGAATCAAATGGCACCTAAGATGGCTCCATTATAATTCAAAGGTCATACGTACGAATATTAAGAAACAAATTTTCCATTTATGGAGGTAAGCATGTGCATGATTAGAATCTCTCCAGAGCCTTGCACATTGAGTTTTCCTTTTTATCTGTTATTATCTAAATGCATGGGTAATTGTAACTTGGTTTTTGTGACAATATTTTATAAGAGGCTGAGGTAGCTTTCTACATGTTCTTTTTCCTAACATATTTTCTATCACAAAGAAATAAGAACTTTAAATACGAAGATTGATTATTGAATTGGTGCTTTGTGATTGATGGGCCTATTTATGGTTATTTTCCCCAGAGTCCACAATCATCGGTAACACCTTTTCAGATATTGGGTGGAGAAGCTCAGATAGTTCAGGTAGAAAGTTATATGTAGTTTCTCATTACTGAAAATTCAATTATATATATACCTTAACCATCTTACTTTTACTGAATCAGATAATGTTAAAGCCACAAGAAAAGATTACTGCAAGGCCTGGTAAGTTGCTTGCCATTTAACTATCCATATTAATGAACAATGACTTTGAAATACATTCAGATAAAATATAGTCCATAAATAGTTTAACATGAATGGATTATATATGCTTTGATGTTTAGCATGCAAATTGTCATAGAGGTGATTCATAATTGTGTTCTATATGTTTTTTTCAATGTCATGCAATTTTTTTTCAGGATCGATATGCTACATGTCCAGTTCCATTCAAATAGACAACGTATATGTTCCTGAAAATGAGGGTGGTTTGTGGCAGTGGATTTTTGGCAGGAATGTTGCAAGTATAATTCTCTTGAATTCTGGATCTGTTAATGGGTTTGTGGGCATTGCAGCACCATCTCCCGCAAGAATACTTCCGGTTGGTGTTTTAATTTTATTTCTATTCCACCAGAGAAAATTTTCCTTTAATTGTCTTTGATTGAGCTTGGTATTTGATTTTAACAATATGAATATTTTTGTTAACCAGATTTCCATTTTAACAAAAATGCTAACTTGCATTATTTTTCAGATCGACCTAGCAAACATGGGTGGAGAAATTCTTTGCCAGGTAGGTTGAATTACTAGACTAAATATCACTTTACCGTTGCTCTCATATTTCCTTTGTATTGTCATTTTTACATGCAATGTATCTTAGCACATTAATTTTTTTTTTCAAAAAATAGTTTAACATTAAATTGTAAGTGTCATTTTCAATAAGTGTCATCTTATTGGATGGGGCTATGTAATTCATCACCAAAAGGGTTTGTGAAAATGTTATTTTTGCATGATTTTTTGATCGATTTAAATTGTTACATGAATTAGTAAGAATGTATGTATAAGTTGCGGTCAATAATTCATTTAATATCAAGCTTCATTGATATATATTTCTCCAAAAGTACTGTCAGAAACTTTTTTTTATACATGTCAATATTGGTATAAGAATATTAGTTAAATCAAGAAATGGCCCAAATTTTTAATTGGAAGGAAGGAGGAGCCAGGTTTTGATCCTGGGTCCTTTGAATTAAATTTGCCATTATTAATCACTAAATTATTGCCAAAAAACTCATCTGGAATAGGCTGTTACTGTTTTTTGTATAAGTTTTTGAAAGAATCTGGTGTTTCAGATGAAATATTTATGCTGCTTCTTTCTGACCTCACACTATTCATTTTTTGTAAAAATGCTTGCCGTAGCCAGATGCATTTCTTTGCTCTGTCAATGATGTCACTGTTGCCAACTCAATTGATCAGAGGGTCCGTCATATCATCCCTGGAGCAGAGGTAATTCCTTAATTGGTGCATTGCTTTTTTTTCTCTGCTCCCTTTTTTTGCTCTTTTTTTCTGATTTGCATTCATATAGGGAGTCTTAAGACAGAAGCTTGTTGGTCAAGGCCTCGCCTTTCTTATTGGGGGAGGGTCTGGTATGTATCTCTACTAGTATCTTTAGAGTGTTTACTTAATGTAATTTCAAAAAATCTTTTCATTCATCTTGTTACTTTTAGACCAGAATCTGTTCTGCCTCTGCATTTTTTTGTCGAGCAGAATGTGTGTGGCTGCCCAACAGTGTTACATTACTGGCACTTTATGGACTTTTGAATTCAGTTCTGGTGTGTTTCTTCCATCATATAACAAATATATACATAACTAAACAAGTGGATCAGGTTCAGCATGAACAAGTAGGTCAAGATGTAAGTTTATAATTAATAATGATAATCTAGGAATAATTTACTGAAGAATTAGGATAACAAATGTTAATTTGATGAAGGACTCGGGTTGTACTTAGATGGCATAAATTTGGAGGTTCTGATCTTTTGTGTGTAGGTGGGGGACACATGGATACATTATTTCTAAATGTTTATTGCAGTCGACCTGTTAGAAAATTAGGTGGAGAATATTGCTGATTAAGTAATTGGATAATTCCAATAGGCTAAACATGTGCCCTCCCTTTTCCTTAAATATATCTTCCTGTCCAAAACCTTTTGAATGTATGAGAGAGATCTAGAGAATGAAGGAAACTAGAGAGGAGATGAGCTTATTCAGTGGTTCCTCTCATCAATAGTATGCAAGACATTGGTTGTTTTTCATATGCAATCTTTGTCAATGACGAACTCAAATACAAATGGATTTTACTTTTGTATGTTTTTTCAGTTTTTCCTTTCAATTAATGTTTCATTATGCTTCCATATGGTAGTGGTGCAAAAGACACTCGAAGCTGATGAAGTGATAAATGTGGATACATCCTGTATTGTTGCCATGACAAGCACAATTGAATTCCAGATCAAAAACTCAAATACGATGAGGAGGGTGATCTTTGGGGTAATTATGTTTTCCTTGATTCTCATTTGCCTTTATCTGCTATTCTTTTCTAATTTATTTGAGATTTTTTGCAGTCCCATCTACTTATTAAATTAGTCATTTGGTTGAAGTACCTTACAACTGCCATTTAGATGTTTCTTTCTTTGTTTGTACAAATAAAAAAGAGTATTACCGTACATTTGCTCTTCCGTAAAGTGCTAATAGTTAGAGGTCTAGTACTCTTAATCCTCATCCACTTGTACACTAACATGGTTCCATTCATGTGTTTTAGTTGAGATCTTCCACCAAATTATTATTTTGAATAAAGTTACATGACCAGCATTAGGGTAGTACCATTGGCCATCCACTTTATTGGGAAGATGAGATCTTCGATTTGAATTTAGATGAAAACTCTTATATTATAAAAAAAAGGTTATGAATGTGTGTTTGAAACTCATTTATGTTATAACTTAGTTTTCTTTTAAATGATGTTTACAATAGTTTAACAATTCCACAAAGCTAAAGTCTTCATTTAAAAATCAAGCTTGTCCACCATTTTTAATTGAAGGCTTGATGATTAGATAAGAATATTTAGAATAAAAGGATTCATACAGTCGACCTTATGTAGTAAGATTATGGTTCAAATTATTGTTGTTGTTATTGTCCACCATTTTAGCGGTATAATACTTCATATAATGGAATTATGATTTGAATTGTTACTTCATCATAAGTGCTTAACTAGTAATAAACACAATGAAACAATGCTGTGTGAACCATTGTTGTACAACATGCTCTGCTTGGTTGATTGTTTTGAACTTTGTTGAAGTTTTTATTTGCATGAATAGTGAAATATATATCCATTGAAAGAGATTGGAACTTCCATAAAGAGATCAGATAGATCCGGCTGCATGTATGACAATTCCTGAATGGTTTAGCTTTATGATATATCCTGCTCACCTATCTAGATTGGAACAGAATAAAATGCATTACCGATTGTCATTCCTCATACTGACTGGATTCTCTATGCCCTTCAGGGTGACAACCAATTGACAGCTTCTCTAACAGGACCTGGCCTAGTTTTTATCCAGAGTTTACCTTTTTATAGGCTTTCAAAACGGGTGGCAAGGTATGGTTTTGAGCAGCAATAGCATAATACTCCAATATCTGAATCACCATGATCATGTACGCATTCTCAATTAATTTGCCTTTTTTGCAGAGCGGTTACTTCTCCGAACATGAGGGAAAATCCAAAGTTCCTAATTCAGATAGCCATTTTCTTTTTCCTTGCATATATTATGATTGTATCGTCGTTTATCCTGACAGATGTATAATCGGTTGTTATATTTCCTCTTTCTTTATTTATGACAACCTTGGTATTTACTTTTGCTGTCATGGAAAATGTGGAAGGACTTGCTCAGAGGCAACAAAATTGTAGAAGACGAATGAAGGTGTTGGTGTACCTCAGTGGTGAGGAGGGAAATTAGAGGATAGTTGATATTCTTTCGTTGTAATGAGGCAAGTATTCAAAGTAGAATTTCACAGAGGTTTTGATATTTTACCTTAGGGGAACGAATTGTTCGGTTTTTGTACAAGTACTTTGCAGATAAGAGAAGCCTTTCCTGTTATCTCTTCTTCTTCTTTTTTCAAACTTTCGGGAGTTCAGGATCATCTACCCGACAATGGATGGATGATATCTGATTCCGAGCCTTTTCGTCGGTAGTGTAGTTCGCCAAGATGCAACATACAGGCTCTTCACTTTTCAGCTTATCCAGTAATATAGTTCTAGTCATTGACAATTATGCGCCTAAATTATGAAATAAACATTTGTATTTTGAATGCCTTTCTGGTGGTTTAAAATGGTGTCTTCCTTGCTTGCGTGGCATGTACGCTTTGAAGCATGTTCCATGGGGGTGAGTTAGGATTATTACTTGCAGTTACCATGAATTTAACAGTTTAATTACAAATCGGTGTTTGGAACATTTTCGTAGATTGAGTAATCTAAGGGCTTCCTCTGAGAAGGGGGGAGTCCATGGTAATTTGGAACAATCATTGGTAGTTGTTCTACTTAGTCGAGCGGTGTAAGTAGAACAATCAATGGTATGGGTGCCTCTTTAGTTTGGTCGAATCAAGTAATATCAAATGTTTTATGGAAGGTTTATCAAGGGATGTAATTGGTAATTTGCATAATCTATATCATATTGTCGTAAGAGTATTGCAGATTGGTGGTGATCTTTTGTCAAAAAATTCACGTTTATCAATGGCAAAAATGTTCCTGCAGGTGTCTACAAAATTTATTCCTCAAGGCACCTACCTTTTTTAAAAATAACAATAGTTATACAGATAATCTATAATATAATCCACTATTGATTAAGATTCGAACTTAATTTGAGTTTTATTCATTAAGTTTTTGGATTTGAAAATAAATGATTGAAATTGAATATAAACTGACTAATTTTAATATCTTAGATTATGGATCAATATTTGTTCAAATTAAACAAAACTTTTACTATGTATTTACAGCCATTTACAGTTAGAAAAGTAATACATTTATAAGAATCTTACTTGTAGGCCGACTATAAGAATATTAATCTTTATGTCTAATGGAAATGCAATACATGACTAAATTGGATCAAAGATGGAAAAAGGTAAAGAAAAGAAAACATTAAAAAGAGAGAGGAAGAATGTAGATGGAAAAGAACTACTAGTGATATGCAAATCCTATCTCAAAAAAATAATTATCAACCAATTGCTTTCTTGTTTTTCCTTATAAATACATAAAAGGGTAAAAGTACATATATATATATACTAAGTTATTAGATGACTATAATTACGTAGTAAAATTTTTATTTCAATTAGACAAATATCCAACTCTTGATCTCATGGTTTAAATATTTCCTAATTTTCATTAAATTTCAAATATAATTTTGTATTCGAAATAACTTAAAGAATATAACTTAGATTGAATTGAAATTTTATTACATTGCATATTATATCTTACATCAACTAATTATATATTTATACTTAAAATTAAAAAAACTAAAATTATTAAAATATGAGGTGCCTCTAGAGAAATCTTTTTAAAATGCCTCTAGAAGCACTTTTCCGTAAATGAAAAAAGATGAATAACCTTGTAGTTTATACCACAAACAAGTTAAATGTATGTGAAATATTTCACATGAATAACTTGCACAAATTTCTCTCCCAAGTTCTCTCTGTCTCATTCTCTTTTCCTCTACTCTTTTTTCTGTCGAGTTCTTTTTACATCTATATTCAATCTTAAACGTTTATGTACATGTTGATTTAAAAAGGCAGGTGAAATTTTTAAATCCAATATTAGTCTATCTACATCCTTCATCTCAGTTTAGTATATAATACAGCAAACAATAATAACTTAATAGGCATCGTTGACAAAACATTAAGAGTACATAAATACACAATTTCCAATTCAATACTTACAGAACAGATTATGATCGGAGTCTTTTACGTGTATATAATACCAATATTCGACAAAAAATTATATACCATCGGCTTGCTATCTTCTCAATAAACCTGGGTTAGAAGCTAACTCATTTAATGAGAGTTATTCCATCAAGTTTTCTTAAACCAGTTGATGGTTTCCGAGGTTAAGGGGCATGGGGCCTCAACTTTCGCCTTTTCCAGCTGACCAAGTTGCTTCTGCATGATATCAGGAGGAAGTTCAGACTCAAGCTTGTGAACCTCGACGGACTTGATAAGAGGTCAGAGAGCGGATTACTACATAGTGCACTCACAGTTGTTGCCATCCTCCAAAATTGCTGTTGTGGCTTTCTTTGTATCAAGAAAATAAGATTTCAAACGTGGGACTGTAGAATGTTTGTCAACTAGATCGACCTCGTAAGCAAAATTCACCGCAAGCACTCGACCTTTGCTGATTAATTCGTCAATGATATCTGAACATGACATACATTGAAATGCAAGCAAGATTCAAGAACCAACTCATATAATTCGTATGGTCTTTTTAATCAATATTATAAGATCATCAGTTTTCCCATCATGCACATCTCTTCGAAAAAAGAAGAAGCGAACATACGAGATCATGTGTTGGATAACAGCTTAGTACAACTTTTCTTTAACTTCACAATTCATTCATAGCAAGAGAAGAAAATTTTTTATTTCAAAAATAGTTATCGTACTGTTAACACTAAATAAATGAAATTTTGTTTTGAACCACTGCTAGAAGAAAATGCCCGATCTAGCATAAATTACAAGATGCAAAATCTTGACGAAATAACTATCATTGAGTTACTGCCCCTAAAAAAGTGGTGTTAATGGTGAGCCAATTTACTATTGAGTGATGAGATGTATAAGTTGAAGTATGGGAAATTGGGAAAGAAATTGAGGACAATAAACATGTAGAGAGGAAATTGTAAGTGTCAAAAGAAAAACAGTTAAAATTCCAGTTCATTTGACTTAAAAATAGTATTCTTCATCCACACATAAGCCAGTCATATAATCATATCTAGTACCTGTGAAAGGAAAAACAAAGACATGGAAAGTGAAATTGAGATAAATAGATGTAGAGAGAAGTGCTTCAACTGGTAAAGATCAATATGACTAGCAAATAAGGGTGGCAATCAAGTCGAACGAGCTGAGCTAACACTGTTCAAACTTGACTTGTTTATTTTAACAAGCCTAAAATCATGTTTAAACTTGGCTCATTTATAATCGAGGTAAACTCATGTTGATTCTTTATCAAGTAGAATTTTATTGAGCCAAATACAAGCTGTTCATTGAGTCAAGTATAACTTGTAGGTATGATGGTTGGTAATACGTTAGCATAAGAGCTAGATGAGGCGATATAAAATAGTATATATGGGATTCTTCAATTCTACCAAGGATGTCTAGTTATTCTTTGCTAAATCCTAATAAAATATATATTTTGAACAATAACGAATTTGGTAGATAATTTATCAAGAAATATCGTGTGGATTATATGTTTTATAACACCACATAAATTAATAATATATTATAAAATTAAAAAAGATTTCAGTTTCACCCTACACTATGATAGACTCAGTCCAGAATGTCATAAATTAAGAAATCCTTATCTCCCAAACTCACAATGAGAAAGGTGTCAGTGAATATACTAACCACGGTCAACCAAAAATTCAAACTGCACCATTCAATTTCGAACCTTTTGAATAAAGAGAATGAATTAACAATATTTAATATAGTGCAAAATGCATGTCCAATGACATCTTCATGGTTTAATTGTTGGCGGTAATAACAAAAGTCATTTTGCTAATTCTATTGTCAAAAAATTCAAACTATATCAGTCAGTCTAACTTTCCGAATAAGCAGAATGAATTATGGTATTAACAATGTAATCCAAATTGCATTTCCAGTGAGATTGCTGTAGTTTAACTAAGACATTGTGTGCTTTGCATAAACAAATTGTGCTTGTACCACAAACAATTGAAAGATGGAAATGTAAGTATGTAACTTAAAGGGACTAAATATACTCAACAGTAATATGCAGATAATAATAAGATAGAAATGTACCTTAAAGGGCCTCCTTTTCTTGATCTTCAATTTCACATCAATCCCATTGTCAATAATGGACTGAAGCACAATATGAAGCTTCCCTTCAATCCTTTCCCCTTTCCTAGGAGTGTACACCACATTATGAATATCATCTGCAATTGCACGCTGTGCAAGAACACTTCCCACTGCTGCACAAGCTGTAGTATCCTTCCTTGACATCAAGTCAAACTTCATGTCCTTGGAGATTGAATGTGCAACCACCACAACCTTGCTGGAAACTCTGTGAATGATACATGCTCGAACCGACCCTTTTGTGATGTAGATATCAAGGCAAAATGGCTGATGGTAAGGGTCTGTCAACTGATTGTAAGTTAGTGCTCTCACCCTCTTTCCCTCTATCGAATTCTTTTGTGCAGCAGCTACACATTCATCCAGAGGAGAGTTATTTAATTCTTGAAACCTGGTATCTTCCATAATCAAGCTAGAGGTTTGATTTCTGTTTCTATTCTGAGGCACCATTTTAGCATCCGAGCCTTCCTTCTGCTCATCATTTATCAACTGCATATTAGTGCCCACAATACGTGACTCAGAAGCCAACCCATGTTTTGGCTTTTCCATCTTTCTTTTGTCAAATAACCCTGTTTTTGCATCGGTACAACCTAAACCAATCCTCCAATCGTCTCCAGACATCAACTCGTCCTTCAAATCCTCCCTCTTCCTTAATTTCTGACGACCATCACCACCAGAATCTCTTCCAAGTTTCCTCGTTTCACCCCTTTCCTTCTTTTCACCATCAATCACGCCCAATTTACTCCCACAATGACCGACACCATCATTCCCACCACCTCTAGACACCATTCCACCCTTCGATTTATCCTTACGATCACTTACCTTCTCCCGGTTCCTTGCCGACTTGGTCTTGTGAAATCGAATGCTACACTCCTCGTACTCCTTGGAATCCCTATCCATCTTGTAGAACAGCTTCCGTCTCACCCTCATGTCCTCGATCTCATCGAACCCCATCTCCCCATCATCCCCGCCCTCCGCCGATTCTTCTGGCCCCGCGGCCACTTCCCGGTCGTCGGTGTGGGAAAGAGCGTGGGAGAGGTTACAGATGCCGTTATCGACGAGGTCGGCGCTGAACCCTTGGAAAGAGAAGGGTTGGGGTGAGAATGGGAGCAGCAGGCGGTTCCGACGGAGGACGGGAGTGGGATGGAAGGCAGATGGGAAGGACGTGGAGAGGCAGCGGAGGAGGACGGACAGTGGTCTCGTAGCTGCCGCCTGCAGTGTCGACGGAAATGGAAGGTGAGCGGAGATGGATTTCAGCAGAAACCTCGCCATGCGAGTGGAGAGAAGCTTGGAAAGAGCGGAAAAGGAAAGGGACGTATTTGCAAAAAAAGCAAAGTAAGAGACCTTTCGAAAAAAACAGAGCAAGAGGAGAGAGGAGTACACAATATTCTATTATTGGAATATTAATATTAATATTAATATTGATAATGTAGAAACAATTACATCATTTATATCATTATTATAATTTTACTATTATGATTAATAATATTGTATCAAGATATATTTTAATATAATATCTCCTTTCTATTAATGATTAAGTTGTTGAAACTTTTATGTTATTTTTTATTATTTATGTAAACTTTTATGTTTTTATAAATATTAAATTAAAATTGCAATATTATTATATTATTAACATTAACAAAGTATAAATAATTAATTAATCTATAATATTACTAATAATAATATACTGACAACAATTTAATATTTTTTTGTTATTAATATTAAAAAATAAAATTAATGTATGTATGCATATAATATAAAAAGAAATAAGATATCAACATGGTAATTAGAGGAAATTAAATTCCAAGAATTTCTTTTATATACATTAAGGAAAGTACAAATACCTGGATATTTGTTAATTAATCAGATTAAATTTACAAAACATCTCTTGATCAGGCCCGTCTCCGTCGAAGTCTTCCCCCATCTCTGCAATGGCAGCGCTTTCGCTTCCCTCTCTACACAGAACCCTGCCTAGGGTTTCCTGGAAACCCTGTCACCCGACTCCCGATCCGCGTTGTTTATCCCATAGGAGACCTTGGAGAGCTCGCGTGGTCACAATGGCAGCGATGTCCACCTCTATTCACACTTCCACGGCGGTCGCTCCCTTCGAAGCAACATCTGAGACGCGTACTTTCGTGGATTTTGGTCATCTTGGAAACGGTGAAACTCTTTTTTTTCTTCCGCTTGTGACATGTTTCTTGTTGTGGGTCTTCAGGTTGTCGGGTTGGGGAAGTGAAGAGGGTGACGAAAGAGACGGACGTGTATGTGAAGGTCAATTTGGATGGGACGGGATCGTCGGATTGCAGCACTGGAATTCCATTCCTGGATCATATGCTGGATGTGAGTATTTTTCTCATAATGTTTAGAAACATGATTCATCCAGAGAGGAGAATTTGTGGAGTACGCGTGGTATGGAAAAAAAACTAATAAGAATGGCATTTTTAGTTTGCGAAAATTTACGTATCGCTAGTTTCACCGCACTGGTGACTGGTGCTATCTGTCAGAAATAGTTTGTATTGGACAAGTCAACCGTGAGATCTGTTCCAAGTTGAAATACATGCATCACATAGGTGGATTATGTGTATCGTTGCATAATTTTGTGTCTAATATGTAGTGCAGATCATACGTATTACAATTTGCCTTACAAAAAATTTGAAACAATAAATATACATGTTTCATGATGTGATCGGGGGTTCATGTGATGCTGGTAAAGTTGCGTCTGGTTTCTTGTAGATGGTATGTTTAGTTTTGAACTGGCGTTTCTTGTTTATGCCTATGTTTATGTTTCTATAATATTAGTGCCTACATCACAGTTAAACTTTGATCCATTGAAGATTAGTAGTTACATCAATTTTTGCATTAAATTTTGCTTCATTCCATGCGAAACAGTCTTGATAATAATTAAGCACCACTAGGTACATAATTTGATGACAATTTCTCTGGTATATGATGGTAGGAACTGGAGATAGTTTTTAAGTTCAGTGACAATTCATCTTTCAAAAAACTATTTAGTGACAATTCATCTTTCAAAAAAATATTTAGTGACGATTCATCTTTCAAAAAGCTGTTTAGTGACATTTCATCTTTCAAAAAAAAGTTTAGTGGCAATTCATCTTTCAAAAAAATGTTTAGTGACAATTATTATTCATGTCATTTTCAAAAAACAATTATTATTCATGTCAACCCTTGTAGAAAGAACAAAAGTCGATGAAACCTGTGTTTATACCAAGATATACTCAAGCACGTGGACAGACAATTTGTAAAGCGTATGGCAATTATTATGTTGCAAATCAAGGGGACAAATCATTTTTCTGAAAAGGAGATTAGTCATACATGAGCTATACTAAGGGATTTTCTAGAATATCAGACTATGTTCCCATGTTTTCTTTATTGGCATATGCATAATTACCCCATTACAGTATTTTTTACCTCAACAGGAAAATATTGTTATACAGACTATAATTTCTACAAAGTCCATATATGGAATGGCTATTTGCATAACCTGTGTTCACAAAAGAACTACTGAACTGCACAAATGATATCAGTGAAATATTATGGGCCTACTTGGAAAAAGGGGCTGGTCATATATAGACCTTTCTTTCCAGAAATTGGGTTGGGGTTTGTAGACATGGATACACACACACACACACATCATCTGAAGTTGTGTGGACCCTAACAATCGATATTTTACTCATTCACAGCAGCTAGCATCACATGGGCTTCTTGATCTGGATATCAAGGCTTCTGGTGACACTCATATTGATGATCATCATACAAATGAAGACATTGCTCTTGCCATTGGAACGGTGTTTTTTTCTTTCTTTTGTTATTCCAGTCATGCTTTTTCTCCACATTCCTTCATAGATTACCCTAAACTGTATTGTCAGGCAGGCCTTGCTTCAGGCACTTGGGGACAGGAAAGGAATTTACAGATTTGGAAATTTCTCAGCACCACTTGATGAAGCTTCTGTAAATGTTGTACTTGTATGACAACTGATATTCTAAATGTTTACCCCATTTCCTCATCTTATTTTTCTAGACAGGGCTGTCATTCTTATATCATTCTTCATTCAGGATTTGTCAGGACGTCCCCATTTGAGTTATAACCTACAGATTCCCACTGATAGAGTTGGAACTTATGATACACAGGTTTTTTTCTGTTCTTAAGTTTACTAGACATTTTTTCCCCATAGACTAATATGTGGATTTTGATAATTCCCTTTTATCGAAATAAAGGTTGTATTATATGGACCCTAATTAGGTTTTTGTAGGTTAAATAATAAGTAACTTGCAGATTAAGTAATTGTTCTCCAATATCTAAGACTTTGTACTTCTTCTCAATAAACAATACATCATTCTCTTCCTCTCCAATATAGGTTATGTGATTGTCTTCTATTCTTTTTGCTTTTCTGGGCTTCTTACATGAAACCTGTCTTTTTTGATCTTGGTTTTGGATTTAGTCTGCTGACGGCTTGTGTAGGTCCTTTTATTTTTCTGGGATTCTTTACTTTTTTCTCAAAAAAAAAAAAACCTCTTCTTTCTCTCCATTATGGTACCAAGAGCTTAAATTTTGAGAAAAAAGTGAAGAACGCTAGACACCATCAATCATTCAATATGATGGCTGCATCATTGCACTGCCCAGGTTTCCTGTCAGTGTCTATTGGCCTAGTTCCTACAGCACACCTCTCTATCACCCAGTTCAATCAATCAGTCCTCTCCAGTGGCTTTACCGACCTCTATCGTCAGTTGGGGATGCCTGGCTAAGCTGCTGGTGTCGTTGCATGGATGTGTACATGTTATAGGTTTGTTGTTTTCCACTTTGCGATGTCTGTTTTAATTTTGCGGTGTTGCAGCCTAATTTGGTGTTGTTCTGGCCTGATCCCGTCAGAATCACCTTTTGTCCTCCTCTCCTTTATTCTTCTGTGCTGAAAGGAGGTTTTGATGACATGAGAGACTTCCTTGATGTCTTTCTCTACCGTCTACTTTTTCCCTCTGTTGCAGTTAAAAAGTTAACATATTTGGTCATAGCTTTTCCCTGCCCGCCTGCCTTACTGGCTATCACCTGCTAACATGATTTGTTTTCGACTTCTAAATGGTCAATATAATTAGTTATTGTTTATATTTAGCTGTTGGAGAAAAGACCAACGTAATTGGTTTTATTATTTCCTGCTTGCTTAATGCAACTGTTTTACTGCTAGAAAATATTTTTATGTACTTATTTATCTTAATTTCACGAAATGTTATCACAAGTTATGCCAGATAGACTCTCCTAAAGGAGTATAAGAATAACTGGAACTTACATGGCTAATAATTAGGCTATTTGTTGATTAAATAATATGTTATGTGTAGGTAAGTATTGTTGTTCTATATATAGGAGTTTACTCCTTGTTAGCGATATTGTTATTCTCTTCTTTACCCAATAACACCATTTATTCGGAGGTTATGTCTATATCTGTCATAGATATATGATGTTCCTATTTCTATATGTATCTATATTGATAGATCGAGAGTGTATCTACATGTGTCTGTTTGATGTATGCCTATTTGATAGATCCAGGATGTGTATCATTCCTGCTGTTTATGTCATTCTCATTCTCCAGTATTTCTAATTGTAAAGTGCAACACTACTGATAAATGCCTATTGTTTTTTAGCTGGTAGAGCATTTCTTTCAATCATTAGTGAATACTTCTGGGATGACACTTCACATTAATCAGGTAATATTCCTTTTCCTTGGGATTTATTCTGTATCACTAATTGACAAAATTTTCTTTCTACCTGAGCCTTCATTATCACTTGGCTAACCTTTTCTCGTGTACATTAGTAGATTATTTTGTTATTCTAATTGATTGGTAAAAAATGTTAAGTAGTTTTTTATGATGATTATATATTTTTTATAAAATGTTCAGTTCTTTATAAAATCAAATAAATATCAGTTGCTTATTTGTAAGCTACAAATTTAACATCGACAGGTTTGTTAAAGCTAATGGTTTAAACTAGGAAGAATCTTTTTATCTATGACTTCACATTCTTTGAAGTTCATTGTGATCTTTACTTGATTGAAGTAGCTTGCTGGAAAGAACACGCATCACATCATTGAAGCAACATTCAAGGCTTTTGCAAGAGCTCTTCGACAAGCGATGGAGTATGACCCACGTCGGCTTAGTTCCATACCTAGGTTTGATTGGAATCTTTTTAATCTTGAAATTTCTGAGTCTAATTTGAATCTTTTTAGAGATTGATAAATTACTTAGACGCCTTGAAGTGAATGCTGCAATGATTAAAACATGGTCAGTGTGAAGAAAAACATTAGCAGTTTGCATGTATCGTAATTTAATGCCAGTTCCATAGGGACTGAGAGCTGGAAGAACATCTTCTCAACAAAGTAGAGTCAAACTAATTTGACCATATGACATTACCCACTGCTCTTTCTTTTTTTGCATGTTGTAATTGTCACTTTACTGGTACTTTTTTCAGCTCCAAAGGGGTACTTTCGCGTTCCTGAACGTCAACTCCTGCTCCCGAACCGTAAATTCACATTTTTGAAATGGTGGAAACTTCAATTAGCTTGTTCAGGATGATGGATTGGTTCTTTATTAACAGGAAACTGCAGAAGAAACAAGCAGATAAATGCTTGATCAGGGAGAATAACAGTATTGTTAAACATTGTTAGTAAAAAATATAAGATCCCATGGTGAATCCTAGACTCTATACGTACATCCTGTTGTATTTTTAAAAAGCTTGCACCATTGTGGCAAGCCCATTTGGAAACGTATTTCTTATAAGATCCAGCATTGAACGTTAGCTTTATGAATCATTGATAGACCTATTTATACTCACTGGTATTGTGTATGCCTAATTTTGACGAGGAAAAGGCCCGAAAGGCTTACAGCTTTTCAATTAAAATGTATATAAATATATTTTACGTTATTTTCTTTGGGGTATATTTAAATGTATTTGTTTAAAATTAGATCTTAACTGTGAGGTTACTACCCGGGTGGAGTTACATGCCGGCTTGGCAAAACAAGTGAACGGGGCGGGGCGTAAATAGAATGTTTATTTTTAAATTTTCTCCTATTAACAATGTTTCATGACGATGTTGAGAATGGTATCTTTCGAACTCTTTCTTTACTAAATTATATATGTTTTTTCTTCTCTCTTGTAAAACAATGTTTAATCGGAATGTGTTAAAATTTACTAATTTTATCAAATGAAAAAAATGAATAACGTTTCGATTAAGCTTAAAATTGAATGCAAACTAGATCATAACATGGTTTAACTAATTTTATAAATGAGTTTTAATTGAGTAATAAAATAATTTTTTAAAAATGAATGTAGTGATTATACTTAAATTTTTCTAGAAGATGGGCAAACGAATGGAAACGGGCTCCTCCACGCAAGCCCGAAAACCTTAAACTTGATCCGATTACGCTTCGTATATAACCCACCGCTATCGCTTTTTCTAGGGCTTTGCTTTGTTGAACTCTGGTTCTCGTCGCAGCACACGGCCGCCGAACGAGGAGTACGAAGATTCAACAGCCATGGTGAGTGGATTCGTCGACAATCCCATCGCTTCCGTCGAATTTTTGTTCGTTTCTCACCCTAAATATGGTTCCCAGTTTTTCTTTGAAACTTTTTACCGTTTCACTTCGAGCTCTGTTGTTCGAATTTCAATTTTCTTCGCTAATATCCGTCGATATAGATCATCCAAAGATGCCCTTTTGCGAATTATGATATCATTCCATTCGCTAATGTTTCATCGTTGAAAAGTTGCTATTTTGATGAAAAATCTCACGTGGTTCTGCATCATTGGGATAGAAATTCTGGCTATTTCGTTCTTTCTTATGGTGAAATAATGCTAAAAACTCTTGTACGTGATAGTCTCTTGTGGCGAACGAGGATTTCCAGCACATTCTTCGTGTGCTAAACACCAATGTCGATGGAAAAAGAAAGATCATGTATGCCCTTACCTCCATCAAGGGTATTGGTCGCAGATTCGCCAACATTGTCTGTAAGAAGGCTGATGTTGACATGAACAAGAGGTATATCTTTTTCGCTCCCCCCCCCCCTCTGTTTTTTTGCCAATTAATTTTTCTTAGGATCGGTTTATTTGCGCGATTGAAGTAGAGTACAAAAGTTTGAATGGAATGTAGTGTAAATATGTTTTTTAACTAAGAGGATATGAATGTCTCTAAGAGTACTTTATATTTGACATTTGATTTTGTTATGTTTGAACAGTGATTTATTAGTCATTTGTGGTTTGTTAACTGCTTTTCAACTTGGTGATTTTCAGGGCTGGTGAACTCAGTGCTGCTGAGCTCGATAATCTCATGACTATTGTTGCCAACCCTCGCCAGTTCAAAATTCCTGATTGGTTCTTGAACAGAAAGAAGGATTACAAGGACGGTAGATATTCTCAGGTTGTCTCCAATGCTCTGGACATGAAGCTGAGGGACGATTTGGAACGCCTGAAGAAGATCAGGTTTGTTTTTCTGTCAAATTTATTATTGCCATGCTCATTTTGCTTCATTTGACCATCGATGGAAGCTGAGTTTCATGCCATCTAAAACCTCAAGTTGAAAGAGCATGCTTCACTCGATCTTACATGCATAAGCCATCTATACGTCATATTAATTTGCTTGCTTAATTTTCTGTAAAACGTTCTTGGCGTTGAACCATTCAAGCGTAAGACTTTTTTAATCAAGTGGTCGCACCTTCAATACAATCAAAGATAACGTAAAATAAAATTATAACAATAATCTGAGTCATAATTTCACTACGTAGAGTTGGCTATATGAATTTTTGTACAATTCTTTTTTAGGTTATATAATTTAAATCTTTTATAATCAAGTAATTTTAGATGTATTTCTGCTTCTTCTTTTTTACCTTGTAGCAGGCATGCAAATATTTCATGAAATAAATATATGCACCTGCCTTTGGACAATGGGGCTTTGCGAATGGTTATTTTCTACTAAGAAAATGTTTAGTAGGCTTAATGCCATGAATATTTGGATCACGATGAACGAATTCTCGTCTCAACGAATTATTTGCTCCATCCTACCTTCTGAGTCTGCTACTCAAATTTGATTTGCAGGAACCACCGTGGACTGAGGCATTACTGGGGTCTGCGTGTCCGTGGACAGCACACAAAGACCACCGGTCGCCGGGGGAAGACCGTCGGTGTTTCGAAGAAGCGTTAGTTCTCGTTTCGTAATGTTCTCGTCACATATTATGCTTCTTATAGAGTGGTGGATGCGTCTAGGCTTAGAGTTTTTTCTAGGCTGACTTTATTCAAGCTGTTAATGCGTTTTATACTTGAAAATTTTGTGCTTAATATCTTGATTAGTATTTAATCTTTTTTTGCTATTCTTTGAATGTGTCTGTTTCATTTGCCATTCAAGAAATGATTGATAAGGAAATAATACTGTAGTTTGAAGCTCAATCAGCTGTAATGTAAAAGCCGAACTTAGCAAGACCTTTCTCATTTCAGATTGTGGGTGAAGGTAGGGAATAACCTCACAAACATTCTGTCCTGGCTTTTATTATAAATTTACATCTCATGCACGCAAGCAGAGAGATATAACCGTATAAAAATTAATGATCCGTACTGCTACCTAACATGTAAAAACACCAGAAACACTGATATAAGCATAAGATCACGAACCATCACGCACGAGAAGATTGACAAGCATCGTCAACATATAATCAAACGGATGAACTCACAACGTTAGCATAATCGTTTATATAACTGAAAATTGGTACAGAACAATAGCCCATTCAGGAAAAGGGTGCTGCAAGACGATAGTCCAAAAACATTTTGGAATTGGAAAAAAAAAAATCACAACTTTAAGCTCTTCCGCGTCCTCTGAAACCACCACCACGACCGCCAAGAGTCCGTCCCCCTCTTGAAGGGCCTCTACCACCCCTTGAAGGGCCTCTACCACCACGAAATCCGCCACGGCCACCCCTACCACCTCGTCCACCACCACGTCCTCCTCTAGAACCTCCTTGTGACTGTCCCCTGTGGCATAGAAGATTACAATGAAACACGACCTGCAGAATACATTTGAGGAACATAGGCAACTGAAAAGCACATTTTCCAGTACCACACGGCATGAAGTAATGGATAGCACCAAATTCATGTATCACTTGGCCCATATGTGACTCTAGAATAAGATCTCGTATAAACCCATAATAGAATAGCTACTTTATTTGATCGATGAGTACGTGAATTCAGTTATATTATCACAAAATTATCCCTGTAACGATGAGAAAGTGTCTTAAACTAGAAATCATGTAGGAAAAAATAGCATGAAACTTAAGCAGAGGTCATGTACAAGAGCATAAAATCAAATATACATGATAGTTAAGCAAGAAACTTAAGCAGAGGTCATGTACAAGAGCATAAAATTAAATATACATGATAGTTAAGCAAGAAACTTAAGCAGAGGTTCTGTCCCACTGTGATCAGCAAGAGCATGATAGTTTTATTTTCTCCAAAAATTCAGCGCACTAAGGTGCTTGGGTAAATCACCTCAGGAAGATTTAAAATAATCACTCACTCAGGAAGAACTTACTTCCTTTTATCTCCTTATGGAAGTGTGTGTGCTTCGATAATGGTTTGCCTTTTGAGATATGTTTGATATCGAAGCTTTAATACTTATACCTTTACATTATTGAATATTTGCGAAAGGAACACCTCCATCTGTCAGTTGTGATCAAGATTACCCGGTATGGAACCAATTTTAACACAATCGTGAATGTCCACCATTACTAAAAAATAGCATTTTCTGTATGTATATCTGCAAGTTCACATAGAAAATAACCAAATGCATATTTTCTATTTTTATGCACTTCAAAACTCTTAAAAACATCTTTCCCGCCAAATAAACTTTGGTGAAAGAGTGAAATCCAGTTTCTTGTTCTTAAGATGCACCAGAAAGCAATCCAATAGCATGATCACACGTTGAACTCATAGTGAAAAAATAACAACAACGTGAGTCCAGTCAGTCAAGACAATTGATGCGAAACATAAGGAATTAATCAGCAGCGAAAGAAATAAGTCAGATATAACAGATTCTGAAAGGATCACATACTTCGGTTGTGGAAGAAATCTAGCTAAAGGCAGCAACTTGGCGGGATCAATGTAGAACTTATCTCCAGCAGAATACGATGTAGCTATGATACCCTCCATCATCTTGATCGAGAACAACTACACCAAACAAAAACAACGTAAAAAAGCAAATCTTTTTCCCTCCAGATGACGATGGAAAAGAAGAAAATACTACTGACGGATTCATTGATGGGCCCGAAGATCTCATCGACTTTCCCGATCTGAGTCTTGTTCTGTAGATAAATCGGGGCATTGAAGTACGGAACCTTCTCGTTCGTAAGCCTTGTCACCGCATCCCCCTCGCACGCGTGAAGAAACGAAGACACCTCTGCCGGAAAATAACAAAAAGAAAAGAATGAAAAGAAAAAAAAATCCTAATTCCGATCTCCACAAAACACCACGATCCAATCAGGAACCGAGAAATAGAGGGGGAAAAAATAGGTGCATTGTTCTTCCCGACCTACGACTTGGGAAGGAGGGCCTTCGTCCCGGAAGCCCCCGCCACGCCCGCCGAAGCGCCCACCCCTGCCGCCCCTGCCCCCTCCATCCCTACCGCGGAACCCTCCACCACCGCCCCTGGGTGGCCTCATCTCTCCTCACTTCTGTAGAAGAGTCTGGACAGAGCGGAGAAAGGAGCAGGCACTGCGTCTGGCGGCACGCTTCAAAAGGGTTTACGCTAGGGTTTAAAGTTGTGAATTCTCAATTCTGCACCAGCATCTACTTGTTATGACCAAAATACCCTTTGTCGATTCTCCTCGTATTGGAAGTGTGTGGGTGTATTTCTTTCTTGACTTTTAATTTAAAATGTTTTTTTTTTTTTTTACATTAAACTAAGTCATTTTCCATTCTTCAATTGACCATAATTTTTTTTTTTAGGGAAAAATTTGTGAGAATGATGTAAACTTAATTTATTGAAAAGTTAAGTGTTTGTATTAACGGAAAATTTGGAATAATAATAATTTTCCTTACATTTATACCACCTATGAAAGGGAAAAAAAAGTTTCTGTAATTTACTTGGACGTCCTTGTAATTTTACCCTCACACGTCCTTTTGCAACGTATATCCTCATGTCTCTCCCTTCAAGAGTATATACTTGCATGCCACCCTCCTTCCTTCACATAACCTTGTTAGAGATCTTCTATTGAATGAGTCTTCAATTGTAAAAGAAATGAAAAAAAACTAAAAAATGGTGAATGGATAGATTATGTGAAAAAAAATATAAATTAAAATAAAAAATATAATTATATGAAAATATGAATGTTATAATTTATATTAATTTTTAAATTTCTGTCATTTTTTTGTCATATATTCAAACACAAAAATTTTAATTTTTATCATTTTCCTTTGATTACATAAATATCTAAATTTCAATTTTTATCATTATGCATTAGGTGTATAAACACTACATTGACATTTTCTTCTTGCTTTGATTTTTTCATTTTTCTTATTATTTTTCTCGTTTTCTAGACTCATAAATAAGTCCTTTTATTAGATGTTTTTTAGACAACTTTTTTATTTTATTTTATTTTATTTATTTACTTTAATTTAATTGTATGATTAGTTAATCTAAAATATAATACATTACATTTAGACTTTTAGCTTAATTTGAGTTATATATTTGTTATTTCGTTTTGATTTAAAAACAATGGTTGAAACGAAATTAGTGAATTTTTACTAAGGACTTGAAATGAAAATTTCAGATATATTTCTATTGGTTTCAAAAGCAAAAATATTTCTATTCATTTAATAACTTAATTTGTATGATTACTTCTACATTTTATGTATTTATATATTTAGGAAAAAAAATTAACAGCAACTTTAAAGAAATCAACCTTTTTAATTTAATAATCAAAATTTAAGTGGTACGGTGTATCCTCATGTAATAATAGATATTCTACCTAATTAAAAATCAATCCATCAATCTACGGCAACCAATATCATCTCACACCTATCGGCTATCCGATCCAACGGTTGCTATCAATCTTCTGGGGGAACACGATAAGAAACACCACCATCTGAAGGGAATCTACATCTGCTCTTCCACCTCTTCCGGCGTCTCTCGGACAAAAAGGGGACGCCCGGGAGAGCAAGCAAAACCTAGTATTGGTTTCGTTCCTTTCGGTTCGTTGCAGATCTGGTCCTTCCACCCGACCACTCACTCATGGTAACGTCCATTTTCCTGTCTGCGATCACCAATCTGGTCTTTCTTTTTTTTTCCCCTTTTTTTGTTGATGATCTGTGATTCTTCCATGATTTTGAGGGGATTTGAGGTAACGATGCTGACTTTTTGATCGAGTATTGTGGTAAAAATTTGCGTACTGTTAATAAAAATGTTCAATCAGGGGTTTTTTTTTTTGTTACGATCATCTTGTAATTTTTCTTCGCAGCTGGATTAATGCTTTGATTTCGCTAAGAAGTGGGTGGTGCATTCCCTTCCTCTTCTGCGGTTCTATTGACCTAAGAAGTGACGGTATTTGATATGAATCATTGGTGGAAGGGGTGCCTCCCAATAGTCCCACATCTGATATAAAAATACTGGTGTGGACTTGATTAAGAGATGGACTCGCTCTTCTATTAGACTAGTCTTTTGGGGTAGGTTCTCTCAAACTTATAACAAGTGATATGATCCGAACTGGGCCATTTTGGAAGGGGCGACCTTGGGTGGGTACCCAGAATCCAGAGTGGGCCACTATCGGAAGGGGCGACTTGGTGCAGAGTGAATGCCTAGAATCCAGAGTAGGCCACTGACGGAAGGGACGACCTGAGGTAGGCCAAGAATGCCTAGAGCTCGGAGTAGGCCATTGACGAGGACATCAGTTTCAGAAGCATGATGGAATGATGTGAACTTGATTAAGAGGTAGGTTATCCTCTCTATCAAATCAGTCTTTTGGGGTGAGTTCTCCCAGACTTATAGCAGTATTGGCAATGTATTATCTCAGTGTTTGGTGTTGTTCATAAAGTATTTTAATGTTTATATGCTATCTTTGTTTTAACACGGGCAAAAGATGTTTTTGCTTTGCTTGTTGGTTTGGGTTGGAATGTTGGTGGCCAAGAAGGAAAGCAATTGGGAAGAGTGAGATTAGTAATAAGTTAGGAGAATGACGGAAGGCATAAGGATAATGGAAGAAAGTGGGAAATGTAAAGGGGGGCTTGGGACATGGAAGGAGGAATATCAACGGCAGTGATGGAGCAAGAAAATTGTTATTGTGGGAGAAATATGTTATAGAAAGTAAATGTCATTGCTTGTCGGAGTGTAATGGGAACTTTGGGTTCAACCCTAACCCTCGAGATCAATGCTGCTGGCCACCATGGCTGCTTGCATCTCTAGAGAAGACACCCTTTGATAGTCTACATTATGGACTGCAGAAAGGTTTAACAGTCTGCTGGCTGTTGTAGACTGAAGTGGAAATGTGGGAATATTCCTGGGTGGAGGGTGGAGAGAGAGATAGTGTGTGTGTGTGTTTGTTATTAGGGATTTTCTTATAAAATAAGCAATGAGCTTTTTTTGTTATTTGTGACGTCTGTGTGCATAATGCGTGCACATGTGTGTCTTTGTGGTTCTGCATGTGTAATCCATCTCAACAGAAGGCAGTTGTTCACTCTTCAGAATTGAGACATGTATTTCAATTTCATTAGAGACTAAGAAGATTCTTTAAGAGAAAAAGCATACAGAAGGTCAATCTCGTCATATAATGAATTTAAAAGTGATAAAATACAAGAATTTTTGGAAGAAGCAAGAGGAAGGTCCAGTGAACTAGCCTCACAAATGCAAATCATTGATGGTTTTTTTTGACATTATCCAGAAAATTAGATGTTTTACCTTGGTGATTTCTTTGGTTGAGTTGGTTGTTTCACCAACCTCATTTTTATAGTGTAGACCAACCCTTTGTATTTTATTCATTTAACCTTGCAGTTCTAAGTTTATCACCGGAATCAAATGTGTCACTTTGCAAAGTATATATTGCAGCATTATTCCTTTCATCGAATTTTGAATATTGTTGGTCAAAGTACCACCAATTCATTATATTGCCTTTTTTCTATTTTACTTAGTTTGACATATGCTTGATGAAATTATAATGGCAGGATGGACAAGATTCAGATGATTCCAAACAAAGTACTGCTGATATGACAGCTTTTGTGAGTTTCTATTCCATGCTTATCAAATATCTGCATATCGCTCCATAATTCCATATGAAATATTGAAATACCTCTTTGTGAATTTGTTTGAGATGGCCATTTAGGTTTAATGATTGGATTTGTTTGTTCACCTGTTGTTTGATTCCTGTTAAAAGTAATATATTTTCAGTTGTGAAATTTTATTGGCTTATACCATATTTTTTTGTTTGCCAGGTACAAAATTTGCTTGTTCAAATGGTGAGTTTGACCATCGTGCACAATTGTTAAACATTTAATTGAACTTATGTTTGGATTCATTCTCTATGCTTAATTAACTACTGTTCTTGCAGCAAGGTAGATTCCAGACAATGTCTGAGAACATTGTATCAAAAAATATCCTTCTTCATTAGTTTCTATTTGGACTGCATCTTGGTTTAATTTGTATTAGTTTTGTACTATTATCTATGGTCAAAATAATTAAAAAATTCCGTAAGAAATACCTTGATATATGTTGTCTGCTAATGTCAATCTTCATCGAAGAAAACAAGAGTGATTAGTTATAAAATAAACCCATGGCAAGATAACTTAGAATTCAAAGGATTTAGACTAAAGTAGGTTTAATATTGAATATACAAAGTGTCCGTTTGGTAACGTTAGAAACAATGATAAAAACATAAATAGGATGGATTGAGATACCTAAAAGCAAAAATTTTAAATATTTAGGATTTATAATGTTCAACAGTAGAAAATTTATAGAAGATGTTGTTCACAAAGTTAAAAATGGTATAGGCTTTGGAGAAATCCATTGGAAGTGTTATGTGATAAAAGATTATTCTTAAAATTAAAAGTAAAATTTTATAGGGCATCCATCCATCCATTTATACTGTATCATACAGAGCATTGAGCTGTAAAATATGAATGCGACAAAAAAATGATAATATTAAGATAGATGAGTGAGTACTAGTACAAGAAAAATAATAATTTCATTTGAAATAACATAGGAGTTTCACTTAGAGTTCGAAATAAGATGCACCTATTAGGAAAAAAATTAATTAATTTAGGTAAAGCTAGAAGTAGAGGGAGACCAAAAATTACTTGATTAGACGTAGTGAAAAGATTTAAATTTACATAATTTAATGAATGATTTAGTGACGGTTAGAAATAAATCCAAAGAAATAATTGATATAGTTCACCCTATATGGTGGGACTAAAGCATTATAATGTTGCAGTCAATTTTGTGAGAAACTACAACTGCGTGAAGCTTGTCTCACTATATTTTTTCAAAAGGATCTTATTTACTCTTCTATTAGAATATTACGATTTCACGATGGAGTTTCTCCTGGCAGAGCTTTCGTTCTTTTTTCTTATGCTTGTATGACAGTTGATTTCATTCACAGGATCATTTAACAGAATCAAACCAGTGCAGTACATCATTTCTTTCGTTACAGTTATGCCACTGTTAAAAATAACATCTTTAAAACCTGTCATAGTTTGTCGATATTTACCACATCCATGTAAAAACGATATCCTTAACGTCTGTGCACTAGATGAAATGGGAAGCAGGATTGATGAGCTGGAGCAGAGCATCAACGACCTGAAATCTGAGTTGGACAATGAGGGCACACCTGCCAAATCGAAGCCTGAAGAATCTAACAAGCCAGCTTGAATTCATAATATAGCAGAAAGTATGGTCATATTATATCATATATATCTGAGGGCCTCCACTAGTACATACATTCGTCCTCTGTTCCTTCGTCATGTGATGTTTGATCAGAAGGATTAGTGATTATCTGAAAAAAGCTAATTTATTTTCCATTTGTGCTTAATCTTGACCGAGACTAAAGTTGTTTTATTGACGTCTGGAGTTGTTTCATCTGGTATTTTGTTTCGTTTTAGATCTCTACATTTGTTACTGCGTACTCAACTTGACAAGTGAAAAATCAGCAAGTGCTAAACCATGCTGTCTTGCGTTGATCAAATGAAGACATCGAAGTCTTGATTTTCTCTTGACCGACTTCGGTTCAGGACTTCAGCTCGTAAGCATGGTACAACAAAAGCAAGCTGCCGATGGTGTTTTTGCTTGAATTTTAATTCGCCTTAATTTTAGTGTTTTGTCTAATTTGCGTGAAATATCAATTAAATTGTCTACAATTGATTACAAAATATATCATTTTCCTCAACGTTTTGTCAAAATTTAGGAGTAGGAGGAGTTTGTGATATTGTCAATTACGTAACTTAGCAACGAACTACGGAAGGACTACCATTGGAAGTGTCAATCATGACTCTTTTATCACGTTACACTTTGAAGGATTTCTCCAAAGTCTGTATCATTTTTAACTTTGTGAACAACATCTTCTATAAATTTTCTATTGTTCCATGTTATAAATCCTAAATATTTAAAAGTTTTGCTTTTAGGTATCTCAATCCATCCTATTTATGTTTTTATCATTCGAAGTGTTATAAAAGCATTAGAGTCCATGTCTACCGTAACGGTGGTCGATAGATGATGAAAGTATGTTATCTTTGTGGTGATATCAAAGAAGTGTATCGTAGAGATGACAATGAGGTTGTTCATGTAAAACATCATCAAGTATTGGAGTCTTCTCAAAGATATTGTAAGTGATAGAGATGCTCGCTTTACAAAGAGATTTTAAAGAACATTATTTAAGATGTTGAGAATCCAACTTAACTTCTCAACAAGTCATCTACAGTCTAATAAGTACATAGAACACATCAATACTTTCTTAGAGGAAATATTTAAGACACTTTATAATAATGAACTAGTAGAATCAAGTTCAATTGTTAGACATTGCCTAATGTTGTCACAACCTTCATCTAAACTCGTCGATAGAGAAGTGTTCCTTCAAGTTGGCAACAACCATTGGCTTCACACGAGCTTATGAAGAACATGTAGGATTGATATTTGACAACCTATTAATTCATGAGGAATCAACAAGACAACTTGGAAAAGACTCTAAGACTACTTGTGCATGGTGTAGAACAAGATGAAGAAATAGGTAGATCAAAGTCATAGGCTATTAAAGTTTGATGTAGGCAACAAAGTCCTACTTAGGTTAACTTCGTAGATCTTAAAAAAGATCTATAACAATGAGGTGCACCACTCGTTGGTACAACATTACAAATAACCATTTATTGCAAATAAACAAGTTGGGAAGTTAGTCTACTAGTTGAAGGTTGTTGTCAACATTAGTTTTGTCAAGCTTTTCCACTATGACATGGAGGATGCCTTGCGAGGAAAGTCACATTGTGCGCTAACCCAAGTTTGAAAGAAGTTCAATAAGAAAGAAGTAATGAACCTTAACAAGTAGGTCGAGGGTCATAATTGAAAGAACATGTGAGTGTCTTTCTTAGTGTAATGAGAGTGCCAACCATTAGAGAAGGTGACTTAAGAGAAGGACATCATGCTTTGACATTTCAAAGATTTCATTAAAGACTTCAAGAAGTCGTCGAAGGTGATGATGAGTTAAGTGAGGAAGAATGTTATGTCTCATATGAGGTTGACTCATACGAAGTGAGTTAACATAACTAAGATTCAAAGGGATACTTGACTGATACCTAATAACATCTATTGAAGTTGATCCACTTGTCGAGTGAGTAGTGAAGTGGAATGTCAATGGTTGTAGAAGACGAAAGGTATAAGGTGAGCGACTTTAAACTAGGATAGTGAAGGGACATGTTGGTTGGTAGGTGAAGTCATCATGTAGTTGAAACTACGAAGAGACACCTCAATTGACAAGCGACGCTAATACATGGCAACAGAAGAGTATTATTGAAGTGATATTGTGGAAGATAAAATGTCACACTATGAAATAATGGCAAAACTTAGGAGACAAGACTCTCAAGCAAAAGGTAGAGTCTATATAAAAGGTTTAAGTAAGCGAAACTAAAAGACAACGGTACTGCATTATGTAACCAAAGACTCATTATAAGTGAAAGTGAGTCATTGGACATTGTAGGACTAAGGTTGCCATGTGAAAGATTCATTAATGGTAAAGTAACTATTGACTTTTCAATTATATTATAAAGAATACAAAGACATGCTAATCGAACATCAAATTCTTTGATACTAATAAAAATTTTGTCGACATTCTAAAAAACTCCTGTGATGTACATAATTTAATTTAAGTATAATAAAAACTAAGTTAAATAATGAATCAAGCACCTACTAGGCCCTTGTATCCCCATGGACCAAATTGCCCTCTTCCTAAAACCCATCCTCCAAAATTTCGGGACCGTCGGAGCAACTTCCCACTGCAGAGCCGAGATTCTCCGGTCGATCCTTAGATTTTCGCTCATCAATGGCGTCACAGCCACCTTCTTCTTCCTCCCCCGCCGGCACCCGAGTTCCCGAATTTCGAAAAGACCCGATCTTCAATCGGTGGGTCATCTTCTCCCCGGCCAGAGCCCGCCGTCCATCCGACTTCAAGTCGTCATCCTCCTCCAACTCCGACTCCGCCTCCCAGAACCCTAAAACCACCCCGTCGTGCCCCTTCTGCATCGGAAGGGAGCACGATTGCGCGCCGGAGATCTTCCGCTTCCCACCGGAAACCTCCAACTGGAAGGTCCGGGTCATCGAGAACCTCTACCCCGCCCTCCGCCGAGACGTTGACCTCACGCCGTCACGGCCAGAAGCTTTCGAGGAGGGGGCGGTGGTTGTGAGGGGGTTCGGTGTTCATGACGTGGTGATCGAGACGCCGTACCACGAGTTGAGTCTGAGCGACCTTGGAAAGGAGGAGGCTGGGCAGGTGGTAATGGCGTACAAAGAGAGGGTCCTCCAGCTCAAGGAGATGGGGTCTGTTAGATACGTCCAGGTATGTGGGGATGGGCCTAAATATATGGTATAGTTGGTAAAAGTTTCAGTCTTTAGTTGGACATTTACGTGTATGTAGTGTCTTGTGAATTACATCGCGAACAATCGTTTCTTTTTCTTAGAACGCTATTTGCAATAATTTAATTTGGATTTATTGCTATTCTGGTAATTGTTCCAATGCAGAGCTTTGTATTCCACAGATGGAATTCTAGAACTTGTTTCATGCGATCTATAGTATTGTTATATTTGACTGTTCTGTCAGATTTTGGGAGAAAATGGAAGATCTTAGGAGTGCTGTCAGATCTTGGGAGAAAATGGGTGATAGAGAGATGAGGCAAAACGGCTGGAACAAGGCATGAAAGCAGAAAAAGAATTGGAATCGCATTATTAGGGTTGGAGTCTCAAATACATGTCTTCACAAGATCTCGGTTATAGAAGTAACGTTCATTTGGAGTTTATGCATTTCATTTTATTCTAAGTTGGTAACCTAACCTATGATTCCACGTCTCACTACTCATATAAGCACTATTATTGACATGAAATGAAGAATCAGAAATAATTTTTAGAGTAAAGAAAGGTAAAATTCTTCACATTCTTCAGCAACTCCAATCATCTTCTTAGTCTAAAGATCCTGGAAAATACAATAGTCCAGAAAGAAAGAAACATAGCAATTGAGGGTTTTAGTTATTTTTGCAACTGACATCAAGTTCACCTTAAAACCAAGTTATATAGAGAACATTATGCAGTTTTAAAAGATCAGTAAATTCCACTTTTCCTATACCAGATACAGAAGCAGTTTTTGATTAGGCAATATATGGAGGATTTTCAAGCATTTAGAGAGAATAAAAAAGTATTATTGTAGGTTATGTGTTCTGTAGTCCTGTTATCAACAATCAAAACATTATTATTAGATAATTTAGAAAGACAAGTAATATTAACAGTGGCATTGGCTAAACTGATATTTCTTACTCTTATCAAGCGATGCAATTAATTGGTTAAACTGTCTTGTGGTAAACTCAACCACATTTCTCTCACTACTGTCTTGATCAATAACTTTGCAGTTGTTTGTCCCTTTATTTGTTTTAGAATTATCTGAAACAATCTTATTATAGAGTTTATGTCCAAGGGGAACCCAATAAGCCAATAACAGTTTTCTCTCATGACTTCATTTGTTGCCATTAGTGCAATGCAATTACTCCTTTTTTCCAGATACCTTACTGAAGTCTGTTTTACCTTTATTCACATTTAAAGCAATAGATTCATTTGGAGTAGTAGTATAATCTCCCTTTATTTCTCTTATTGTAGAATTAAAGAATACACTTATTAATGGTAGGAAAATGAGTCATAGCAAGAATTTAGTTCTTGATAACACTATAAGATTCATTTAGGCCCATAAAAAATTGAAGTAAATGCTCTTCATGATCTTTGTTAAGGCCTTAAGGATACTATAGTTACTATCACAAGAACAATTTTCAATGGGATCAAAATACCCAAATTGATCATACAAAGACTAATTTAAGTGAAATAAGCTTCGATAGAATTATTTTCTTATTTTAATTAAACAATTTTCTTTTTAATTAGATAGATTTTGAAGGAATTTTTCTAATGAAACTTCTCTTTCAAGTCGATCCAGACATCTTGTTTAGTATTAAGGTACATAATACTGTTAGTAATATCAAGTTCAAGAAAATTTATTAATTAGGACAAAACCATATCATTACATTGCACTCATAAAGGGTATTCCGTAGGGGAAGAGTTGGGATCAAGAATCTTAAGTGACCCATCGACAAAACCAACCTTGTTCTTAGCTCTCAAGTTGATGCTCGTCACTCTCCTCAAGTGTCATAGTTCTTAGTGTTCAAAAGCTTTGAAACGAGAGATATGTCTATGTTATCCAAGTGATGAAGGTAGTAGGGATTGGTAGTGTTAACCTCGTATGTCTTGTTCATGGCATAGTAGTTGCCATAATTGGTAGACAATTGAAGGGCTAAAAAGATTACAAAGAAGATAGATCTATAGAATAGTAGTGTTTAAGGTCGATAGGAGAGATCTAAGATATGCAAAGGAAAATGAAGAAATCTTTAGAACATGGTAACTATTATGAACAAAAAAATTCCTAAAAAAACATGGACAGAAATACCCAATTCCAAGGGAACCGTGATAAGATAGAAGTAGTTTTTCTTTGATAAAAAGTAGTAAAGAAATCAAAATAGTATCTTCCAAGATTAACAGGAAACGAAGGATCCTCTCAAGATTAGACAATGAATCATGAGATCTAGGACTAATCTTGCTACCTGTTGTGAATCATGTACGGAATGTTTGAAGTGGAGGCTGTAGCAGACTCATCTACCCTGATTCATGTTGGATTTTGGGGGAAAATGGAAGATCACAGCAAGTGGTGTCACATCTTAGCAGAAAATGGAAGATCACAATGAGTGGTGTCAAATCTTGAGGGAAAATGGGAGATCATAGTGAGTAAAAAGATTACAAGGATGTGTCGAATAGATGGAAGCAAGGCAAAATAGCTGAAATGAGGTGCAAAAGTGGAAGAAGAATCGGTACCACATTACTAGAGTTGGGAGTCTCAAATACATGTTTTCACAAGATCTTAGTTGTTAATGACAAAGTTGCATCTTGGCCTTAGATAAGGAAAAATTGCATAAAGAACCTTGAGGAATAAGAAATTTGCCAACAAGGGGTTAAACTTTAACATGTTCAGTTTGGTGTATTGTTAATATAGTTGGATTCTGCCAATTCTTTTTATTCATCTATAATTACAAATCCAGCTTGTCGTGCATTTCATGTCTTAGGAACCTGCAAATATCATGTAAATGGATATTATTTACTTGTTTAGATCATCTTTTGCTTCATACAGGCAACAGAAGTTTTGGGTGATTTTTTTTTACTAAGGTTCATATTTTCTTGCTTTCTAGGTGTTTAAGAATCATGGTGCATCTGCTGGGGCATCGCTGAGTCATTCTCACAGCCAGATGATGGGCCTCCCTGTTGTTCCTCCCTCAGTTGTTTCCAGACTTGGGAACATGAAAGAAAGCTGGAACAAGACTGGGAAGTGTAGTATGTGCGAAATTCAATCGGAGGACATCTTAATTGACAAGTCATCCCATTTTTTTTCAGTAGTCCCATATGCTGCATCATATCCTTTTGAGATATGGCTTGTTCCTCGGGACCATGCTTCTCATTTCCATGATATTGATGGTGAGAAGGTATGCACTGGTAAATGAAAAAAAAATTGTGCATTAAACTGCTAATGAATATAGTGATACTCTAGCTTCACAAATGAAATTAGAATATATTCCTTTGCTGTTCAATTTGTTAGCTGCAAGTCACATAAAAAATCATTCTTTGCGATCTTTGAATTACCTGGTAAACTAATTCAGTTTATTATAGAAAGAACATTTTGCAATAAAGCTTTGATTTAACTTGGTTTATACGTATCGTTATCTAGTTTTGAAGATTGCTATGAATATTGTGGCTTCTTTGCAGGCACTGGATTTGGGTGCTTTGTTAACGATGACTTTACGGAAGTTGTCTCGACAGCTTAATGACCCACCTTTCAATTTCATGATTCACGCCTCTCCACTGGATCTGGCAACCTCGTCATTACCGTATGCCCATTGGTTTCTACAGATCGTTCCTCAAGTAGCCACAATAGGCGGATTTGAGATGGGAAGTGGATGCCACATAAATCCCGTCTTCCCAGAAGATGGTGCAAAACTCTTGAGGGAAGTAAGCCTTGAAAATTAACTGATTTTATACTGCTTCCAAGCTTTGATCGTGAGAATGACACTGGAGCAACCATATAGACCTTTTTTCCTGGAAATCATGTTATTCTTAAGTGCAGGCTCTGAGATGTGGAGGTCGTTCACCTAACGTTATATGATTTGTATGACCAGGAGCTTGTGCCTCTGAATACATTTCGGGCTGTTGGGAAGGAAATTTTCATCCTACTGCTATTTATTTTGATTTAAAAATACATTTTTAAATTGACCTGTGTAACAATAATAATAGCAATTTAAACTATAATTCCATAAGGTTGGTTATATGAATTTTTTTCTTCTGTGTATTTCTATTTATGATCAAATATTTAGTTAAATTATATAAATTAAAGCTTTTCTTCACAATTTCTATCTAAGTAGTTTTAGGATTTTGTTTACTTCTTTTCATTTTTACATTAATTAATTATTCTCTTGTAGTTGGTGTGGTCTCGTTAGAATATGACCAAATCACTTCCTTTAATTTTTTCTTATCTTATCTTTAACTGATGTGACTCTTACTCCTTTTTTAATAAATTCATTTCGACCCATCTCTTATAATATTATCGCTTATTCATTTAAACATTTGCATTTCTACAACATTAGTTTTTTCTATATGGTCGTGCTTTATGGTCCGAAATTTTGTGCTATCTCATTTCCTATCATAAGTTCAATTATTGTAATTCTATTTTTTATCTTTATTATCTCAATACATTCATTTCTCAAACTTTTATTTCGATTTCATTGTTATGCTTATCTTTCTTGTATATTCATAATTTAAAATTATCCTAGATTTTTCCTTACTCGTTTAGTTTCTTACAAGCATAATAAGTTAATCTGTTTTTACCATTTATATCTACTAGTTTCATGCTTTTACCTATTAAGGTTTTTATGGTTTAAGTTACTAATTTAATTCTGATGTTTTAAACTATGTTCTTTACTCACATTAGTCCATTAAGGCGTGGTGCATCTAGGTGTTGATGCAGGGACTTCACTTTTCTTCAGAATTCATGTACACAAGGGACTGATAAGATTGCTAACTTTTTCTTGCTAATCTAAAGTTTGGGAACACCTTCGAAGTCGGAGGAGTGAACTTTTATGTAGAGATTTTTTAATTTTGAATTTTACGGATGAAAGAATTCACATTGAAGTTTAGCAATGCAATTTTGTTGGAATCCATTGTCTGATGCAATTTAATCAAGGGACCGTAGGCTTAAATCTTAAGGAAAAAAATAAAAAGAAAGATTTAAAAAATTATAGAAAATGATAAAAAAGAAAGTTAAAAATGTTTGTATATAGTAAAAAAAATGTAGTAGAAAAAACAGAAGGTAATAAAATACAATTTTTCAATACTTACGATAAATTTATAGATAAAATATAATTTTTACAATAAAAGATAATAAAATATAATTTTTAAGATAAAAGATGTTAAAATATGATTTTTATAATTTATGATAATAATATATGATTCATAAGAAAATTAAAAGAAAACTTTTACTCAACATACGGTAAAAATAAGTCATCACTTTTTAACTCTTTCATACTTTTCAAGAGTCTAAAAAAGAACATGAAGAAAATTCTCTCTCAAAAAAATTAAAGCAAAATTTTTATCAAATTTTACTTTACTTTTACATCGTACACAAACATCTTATATTTTATCTTAACTTTACGTCTCTATCCATTGTGTACGAACATTCCTTAACAGTTGCGTTAAAAGGAAAAGCTGATCAAGTTAAAGCCTTTTTCTCCGATGGCCAAAAAGTTATAATATTTTTTTAAGCTACGTATAAGACATTCAATAACGATCATGGAAAAATGCCAACATATTTTTCTAAAGTTGGTTGAAATAATCGCTCCCCTAAGCTCAACAATGGTTTTACTTGGTTGTGTGTATCTACTGGGTTTAATTTGTTTATATGCGATAATGAACTTCATCAACTGAATGGATCATTAAGCGTCTCAGACAAAATGTTCAGCAGTGATATATTTACGGTTGGCAAATAGGCTGATCCAGACTATAATCAAAACGATCATGAGCTCACCACCACCTTTAGAACTGTTTAAATCGCACACAATTAAGAGGGGCATTGGAAAAAGGAAACTACACATAAGACTCATCTTAGATGAGGTTTCGAATACCGCCGAGTGGCCAGCAGCCCCTTGCCTCCAATATTTGATTGGTCACTTCTGGATTTCCATGGGTTGTTGAAGCGGTTCCAGAGAATCGACGATATCTCTCATTAGAGGCCTGGCCCTTGGATTTCTGTTGAGGCAGTGGTAAGCCAAGATCGCCGCCTTGTACACACCCTTCACTGGGAATTCTGTGCCTAGCCTTGGATCCATGATGTGCATCAATTTTTTCCTCTGGTTGAGAACAGGAAAAGCCCACTCTATGAGGTTTTGCTCTGTTGGAGGTCGAGATCTGTCTAGTGATCTCCTGCCGGTAAGGAGTTCGAGGAGGACGACACCGAAGCTGTACACATCACTCCAAGCGGCTAGATGACCTGTGTCGTAAGAGCAGCTTATGAGGATCATGGCACACTCTTCGTCTGGAGACGCAGTTGGATTGGCACAGCAGTCTAAAGAGGGTAAGGCATTTTATAATATATGCTCATCAGGAACCATTGAATGACAAATGCAAAATTAAAATGTTGAGGCTTTGGTAACCAGTGGGAGAACCATTTGATTAACATCTCATGATGTTGTAACCTATCATTATAGCTTCTTAATTAAGCCATGTTTGGAAACACCAATCGGTGGAAATGTGTTTCCAAATGCTGCCCTGGGAGGCACCAAGAATTGTAAACTGAAATACATTGCATTTGAATTTATCTTTAGCCAAAGGGCAGGAACCACTCAAGTTTCCAATCATCACCAAATGCATATGATGTTTTTCCCCTAAATTCGTCTAAGAGAACTACTTAACTTTTCTCTTTAAACCAAACGTGAACAAATCATGCATGCATCATTCAACCGAACATTTGAAGTTTTATCATCAAGAACCAGGAAATCCCATGCTTCGGATCGGAACTAGAGATTGAAATTACCATACAGACAATCACCTCTCAAACTCCCAGATGGTTGGTTACTTGCCCAACTAGGAGGTATAGAAACCTTTTGAAGCTTCCCCCCATGATTCCCCATAAGTGAATCCTATTAATATCTACTACCAAAAAAGCCCATTAGATCTGAAATATGAGGATCAACTAACAGACGGATTTGACGGTTTATCTCCACCAAAATATAGAACAACCAATTAGTACCAGCCATTCCACTGGGAAAAGGCAACATAGTTTTAAATGTGAAAATGAGTAATCTAAAAGAACCATTCATTGACGATTAGTCCAAAACAAAGAGAACAAATTACAGATAACACTGATAAGGAAGAGATTGAACATTGAAGTAATCTTAATATGCTGATCAATTTACCTGTCATGATATATTCAGGTGCTGCATATCCATATGTTCCCATTATTCGAGTTGTAACATGAGACTTATCACCCACCGGTCCATCTTTTGCAAGTCCAAAGTCCGAAAGTTTTGCATTGTATTCCTGGATTTTATACAAAATAATTTTTTTTACAAATGTTAAGATTTAGTTCATCGTAATAGCTCTTCACTAGACCAGAAAAAAATATCAATATGATCTTATCATGTTAGGCAAGAAACAAAAGTTCCTTTCACTCTAATAAGCTGCTTAGTACCCAAAGACCCTACAAAAAATGCTGGCATTCTCTTTCCTGCAAATGTGTAATCAACAGGTTTGGCAAATAACTAATGAAAACATAGTTTGTGCTGTTTATTACGAGACAATTGAGGAAGTTTCCAAATGCAGGCCTTTATAATTTCGAGGAAAAAACCTTTATAATTAATAATAAACCATAAAGAACAATAAGCAAATAAATCATGTACTGACCTGGTCTAGTAAAATATTAGATGTCTTGAAATCTCGAAATATAACTGGCTGTTTAAGATCATGGAGAAATGCAAGACCTTTTGCAGCACCAAATGCTATTTTCATTCTGATTGACCATGGTAGCGGAGGCATTACTTCTGCACAATCATCAGTTATTGGTTTGTTTTTAATCATGGCAGTAGTTTTTGCATTCATGACAATTGGAATCTTGATAGGAATCATGAGCACTGTTACTCTTGATAACTAAATTATTATAGTTAATTATGAGCTGAAAGTCTGTTACACATGCACCTACTTGATTGTTGATTACGAGTAATGAAAAAGAAATACTTGTACCAAGAATCTGCCTGTTTTTTCTTACCGACTAAAGTGAGCTTTCAGTTGGCACTGACCATTTGGGTGCACTAAACATTTGGGGTTTTTCCCATACCCTAAGATCGGCATTTCAAAGGGCTTCATTTCCCAGCTGACTTTCAATGTAAATTCCATGCATTTGTGGTGGATTAAATGCTGTTTATTCCAGTGGCTATGTGACCAAGATATTTATACCACTGGTTCAAATGATGTCCTCAACATCAGCAATTATATTCATTAAATATAATATAAAGGAAACTTCCTTATCATAATGATGTATAAATTTCAAATAGCATTGGCTATATTTGTGATTTTACCCACTACTTGTAACCGTCATCTTCTCTCCTACTACTATTTTCTGTCACATCCTTATTGATTTATATTAATTTCTTGATAATTTATGCATATTTGTTAGTTTATTTAAATTTTTTTAAGCTAGCTTGCTATGCATAACAAATGCAAAATGAAACCAAAAGAGTATTTTTGTGATTCTCACGTAAACTTGAATATGCACCTGAAGTTCATCTATTTTATCGATTTTTGTACAGAGTACTTTTGGGAATAGAACGTACCCTCCATATATTTGATCACCATGAAATATTCATTACCTTATTATTGATTTACATGCATTTCATACAAAAATAACATGCATCTTCGGACCCTTTTTAATTGGTTTTCTTTTCCAAATTGAGTTTTATGTTAAAATTTATTACAGGTAAAATTTTATATGGATTTTTTATTATATATCATCATAATAGGAAAGGACCAGACCAGACGAGGGAATAATTTCATCTAATTCTTCTAACATCTAACACACACTACATAATTATAACTTATAATAACATTGTTTAGGCTTGTAAATATGAGAAAAGATTCAATAAGTGCATGGCAGAGAAAAGGGTTTTACATAATGAGATTATAAGTCAGATAATTTTTAAACCTATGATGTGAAAACATTAGAAGAAATGAATGTGATTGAAAGATGGGAATATCTTACTTGAAAACAGTATGTCCTCCACGCTTCCCCTGTGCATGTATTCATAGACCAGAACTCGTTGCTCATTTTCGCAGCAATAGCCAACGAGCTTGACGAGATGGGGATGAGAAAGTTCGCTGAGGAAGACGACCTCCGCCTACGAGGAGGTCAGATGGGAAAGAGAGGACAAACAGATGGGAGAGCAAGAAAAGAAGGGAAAGAGCAGAGAGGAAATAGTATGATTACCAGCCATTCCCTATGGCCCTGAAAGCTCTTGTCAACATCGTGAAGCTTGACGGCGACCTGAAGAGGTTCGACTCCCTTTCTAACGTCGTCGGTGAGAAGTCCCTTGTGAACGGGACCAAAACCCCCTCTACCCAATAACGAGTCTCGATGGAAATTCCCGGTGATGGTTTTCAATTCGTCGAAGCTGAATGATATCAACTGGATTTCAGTGGACGAGTCTCCTCGCGAGCCTTGCGCTTGCTTGGAATTAGAGGGTCGTTTGCTTCCCTCGCCTTCTGCAGTAGAAGTAGGTGGTCGCTGGGGGTCGTTGGGAGTCTCTGAGGAGAAAGCACAATACACAACAAATTAATATACCACCACCGCCGCCACCACCACCACCACCACAGGAGAGCAGAAGAGATCGAGGGAAGAAAACCCAGAAGAGGAGGATAAGGAAAGCTGAAAGCTCACCTGGCTTAACATTTGGGGAGAGATTGTGGATAGAGGGATGGGCCTTGAACCAGCAGTTACCCATGAAGACCCGATTGGCGATTGCCAACGCCAAACTCGAACCTCACAAGCAAGCTATGCTTTTGGGTGATGGATGGGATTACCAAACTAACCAACAGGAGGTGAACGAGAGGTCCTGGCCGCGCATGGCTCTTTCCTTTTTGTATTTTTTTGTCGTCAATTCAAGTTTTCCCGGTGTGGGCCTGGAATATATGGAGGTATATGCCACGACAAAACAAACAAAGCGCTGATATCATACATACGGAACCAGCACTACTCCACCCCCACCCCCCCCCCTCAACCCGTCGTCTTCTCCCTTGCGTCTCCCCTTTGCTTTCCTGATCATCGCCCGCCCACCTAGCTTGGAGTGGCTAGCAGTCGGAAATTAAGCACTACCGAGCCAAATCATAAAGTTGATTTCTTTGCTGTGGCGACAGGCGACTCCTCCTCCGCTGGGTTCCTGGAAAATATCATCTGCCTTTTCGCTTTTCTTCCTCCTTCCTCCTTCCTCCTTCCTCCTTCCTCCTTCCTTCCCTCTTCCTCTGCTGCTGCTGTTGCTGCTGCCTGTTGGCGCGCAGTGACAATGACACCCACGGGCATTCCATTCTATTCAATTCTATTGTATTTATTCCATTCCACCGTATCCGCGTATGCATGGGTAATATTAAATCAGACGCTGACGTGAAATTAATTATTGCTTTCGCTAATTATATGACTGCATTTACTGAGGTGTGGGGTCGTCCACCAACTTCCAGGACATTAATTCTGTAATTACCAGTCATTTCATGAATTATGCCTACATCAATGACTCACTATTCATTCTTGTCCTTTGGTTTCTTATTTTTCTTCTTGACGTAGGCTCCACATTGGCATCCTTGGATTTGATTTGATTTTCTTCTTTTAGCCTTTCTTCGTTAATTATTTGAGCAGAATCTGCAAAAATATATAGTCATTCAATCATTTGATAAAAAAAATCAATATACTCAATGATCAAAAAAGTAAGTTAAGTTGAATCACTATTCGTACAAGTAGTAATATAATATCTTAGTTAAAAGCAATCTCCACACGTTCTCTTATCTTTCTTCTTCTTCTTCTTTTAACTACTTCAATACCATTCTGAAAGAGACACAACTATCTACTAATTTAACCTACAAATCTCATAACGTGAGAGGAGTGAATCTGATAAAAAATAAAAGAATGTTAGATCATCGTCAATGTGACATAAATGTTCAAAATATGTAATACGTTCTATTGACTTATCTGTAAACGTGATAATGCGCCGATTGTGCTTGTTTAATATCTAGAATTGATAGCCCATTCATGCATTAAATACTTGTTTAGTAAATATTATATTTGTTTTTTCCATAATACACAAAATATACGTCGACAAAGAATTTCCTTATGTTCAAATTTAATTTCCATTTTGTAAATCACACTTTGGGAGGTGCATTGTTTTTCTGGTTTTCGAACTTGATAAGTGGGTTTCGTTATCTACTTCACTTACTTTTTGATTGACACATGTTAATGCTTCTTTCATTTCATTCTGAAAGTACAAAAACATTTTTTTGTGTGCGGTATTGAGCAGTTTTAATTTCAATTGGTGTAAAAAAATAGGAAATTTGGCTTCGTTATCATTGTTTGAAGATCTTTATTTTCTTCTACTTGATGTTTGTACTGATAACGCCTTGTCATATTGAATGAGAAACTTTGATATGAGTGTTTGAGAATGTACATACCCATTAAAAAACGGATTTATGCTTTGAGCCTTTAAACTTGTATTCATCTTAGTCATGAATATATCTTTCACATGGCAAGGAGTCTTCTAATGTTTGGGAGAATAAGTGAATAACTTTAGCATTTCCTGCTTTAATCCGATTCACATTTCTTTGGCATATATTGTCATTTATTGACATTACCACTGCATGAATGATAGTCACTGCTTCCTTGTTCCTACTATTAATTTAACCGTGAGTGTCTGCATATTTCCTTTTTCATATATATTATTTATTTCTTATCATGGATGATCTTATCGCGGAAAAATGTTCTTAATATGTGTCCAGATTGACCATGATATATGATTAGAAGCATAAAAATAAAATATACACCACAAATACGTGGGATATCATTTCCATTCTGTCTTCCATTTTATAATAATAATAATAAATTTTATATAGATTAAAGTATAAATTATGGTCGAATTGGAACATTAATGGGGACTTGTAGACTAACATTTATTTACGTACATAAATCAACGACGACGGAGGTCTTGGACGCTTCTCGGTTTCTGGTCGAACGTCGACGCGTTCGTCCGTGTGTGTACGGGCGCGCCTCCGGACTTTTGACTTTGCGTTCCGTGCGCCGTGCATCGCCCGATTGAATGTTTTGAACGACAGACGCCCTTGGAAATTGAATATATATATATATATATATATATATATTGCCATGACTTGCCTGCGGAGGAACGCTGACTAATGTATTAATCCCTCGTCAGGAACAATGGGTGGCTTGATTTGATTTGATTGTCGGCCCAAGTCAAAGGCACTAACTTCGTTCGTACCTGCTGGTTCGGAGGGCGGCGGGTCCACCTCCGTTGGCTCTCACACATTTGGCGGGGACGTTGATTCGAAGACTCCACTCGAAGCATAATAAATGCACGTACTTTTAACTATTATTATTATTATGTAAGTTTTTGTTAATGCTGACGCTTAAAAATCGATCGTCATCAATACGTCGGCAATAATATATTTTTTTTGGTTTTTTTCCTTGTACGTATATTTTGCTGGTAATTAAGCTGGGTTTTTCTTCGGACGGAGGATTGATGTGTGTATATATATATATACACACACACACACACAAGGCATGCATGCGATCGATTCAAAATGATGAAGGGCAGGCACGGGCACAAGCGCAGGCTTTTCTGGTCCGCAGTCTGCACTCGAGAGGATCACCAAATTAAACTAGCTCCGGGATTCATTGCAGTGGTTTGATTTTCAAGGTAAAGCATTCATGCGATGATGTGGGTTGGGTTGGAGTGAACCCTACGATCGATGATTGATCGACGCATGCAGGCCTCAAGCCCCCGCTCACCATCCATTGATTGGAACAGCTAGCTTGCTAGTTGCATGTATGCCCCAGTATTCGATCGCAAAGTCAACAGCCCATGGCGTGTTTGGATGTGGCGTTGGATAATCTGCATGTGAACTAAGTGATTAATTAGCTAATTATATGACGCAGAGAATATATAGAGAGTGTTGTCATCATTAGCCCATGCCACTTTTGTTGTATACTTGCATGCATGTGTCAACTTTGCAATGCTTGTAATGCACTCCAAGCTCTCATCCTTCTCCTTCCCTCCCTCCCTCCCTCCCTCCCTCCTCTGTGTATATATTTAACCTCGGTACTCCCTTGTCTTCCAATTATGTCTGCGAGCGTGTGTGTGTACATGGAAGTTCCATAGGGGATGGTATCGCAGTGACCATGCTGGACCCTTTTCGTTCTTTCTGGGTCCTCCTGTTGTTGATCTCACTCTCGGCTAGTCTCACTCCCACAGAGCCCACATCAAATGTAAGTACTGATGTTATGCAAAATCAATGAATAACGAACCGAAGGATTCATCAATCATTCATGTAATACCTTTCGCGCATGAAGTGATTCAATCAATCTCTTTTAAACCTTCTCTTCTTTCCTTCACGTTTTTTAATATACATGCAGGTTTACATTGTCTACTTAGGCATCAATCCTGTGCATGATCCTGTTCTCACCTCTAAATCACACGTCCAGCTTCTCCGCAGCGTGTTTTCCAGGTGCGTACGTGTTTACATTTACATATTGATGGCTAAATTGTACTGATCGCTAATTAAATATTTGTATTTGATGAGCAGTGCCCATTATTATATATATTTACTCATGACTCTTTTGTAATTCTGACAAAACAAGCAAGCATGCATCTGGCATATATATATATATATATATGTTGGCTTTCACTTGGTTTCCATTAATTTCATGTGTACGTAATTTGCATCGTCTCCTTTGATAAATTGATATGCAGCGACGATGAAGCAGAGGAAGCGATTGTTTACAGCTACACGCACTCGTTCTCAGGATTTTCGGCTATGCTGAACTCAACACAAGCCACCACCTTAGCCGGTGCTCGATCGAGAACCATAATCTTAATTAATTTTCTTCTGCGCATATAATAATCATCTTCAAACTCGTTGCTAGAACTAATTAATTAATTAATTGAGGTCAGTACTAAATTTAATTCGCAGAAATGGAAGAAGTGATATCGGTATTCCGAAGCAAGATCTTGTCACCGCACACCACTCGGAGCTGGGATTTCATGGGTCTAACCGTAAACCATGGGAAGGAGGAAGATTATTATTCTCCAATGCAGCTTTCTCATGGCGGCGATGTGGTCGTCGGAATCCTGGACACAGGTAATTAATCATACATTTCAAATCGATCCGGCCGGTTTCTGTTTGAACGGTGATCGGCATCCATGTATATATACGTACGTACGTACGTACATGTTAATTAATATTTAAGGTGTTTGGCCGGAGATGGAAAGCTTCAAGGAAGCTCCGGGGATGGGACCTGTACCATCAGAATGGAAAGGTGCTTGCGTCTCGGGCGACAGCTTCGATCCGGCGAAGGCGTGCAACAGGAAGCTAATTGGTGCAAGGTACTACGTCGAGGGGTTCGAGAAGGAGTTCGGCCAGTTGAACACAAGCGGCGGTGCCAAAGAGTATCGGTCTCCCCGAGACCGACTCGGGCACGGCACTCACACGGCATCCACGGCCGTCGGCTCTCTGGTGGCCAACGCCAGCTTTATGGGCTTCGGCCTCGGCATGGCTCGTGGAGGAGCTCCGCTGTCGCGCTTGGCGGTGTACAAGATTTGTTGGTTTAAGGACTTCCAGGTAATTATAAACATTCAATCAATGAATTACTTAGAAGACACCCTGAGGCGCGCGGACATACTTCCAGGGGAGGTGCACGGAGGCGGACATACTTGCAGCGTTCGATGACGCCCTGAGGGACGGCGTCGACGTGATCTCCTGCTCCTTCGGTGCATCACCTCCACTGTCGCCATTCTTCTCGTCCAGCTCCGACATCGGGGCGTTCCACGCGACGCAACTGGGGGTGGCGGTGGTGTTCTCCGCCGGCAACGACGGGCCAGAGATGTCGATGGTGCAGAACGTGTCGCCGTGGGGCATATGTGTCGCCGCCGCCACCATCGACCGGACCTTCCCGACGAAGATCACCCTCGGCAACAACGTCACCATCATGGTACGTACGTAGCATGCTCAATGCTTCTCCAACCCTATCGTTCTGTTCATGCCAATAATGGTTAGAAATTTTTGAACTTGTCGCATCAGGGAGAAAGCTTCGTGGTCCAACAAATGGAGACCAAATTAGCCGAGAGCAGCATATTTTTTGATGATGGGTACATACGTAATTAATTAATAAAACCTTCATTAATCACAAGTTAACGTAGTTAATTACAACACTGCTAATCCTTTTTCTTCCATGATAGGGTTTGTGACGTTCAAAGATGGAGAGGGCAGATGCTGGCCACAGACACCGTCATCCTGTGCTTCTCCACCATCGGTTCGGCGTCGAGCCTTGTGGCAGCGGTGGCCGTGTCTGCCATCAACGGGTCGGGAATGATCTTCGCCGAGCCTCTGACGAAGACAACGGCCCAAGACGACTTCCTACCCTCCGTCCACGTCGATGTCTTCCAAGGAACACGGATCCTGCACTACATCCAAGCTTCCAAGTAATCAGTTATATATCATGTGCACATATCATTATTCAAGGGACTTAATTGATTAATTTTAGTAGAGAGCTTGCTTGATCGAGTTTGTTTTCAGGGACCCCAAGGTGAAGGTGCTGCCGGCGACGACGACTGTCGGGCATTCTCCGGCACCGATGGTTGCCTACTTCTCTTCACGCGGACCGAGCACCTTGGCGCCCAACATTCTCAAGGTGGCATTAAATAATTGAGGTGTTGTTGGACTATATATATATATATATATATATATGCGTGTACGAATAAATGTTGTTGCGTATAGCTTTTATAACGCTGAGGCTGGTTTGGCAGCCGGACTTGGCGGCTCCGGGAGTGCAGATATTGGCGGCCTGGCCTCCGAGGTCCCCGCCGACGATGTTGCCCAACGACGGCCGCTTCGTGAAATGGAACTTCGACTCCGGCACCTCCATGTCTTGCCCTCACGTGTCCGGCGTCGTCGCGCTGCTGAGATCGGCGCATCCAGATTGGTCTCCGGCGGCGATTAGGTCTGCTCTGATGACTACAGGTAATCTGAACCTCATGTTATGTCTCGATCGATCGATCGTCAACAACAAAAACCATACTAATACCATGTACCTATATGAGTATGTGTGTGTGCACTTTTTTAGCATACAACGAAGACATGAGCGAAGATGGCATCCTGGCGAGAGGGACGATGAAGGCGGTCGACCCATTCGACGTTGGGGCCGGGCACATCAACCCCTTGAAAGCGCTAGACCCCGGCCTGGTCTACGACGCGGACGCTAGAGACTACATCCTGTTCCTGTGCAGCATTGGCTACAACCAATCTCAGATCATGCGCATGGTTCTTCCAACCCCGGCCGTCGTCACGGCTTGCCCGGAATCGCATTCCGTCTCCGACGACGTGGTAGACCTGAATTACCCAGCCATCGTGGTGTCAGACCTCCGGTCCACGACGGTGGTGAAGAGGACGGTCCGCAACGTGGACGGACAAGTACTGTTGGGCTCGATCTACTGCGCTCGGGTGGTCAGCCCGGAGGGGGTCCGCGTCACGGTGGAACCGAGGCACCTGGTGTTCACACCGGAGACGGAGAAGCTCTCCTACCTTGTAATCCTAGAACCACTGAAGCGTTCGCAGGGGAGGTACGATTTTGGGGAGATAGTGTGGTCAAGCGGTCGCCATAGCGTTCGCAGCCCAATCGGAGTTCGTGTGACCAACGATGCCACCGCAGAAGAAGCAGAGCATTTTGCCCAAATAGAATGACACGGCCATATTTATATATATATATATATGACATAGCCACTACGTGTAATATCACCCAAGTTAGTGATAATTCAATGACAGCGATATTTATATCTGTTAAAAGTTAAATGAAATATCAAAAAAGGCTAACATTATCTCTTGCCAGGTATGAAATTAATTAAATTTGGCTAATATAATTATCGGAAGAAGGGAAGGACCGGTTCTCTTAATGAACAAAAATAGCCGGGTCATGTTCGAAAACCCCTATTTGAATCACCACATTCGCGAAGTCAGACCCTCTCTTTCGTTGCGGCGGCCATCACTCCGCCTCTGCCACACCCCTCCTCCCGGACCTCCACCTACCCCCCGACAAACCTAGGGCTTTCCAGGGTTCAGAGCGTGTTCCTCCCCAACGCCCATTCTAGAGGTGCCGGATCTGCACCCTCTCTACCGCCGGGCCCGATACCAGCGCCTCGTCGGAGGAATTCCTCTCTCCTGCAAACCCTAGGTTCATGGCGGCCGTTGCCCCCGCTGTCGACAGTATCCTTCTTTCCCCTCCGCTTTCTTTTTTCTGGATCTAGTGCGTTTTCGCGTTATTTGTTTGTTTCACGCGGAAGTATTCGATCTTCTTTTCTTGAGTAGATTTTTTTTTTTGACGGAAGGTTGTTGTTAGGGCTTTTTCTTGGGTTTGTGCGCGGGATTGTATGATTTAGTTGTTTTGGTGTCTGATTTTGATATGAGATGGCGGGCTCTGTAGGGATTTAGATTTCGTAAAGAAAGTTGCTTTTTAAAATTTTTTTTTTGCTTCTGTGTATTGATGATTTGCTATACGATGTACGAGTCTTTTGTATGGGCTTTTCACATAGTTGGCTTATGAATTATTTGACGTTCCGACGGTGGAATATCAGTATTTTGCTTCCTTTAGCTTACTTTTCACAGAAGCTACGAAGTTGCTGCAGAATTTATCCTTGGATGCAAAGACCAAGAACAGTAATGTACCAGAATCTACCAAGAAGGTATAATTTTCTTAGATTTTGGTATTTACTTTGATAGAAAAAATCAATAATCTTGTAGGTGCTTTGTGCTTCAGTACTTTCTCTTTCTAAGTCTACAATATTGTGCTTAAGCTAAAATTTTACATCTATATTGATGCTCATGCATATTCTTATTTGATGTAGCCTTCCGTCTCTCAGAATGGGAATATGGGAAATAAAGAGGTTGCCAACATTCCAATTCCCTCTTATGATCGATCTGTGACACCAATTTTGCAGGATTATGTTGATCCAAATGTGTGCTATGTTTCTAATTATGCACCGCCTGCTTATTTTTATTCGGGTAAGGTTATCTTTCCTAGCTGCAGCATGCTATCCTGACAACGAGATGCCATAATGTACTATTATTGAAACTTGAACATTTTTTGTTGTTGTTCAATGCATATTGTAGTGTACATGTTGTATAACGTGGAGCTTTTTGATGATCTGATGTCATTCCTTCCTTTTTGCAATTTTAGGATATGAAGGAACTATCAATGAGTGGGATGACCTTCGAAGATATCAAAGTCCTGATGGAGTGGACATGTCTCATGTATGTTTGTGTTTTCATTTCAACTTTCTTTTTTCACATGGAGACAGTTGTGAGACATGCGATTGCGTTTGGAAAGTATTTTAGAAGGTTCAGATTATGGAAAATCTTGATTCTATATAGAATTTGATGTAGTGAAAATCTTTAGATTACAGTATATCGTACATTATCAATTTGGATGAGAATAACTGATTTTAAATTTTTACATAAAAATCAAAGGTTAAATGTTGTTTCCGCCCATCCATATTTAATACTATAAAATAACACCAAATTTTTCATACTATTTAATATAATTACGAATGTGAATAACTATGACAATATTATTACACTATAATTGTAATTATAACACTAATGTTAATATAATACATTTATAATATTATAATCATATGAAATAATAAATATTACTTGCTAGAATTAATATTAACCAATCAATAAGTGATATAGATAATATTATTTGATAGTAGCATACTATTAATGTTAATATTATAATACTATAATTATGCTACAAATACAACAACAATAGCCCTATGCCATAATCCCACTATGTGGGGTCAGCTACATGAATCCTTTTCTTCCATATATTCTTTTTCTATGATCAGATCTGTGAATCTCTAAATTTCCTTTCTCTAGCTTTAGCCAATTTATATTCAAATTATAATTCCATATAGGCTTGATTTTTAACTTTACCATCAATTTTGTAAGCATTCCTTTTTGCTAGCTTATATTTCTCTAAATTTTCTTCATTTCTACATTTATGATTAATTTTATAGCATTCTTTCTTTTCTTTTATTATCTTTTGCACATCTTCATTCTATCATCAACTTTCTTTACCTAGTAGAGCTATCTCACCAAACTCTCCTAAAATTTCCCTAGCATTTTTTTAATACAAGGCATCATTTCATTTCAAAGTTTATTTCTTTCTCCATCTAGGTTCCATATTCTTTCTTTTAACAAGGTATTTCTAAATATTATTTTCTTTTCATTTTTTAGATTTCACCATCTATTTTTTGGGTTCTTATGTACTTTAGTCTTTCTCTTTCTAGTCATGATATTAATATATAATACTAGCAACTTATATTGTGTAGTTTTCTTGTGAAATAATCTTACAATCTTTACACATTCTTTGATCTATTTTTCTAGCAAGTAAAAAAATCTAACTAGCATTTGAACTACTTCAAAATGTAATTAAATGTTCATCTCTTTATTATGAAAACCAGATCTTTTATGGTTACCATTTAGACCTCCAACAATAAAGAACTTTTTACTTGTAGGTGAGCTTTAAATTAAAATATCCAAATCTTCCGAAGAATTCTATTTAATAACTTCTCCTAAACCTATTCGATGAGCATATGCACTAATTCTATTAACTCTCATTTCCTATCATAAGCTTAATCATTATAATTTTATTTTCTATCCTCGTTACCTCATAGCTTCATCTTTTAAACCTTTATTAACTATTATTTCAACTTCACTCCTACACTTATCTTTTTCTATATACCATAATTGAAAATCACTCTCCATATTTTTCTCCCACCTATTTGGTTTTTTGCAAGTGTATCATGTTAATTTTTCTTTTTATCATTATTCCTACTAATTTCATACCCTTACCAATTAAGGTTTTTATATTCCAAGTTATTAGTCTAATTTTGGTGTTTGGACAAACTTCTTTACTCACATCTGTCTATTAAGGTGTGAGATTCTTGCATAGTGTCATCTACATGTAGATGTTGATGTATGGTTCTCAACTTAAGAATGTTACACCCAGGGTATGCAATGTTTTTCTCTTGATTTATTTGCATTACACCTAAGATTTAGCATAACATGTTAAGAGGTTTCTATTTGAATGGGTTCTTTTAGGATTGTTCATAAAAGGTTGACAAGTTTTTACAGCTAGTTATCTACTTAACACTAACCATCCTTCTTTATTGAGGTTTGGGACCAGCTGTGAAGAGTTAAACTCCACGAGTGGAGTTACAATTATGCTAAAAATCTTAGTATAAATTTTATGCTATTCCAAAATAATAAATGCTATTTTTTATAATTAATGTTAATCAATGAAATAATTAATATAATGTTGTACACTTGAGAAAAATATCCTCCAAAATCTGTAGAATCAAGGAGAAAATTTTTGAATCTTAGATTTTGGCAAAACTATTTGAAAAGCACTGTGTATAATCAAATGGATTTTAATGAAAATTTGTCATGTTAAAGCTGTCTAGGTTGAATTCTGCAGGGAAATGAAAAATTGTAAAATCTGGACTCAGAATCCTACCTAAAGATACCCTGCAACAGAGAGGAAAGGAGTTATACAGTTATCTATGGATGTTTGTTTATCATGAAGTGCTTTTTAATCTGCTGAATCAAATTTTCAATATTGTCTAGTAAATATTAGATTCTTTTTAGGGAGTTCATATACATAAATTTATTAAAATGTGTCCTGTAATCTTGTTTTTCTTTCTGATTTGGTGTAATCTGCGCTCTTCATTCATTTTTCATTCAATATGGATGGATTTGTTGGATGTAACTTTGTATCACTTTGTGAATTTCTAGTGATGTATACACATTTGATTAATTGTAATGATTTTGGTAATCCTCCTTTGAATGTGGATAATTTTATGGTTACACATTCTGTGTAATAAGTGAACAAATCTCTAAGTAGGGAATGTATATGATTCATATATTATATTTTTGCTTGAGGTTTTATTTGCCATTTTGCATTAACTCTCTGTTAGTGTAAGTTTGTTTGATTCAATGAATTCTGGTTCGTGACAGGGTGTCTACAGGGATGCATACTCAGGATATGCTTATGCTCCATTTGGTGCATACCCTCCTGTTTCACAAGTTCCAAC